>JAQJVL010000238.1:0-577116 GCA_035578905.1 Stictocephala bisonia | reverse complement strand
TGGTGGCATTCTGATACAACAATCAAGTGTGGATAAATGTACATAAGTACTGCAAGAGCATTCTGACATTACACATGTATGGTCAGTAGACAGTAGTTATTGACAATGTCAACTTCCTATTTTCTTTACTATTTTAAATTTGTATATTATTGAAACCTTTGTTCTGTGAACAAGTCTGTTGATTATTTAAGGGTGACTCTGGTGGGCCTCTGATGATGTACAGAAAGTACAAAGGCAAGTCTAAGATGTTCATTCTCGGATTGGTTTCCTATGGGTACAAATGTGCAGAGGACGGCTACCCGGGAGTCTACACTAGAGTTAGCCACTTCATGGACTGGATAACTGACAATTTAGAACTCTAGTAACCTATGCAGATAACTAACGTAATAATAAACTTTATTTATTCTTTCAAATAATGTATTTTTATTTCAATGTCAATCTCCAACTCAATATCATTTATTTTAGGTGGAAATAAAATTCTCATTGTAAATATATAGAACACAGATTTTTGTTGGTCATGTCTATTATTTACTTTAACCATTACCCTCATTCATCAAGAGGGGTTTTGTAGTGCTATTAGGGGCATGGGACAGGAGAGTCCCGGCAACGCAGCGGGAAGTGGGTAATAGCCTTAACGATATCTTCGACTTGGACTTCGGTGTTGTAGATGGCTGAGAAGAGTAGTACCTCACACCTGCAGATTAAGATTGAGTTAATGTTTAATGTTAAGAATTTAATATTTTATATTAGTGCTGTATAATACATGCTGATAATTATTGCACGTTCATACAATCATCGCATCAAAATGTCTTTTAAAATTGAGCAAAGTTCAAAAGGAAAGCCTTCCATAATATTTGGAAATAACAAATGTAGGTTATACCGGACACTAAAAAATGGAGAAATATCCTGGCGCTGTCTAGGAAGAACCTGCGGGGCTACAATAAAAAGTGACGCCCAAATGACATCTGTAACCATCACAAATGAATCGTGCATTTCCAAAACGTTGTATATGCCAAAAACAAAAATTTTCAGGAGAGGAAAAAACATAATAATGAAAAAAAAACATATGTGTTACAAAGCAAAAAATATTATGAAACTCTATGAAGTTGATAAAATGTTACCAATTTTTTTCAAAAATGTATCATTTTATCTTTCTGTTTAAAAAAATGTTTAAATTCTGTTACATTTCCAAAATGTTGTATATGCCATGATATGTGCAAGTCAAAAGGTTGTAGCAGCCTTGCAAGTAATAATAGTCACTACTTCAATACATACATGTTTTTAATTGAACATACGAAAAATAGTCAAAATCAAAAAGTTATTACAATAAAATACAAGAAATGCTGGTTAAACAATTCATTCTGCTGTTTCAACAGGGTGTTCTTGGTTCAGGTTACCTGGAGTTTCCGCTAGAATTCCTTGAAAGTACTCACGAGATTCTGGCAAGAGATAAGGCATCATATTCGCAATATCTGCTTTTTTCTTTTCGGGAAGACCAAATCGTGTGCGATTCAAAGGCAAAACAATGTTCTTGAAATCATCAATAGTGACTCTGACTCCATCTTTTAGAATGTTAACCCCCTCGCTCCATTCACTTAAGTCACCATATCCTTTAGCTACGTATACTGTGCCAAACTTTGATCTTGTTTGGCGTAGCTGTGCAGCAGACGATATACCAAGCTTCTTAGTGTTTAGGAAAGCCTGGGCTACTGTTTTGAAGTCGTAGAACTCCTCACAAATCATGCACATGAAGGGATTTTTGTTGGCTGCACTTGTTATAACTGCTGCAATGTCCTTCAGTGTGTATGCCTTGCATACTTTCTTTCGCTTTTCTATGAGAGCGAAATCTCGATCACAGCTTAAAAAAGTGTGCCCTTTTACTGGGAATTTGTGGATAACTTCAGAAAAATAATTGTTGCCTATAAGAACAAGATACATTGCTAACATAAACTAGTATTTATTCTGCCCTCCGCAGTTGTTTGACCAGCAGATAAGATTTTTCTTCCACGTAGATTGGCCGTAGTGAGATATTTATATAAGCAAGAGGAAATTTCTTGTGATCCCCTTCCACCATTGTGTTCCGACCATAAACACATATAACCAACCCCAGTTACACTGTCATGAATACCATGAATACCAAGTTACAGCAGGCAACTTGTTGTGAGTAATACATTTCCGAATGTGTAAGTTGCGGAATATACATCTGTTGCTGTAAGTCAAACGTTACAACATAAGGGTCTGACTTTTTAGCATTATTTTCATCACTACTCATTGAAGCGAAAGCGGCTTCCGCTTTCCGATGATGTAGTTCTTGTTGAACTGTTGCTGATACATCCCCAGATTTATTATCAATTTATTATTCATCCAGTTTTCGGGGCAACGCTTTCTTTTGCAAGGTTTAGGTGTTACTTCAATCTGATTAGAATTCATTATTTACTAGAACTTGAAATTAAAAACTTATGTCAAAACTAGAGCATCAACTATAACCTCAAACGCATGAACTGAACACCAGACTCACAATGAGGCCGTGCCAACAGGTGGTTGCACATTGGCGCTTACAACGTTTTGACTTGCACACCAACTAATAGTTGATTTTTTCACCACTTGAGGCAGGAGTAGCCGTACAATCTTCTGCAGCATTATAAAGGATGGCATTTAAAACGTGAATCCGCAATAAAACGCATTTAGCCCAAAATGGCATATAGAACGTTTTGGAAATGCACGCTTCAAATGATAATCACACTGGGAGCCATCCAGTTACTATGAGACGGTTATCGTTGACGGCGGCCGGAACTCCGAAAGCCCTTTCTACGGCGACTTCGATATCAAAGTCGAACGCCCAAACTACACAGCCTACTCACAATAGCACAGCCAAAGCATCCAACACAGATTCAAATTTTAGCTTAACGCCTCTTATTGCCCACACCCCGTTGGCCGGCCGGGCGGTGGATACACCACCGAATAACACATCTCTGTCCACGTTTCAATCTGTTACTTCCACACCCGAATCCCACTCGACACAGAAAATAACATTACTGAACCAGGAAAACCGACGTCTGAAGGATGAAGTACTCAGACTCAAACAAGACTTTAAATGTGTCAGACCATAGCATTGAATCCGACCAACGACTCCTTCAATATACTTCTGAAATATTTACAGACACCACCAACCAAATCACAACCAATTCTCACACCAAGACGGTAGATTTTGCAATACAATGCGATCGCACACAACTTCAACCTCTGCCAGAGGCTCATGCCTCTCCTTGTACCCAAGGGTATTCATCGGCGGAACTAATTATTAGGTTGAGAACTACGATCGAAGTGTTGGAGGCCGAACTGATGTTACTGCGGAATGAGGCTAGCAAGGACAGTGATTCATAGACAACACCGGATCCTCCAGTGGAAAAAAAGAGACCCGCGCCAGAAAACCCATTCAATCAAGCCAAGACAAAAAATTCAAAACAAAAAAAATATCAAACCGCAAATCAACCAAAAAAGCAAATAAAAAATATGGTTTTTTACTCCAAGCCGAAACTTCAACATGCCCCACCACCAACAGAATTCATCACATTCAAATCGATCGTCATCGAGGGCGACAGCCATGCGCACCACATCGCAGATCTGACCTCTAGACTCCTTCAGCAACGTGTTCCTGTTATGGGTGTGTGTAAGCCTGGTGCTAAGCTGCCACAAATCATCGCATCGCAGCCACAGCCGGCTAAGAATGGGTCTCGCTGTGATGTCCTCATAGCCGGTACCAATGATCTCGCCGCGGGCGAACAGCGAAACCTTTATGAACTAACAGAAAAACGAATAACCTCAAAGCACCTTAACACGAAGCTGATAATCGAAACCCTGCCACACCGATATGACCTGCCAGCCACCCATGATATAAACCAAGAAATGGCACTCGTGAACGCATACATCGAGGAGTTAGCTGAGAGGAATAACGTCACAATCCTAAAAATGAGGGAGCTGCATAGAAGGGATTTTACGTAACATGGAATGCACCTACGATTGAGAGGAAAGTGGCAGTTGGCGAGGCTACTGGTAGAAGCTCTGTCCAAAGCAAGCACCCGAGTTGACGCCGTTGACGGGAAGAAGCCAGCGGAGTTGCCAGCGGACCTCCGACCCCCCACTGCCGTCACGCGCGCCCAGGGAGAAGGTGATGAGGACGCTCAACATCCACGCATAACGACGCTCTGTTCTCCTACAACGTATGCTGTCGCCGTCAAGGAAACACCTCAAACGGACGCTCGAACAACGAATAACCACAGAAAATCAGTTTTAAATGCTTCTTGTGTTTTTTTAGAAAATCTAGTTTCAGCCACCAGGTCGACATGATGAACAGACGAACAAAACCTAACAAACAAAAATTGGAAAATCAGCCAAGCCTGCAAATTAAACTGATTCACCAAAACGCACAGATAGCAACCAATAAAGCAGATGAGCTTCTGCTTATGACCGAAGAGCTTGACCCGGACATACTGGTTGTAACCGAACATGGTTTGAACAACAGTAACGTCGACAACTTCAAAATTCAAAATTTTCAATTGGTGAGTCATTACTGCAGAAACTTTCCAAAGGAGGAGGTGTAGCAGTTTTTGTAAAAAAAGAAATTTCATCTTTCCCGTACATTTCTTTTAAATCATCAGAAAAACACTTAGAAGTTGCAGGGGTAAAAATACAAACCAAAATGACTCCAATTTCCGTTATTGGAGTTTACCGGTCTCCCAGCGGAACGGAAGACATCTTTTTATCAAATTTCGAAAATATGCTGTCCGATATAACCAAAAAATGTGAAAATTTTATCATAATGGGCGATTTTAACATCGACGTGCTGGATGTTGAAAGTCCCACAACAAAAAGGTTCAGAGACCTTTTAAGGTCGTTTAACCTTTTGTGGTGAATTGAGTCACCAACTAGGGTGACGGATATCTCATCGACAGAAATTGACAATATAATCACAAACATGACAGAAGTGAGGGTGTCTGTGATTAACACAGCGATCTCAGACCACTACGGCCAACAAGCCATTATCAGAGGTCCTGAACAACAGCAGGATCAGAACATAAAAAAAAACATTAGAATCACGAGGCCCACAAACATTACCCTACTTAATTCCCTTTTATCTAAAGAGAGTTGGGGGGTTTTCAACCTCGAAGATCCCGTAGAAATTCAATTCAAATCATTTCAGGATTGCTTTAACTTCCATCTGAACGTGAGCTGTTCCCTGAAAACATCAATCCAAAAACCGAGGAAAATGAAGTGCAAGTGGATTACTAAAGGCATTCTTGTCTCGAGAGAAAGGCTAAAACTTCTCTCTGAAAACAACAAGCACTCGACCAATTTAGCAGACAAACAATTTTTTCAAAATTACAAAAGAATTTACAAAAAGGTCATAAAGGCTGCCAAGGCTTATGACGTATCAAAAGCACTGCTCATGACAAAAAACGTATCAAAAACTGCTTGGGCCATAATCAACAGTAAAAACCCATC
This sequence comes from Stictocephala bisonia, assembly GCA_035578905.1. Taxonomy (NCBI): domain Eukaryota; kingdom Metazoa; phylum Arthropoda; class Insecta; order Hemiptera; family Membracidae; genus Stictocephala; species Stictocephala bisonia. The sequence goes on along the minus strand of JAQJVL010000238.1, from coordinate 571,614 downwards.
GACTCACAAACAAATTGAACTCACCATTGAAAACAATCAAATCAAAGATCCTTTCAAAGTCGCTGAGGCGTTTAACATATTCTTTTCCTCGGTTGGTGCTGACCAGGGTCTTTGTCATCAAGAGCATCATACACCACTACCACCTTTTCAGGGGCCAGTGAGTTCTTTATCCCTAGCCCCAGTCACTAAGGAGGAGATTGCTAGAATGATAAGAGAGCTTGCAACAAAAAAGTCAAATGACTTAAACCACGTATCAACGTGGCTGCTCAAACAGTGCTCTGAGCACCTTCTGGGCCCACTTGAACATCTCATCAATCTCTCTTTTCAAACTGGAACTTTTCCCTCCCTCTTAAAAACAGCAAAAATCACACCAATTTTCAAAAAAGGCGACCCTTTTTCAATTCAAAATTACCGCCCTGTTTCAATTCTGCCTGTCTTTAGCAAGGTCTTCGAGAAAGCTTTTTTCTCGAGAATCTTGTCATTCTTGGAAAAAAAATCTTCTTTCAAAAAACCAATTTGGGTTCAGAACTGGAAAATCTACAATAGACGCGGTCATGCGTTTAGTAGATATGGTATTAGAAGGCATCGAAAGTCGAAAGAGTACACTCAGTGTATTCTTAGACTTATCAAAGGCTTTCGACTGTGTTGATCATGGCACCCTCTTACACAAACTAGAGCATTACGGGGTTCGAGGAATATCACTCCAGTGGTTGAAATCGTACCTCAGTAATCGCACTCAAACCGTCAAAATTTCAAACGTATGTTCAGGAGAGGAGGGACTGAGCTATGGGGTCCCGCAAGGCTCTATTCTAAGTCCTCTGCTCTTCTTGATCTACGTTAATGATGTTGGTTCATCACTGCAATATGGACGGCTCGTCCAGTATGCAGATGACACGACTCTCTGTTTTGGAGCATCATCAAAAGAAGAAATTGAAATGACAGCGTATACTGAGCTGAATGGCTCAATACAGCATTTCAATGAACTCAATCTCAAAACAAACCCAACAAAATCAACATTCATTCAATTTTCATTGCGACAATCGGAATCAGATGAAAGCCCAACAATCATGGTGGGTGAAACTGAGATCGAGGAAGTCGACGTGACAAAATTCCTTGTTATACACCTCGATCGAGGGTTGACTTGGGGTAATCACGTCGACAATGTGTGTGCAAAGCTATCCTCAGGCATTTTTGTTTTGAGGCAGCTATCCAAGTACTGCCAAACTCAGGTACTGATGACGGCTTACTATGGTATCATCCACCCACACATCTCTTACGGAGTAGCTCTGTGGGGTGGGTGTACTGACACACACTTCTCCCGAATCTTCAAGCTCCAGAAGAAAGCAATCAGAATAATAGCAAAATCACACTGGAGAGAGTCGTGCAGACCAACATTCAAAAAGTTACAACTGTTGACTTTGCCCTGCCTCTATATTTTAGAAGCATCAGTGTTTTTCATGACAAAATGTACTCACATACGACGGTCTAACTTCCATTCCTATCAAACTAGAGGCAGGGAAACCTACCGAACTGTGAGACACAGAACGGCAGCGTTTGAGCGACTGCCCTCACAGGCAGGAGCTAAATTCGTCAACAGTCTGCCAGATTCAATTAAAAATGCCACAATGCCGAAGGCATTCAAAACTCGTCTAAAGTCCATCCTCTTGGCACAAGCCTTCTACAGTGTGGACGAGTTTATGGCCTATAGCTGGGAGACCGCATAATTTCCTAAATGTCGGCCTGTGTGATTGAATTGTTTTTGAATTGTGATTGAATGTGTGAATTGTTTGCATGTTTGATTGTATGTTTGAATGAGTGAGTGGAATGTTATATACTATTCATTGATATTTTAAATTAGACTTAGGACTAAATATTAGTTCAAACAGTAAGCACGTTATGACGATTGCGATACAATTGTAATAATTGTTTTTATGCAATAAAATACTTATTTATTTATTTATTTAGTTTTAAAATATATAATGATGTCTCAATCGACAAACAGCGTCAAATTGACCTCAGTTGCACAAACAAATGGTTATTTACATTCAGTCCATTTTAATGTCCTAGAGGTAATGGTAAGACTTATAGCAACGACGCAATATAACAAGATATGATGTTCGCATTCAGTCCATTTCTTTATTAAAGTCAATCCATTTGAAAGTCAGCAGTAGCACCCAACCAGCCTTAAGGGCTAAGTGTAGGGGTGGGTCGTACCACTGGACGTATAGGAGTGGGCGGGTGGTCACTACCACTGTACTTGTATGGGTAGGTGGGTGAGCCGTACCACTGTACGTGTAAGAGTGAACAGATGGGTCATTACCTATGAACGTGTAGGGGTGGGTGGGTGGGTTGTACCACTGTACCTGTAGGAGTGGACGGGTGGGTCACTACCTCTGTACGTGTAGGGGTGGGTGAGTGGGTCGTACCACTGTACGTGTAGGAGTGGGCGGGTAGGTCACTACCTCTGTATGTGTAGGGGTAGGTGGGTGATCACTACCTCTGTACATGTAGAAGTGGGTGGGTGGATCATACCACTGTACGTATAAGGGTGGGCGGGTGGTCACTCCCTCTGTACGTGTAGGAGTGGGTGCGTGGGTCACTACCTCTGTACGTGTAGAGGTGGGTAGGTTAGTAACTACCTCTGTACGGGTAGGGGTGGGTGGGTCGTACCACTGTACATTAAGGGGTGGGTGGGTGGGTCGTACCACTGTACCTTTACGACTGGATGGGTGGGTCCCTACCTCTGTACGCGTAGGGGTGGGTGGGAGGGCCGTACCACTATACGTGTAGGAGTGGGCGGGTGATCACTACCTCTGTACATGTAGGGGTGGGTGGGTGGGTCATACCACTGTACGTATAGAGGTGGGCGGGTTGTCACTACCTCTGTACGTGTAGGAGTGAGTGCGTGGGTCGTACCACTGTACGTGTATGAGTGGCTGGGTCACTACCTATGTACATGTACGGGTGGGAGGTTGGGTCGCACCACTGTACGTGTAGGAGTGGGTGGGTCACTACCTCTGTACATGTAGGGGTGGGTGGGTCGTACCACTGTACTTGTAGAAGTGGACGGATGGGTCGTACCACTTTACGTGTAGGAGTGGGTGGGTGGGTCACTACCTCTGTATGTGTAGGCGTGGGTGGGTGATCATATTATATTGATGAATACTTGGAAATTTTTCATAGTTTTGGTTTTACAAATTTAATTTATATTAGTACTAGAGTAACAAATACTTCAAGTACCTGTATTGACCATATATTATACAGGAGTAACCCTGTATTTAATGCACAACCTTTTGTTGTTGATACCCAGATTACCGATCACCGAGCCGTCGGTGTGATGGTGACTCTGAATAAGGAGATCACTCCTCTTGAATCAAATGATAAAAATAATAAAATTATCATTGACTACAAAAAACTTGCTCAAGCACTATCGGGGGAATCTTGGGAAATGGTAAGGTCAGTTAGCGGTATTGACCATGCATTTAAAAATGTTTTGTTTATTTTAAATAATGCAATTGACAATGCAAAAGTAGAAATGCCTTCTGCTAATAAATGTCGTAAATTTCTAAAAATTAAACCATGGATGACTGATGGTATTAGAAATGCTATGTTACGTCGAGACAAACTTAGGAAAAAGGTTGTTCGAGCACCTCATGATCTGAGATTAAAACAAAATTATCTGACCCTCATAATTAAAATTGAAAAATGGGTAAGGGATAGAAAATATAAATACTAAAGTAACTTGTTTGAAAAATGTAATAATGATTCAAAAGCGCAGTGGAAATTAATAAATTCTTTAACGGGTTCTAAAAAATCAAAATTAAATGATAAAATATCTTTGAAAGTTAATAATGAAATGATAGAAGACCAACAAGTTGTAGCTGATATATTTAACAATTTCTTTGTTGACGTACCCACTTCTTTAGCAAATTCGCTTAGAAATGTTAGCCATGATCAGGAACGTAGTTACGAGGGAAAATTTAAACTTGACCCTGTTGTTGGCTCTATATTTTGGTCCCCAGTATCGGAATCTGAGATAAAGCATTTGATTAATAATTTATCTGGAGCAAAGGCCCCTGGCGCAGATAGGATCTCAGCTTCTGTAGTAAAGAATGTCTCTATTTATATAATTCCAATTTTTACGCATATTTGCAATATGTCACTTTTAAGTGGTATATTTCCACATAAACTAAAACTTGCCAGAGTTGTACCAATTTTTAAAAAAGGCTCAGTAAATTCAGTGGAAAATTATAGACCAATCTCGCTACTTTCAATATTTTCTAAAATACTGGAGAAAGTTGTTAAGAGTAGATTGTTGACTTTTTTTGATTTGACAAAATTTTTTTCACATTCACAGTTTGGTTTTAGAGAAGGATTAAATACTGAAATTGCTCTTCAAAATTTTATTCAACAAATTCACAATAAGCTTAATAATTTACAATCAAATAGAGTTACTGGTCTATTTCTGGATATCAAAAAGGCATTTGATACCGTTAATCATATTTTGCTAATGAAATTGGAAAGAGCTGGAATTAGAGGTATTTGTCTAAAGTGGTTTGAATCTTATTTAAATAACCAAGAACAATATGTTTCCATTGGAATAAATAATAGCGAAAGAAGAATAGTTCAGTGTGGAGTTCCTCAGGGGTCTGTGCTGGGACCTATATTATTTGTAGTATATATTAATGATCTTTACTTTGGGCCGTTTAAGGGTGACAACACAGCATTTGCTGATGACACTGCTTTTTCCTTTGGAGCTGCTTCAATAGCGGAACTAAAAAGTAATATTGAACATGATGTTAAACTGATTTCATTATGGTTTTCATGCAATATGTTAAATTTAAATGTTAGTAAATCTTTTATAGTAAATTTTTCGCTATCTCGAAGCTTTGTATTTGATAGTAGTATTATGTTTCATACACTTGACTGTGATGACATAGTTTGTAATTGTGGTTGTTTTCATCAAACCAATTGTGTGAAATATCTTGGGCTGTTAGTTGACGAGAAATTAAATTGGAGAGAACATATTAAGTCAATTAAAAATGTGCTTATTGTTTTCCTTCGTAAATTTTATTATCTTCGTACTATGTGTCCTGATATTGTTCTTAGACAGATTTATTATGCTTTTGTACATGCTAGACTTAATTACGGGATATCATGTTGGGGTAGTACGTTTACAAGTTATATTCAGCCTTTAATTAAAATACAAAAATCTTTTATTAAAACAATATTTAGACAAAATAGAAGGGCTCAGTCAAGACCATGTTTTTCTAAATTGCAGATCCTGCCACTCAGAAATATGTTTGTTTTAAAGTATTGCTTTTGTTTTTTAAAGTTAGTGGCAACCTAGGTGTACTAATCGATCGTTTAAATTATCCAAATACTAGGCATGCAAATCAAAAAAGAACTCCTAGAGCAACAACATCTTTTTTTCAAAAGACATTCATTTTCCTGGGTTCTAAATTCTATAACAAATTACCTTTTAATATTATTCATGTGGTCTCCTTATAAATCTTTAAAACTACGTTGAAAAATTGGTTAATGTATCTTCCTGATAATGATTTGCATAATTTATTCTATATTGATCAATAGTGTCTCGAATAACCTTTGGAATGTATTTTTAGCTTTTTCTTGTTTGTTCTTGTTTATTATTAGATTATTCTTGTTCAAATTAAGTTCTTCTGATGCTCCGGCACACTGACAGGGATTGAATTTCCCTGTGTGTTTGTATTATTTCCATAGCAACTCTCATGTTGTAGTGTACTGAATAGCCTTCTTTGTTTAATAATTAATTATATACACTAAATATTATCATTTTCTGAATGTTGTATTGTTTATTACATAATTTAAGAGTAGTTTTTGTTTTCATATATAAGAGGGTTTGTTTAGCTTGAATGTTTTTTTTTTAAATAGTGGATTTTGTTATTTATGATTTCGTTGTATTATTAACTGAGAGTAACTTGATTTAAATGTTTTAATTGTTTTAATTGCTTTGGAAATAAATATTTTTTCATTTCATTTCATTACCTCTGTACATGGAGTGGGTGGGTGGGTCATACCTCTGTACATGTAGGGGTGGGCGGGTGGTCACTACCTCTGTACGTGTAGAAGTGGGTGGGTGGCTCGTACCACTGTACGTGTAGGAGTGGGTGGGTGGGTCACTAGCTCTGTACGCGGGTGGGTCTCTACCTCTGTACGGGCAGGGGTGGGTCGTACCACTGTACGTGTAGGGGTGGGTGGGTCGTACCACTGTACGTGTAGGAGTAGGTGGGTGGGTCGTACGACTGTACAAGATCGCGGACTTTAGCTGTGCGCGTGGCCTTGGCTGCGTGGTGATAGGCGGGAGGGGTAGCGGGGTAGTGTTATGCGCTCTGTCCTGAAAACACAGACTCACCTGCAACAACCTCCTTACTGAGCATCGTAATGAAAATAACAACTAACCCTACCTACTTCCTGGCTAAAATATGTCTTTTCTGTGACATTGATGAGTGTGGTTGTTATTTGTGCCTAGTTATTTGTTAAACAAGTGCGTGCGGTTTACACCGATTATTATTAATATAGCCGTAGTTACCGAGTATTTTATTTGTGATATATTTTGTTAGTTGTAGTGTTTATTAATTTTCCACAATGACTGATGAGTTCAAGTCGCTAGTCAAGAATAGAGTAATTCATATTCAGGGCCGCGAAATTATCGTTAACGTGTTTAAATTTATGAAGGAAGAGGCAGACCGAAAAACTTTAAATATTCCGTTGGCAAAGGCTCGTTAAAGAACAGCAGCAGCTACGGGGATATCAGAGCGAGTTGTAACTCAAATAAACAGTGAGTTTAAAAAAATGCATGTTAGTGATCAATGCGAGGCAAGTTTTACCACGCCAAACAAAAACCGACAACGACGTAAAACAGTACGGTAACCTATTTAGATGACTTCGATGAATGTGTAGTGAGAAGACTAGTGTCCAATTTTCATAGAGAAGAATATAGAATAACAACTTTAAAATTATTGAGGGAGGCGCTAAAAAAGTAATAAACTTTCAGGGTTGTGATACAAGTTTGAGACGCATATTAAAGGATTTAGGATTTACTTGGAGAAAGACTGCAAACAATAGAAAGTTGTTAATTGAAAACCCAGAAATCCGAGAAAAACGAATAACATATTTGAGAGCGTTGAAAAGCTACAGGAAGCAAGGACGTCCAATAATTTATTTAGACGAGTCTTAGGAAAGTGCAAGCACGTGGAGAAGATAGAAAAAGACTATGCAGTGGCAAACCCCAGATAGACAATGTTATAGAATCCTTTGTTATATCAGTTGGAAATGAATCTGATACAGACAGTGACGGTCTTTCAGAGGAGGAAGAGTTAAGTGGGACCGAAGAACTCTAATGAATTAAATGATTGTAAGTCACATTCATATATCATTATAAGATTCATATTATATTATATTCACATTCATTATAAGAAAGTACTTATAAGTTACTCAACTTTTTACTAACTATTTACAAAAATAAAATGCCAAAGTAATATTATTACAGTCGTTTTAAATGAAGTAGACAAAGAAGCAGGAATAATAGCAATAATAATAATGTGTTTCTTGTGTTTGTGAAATTTACATACTTTCCGACCTACCATAAAAATACAGGTACCACAATACATTTAATGTTTTCAATTTATAATACTTTTTCCCCTACACGTGTTTAGCTGTCAAATAGTAAAGTGTAACCCCTATAGAACCTAGGAAGAAGTTTTGGCGCCTTCATTTCAGCGGCGAGCGCGTGAACGCAACCCGTAAAACATATTTTGTTTGTTTGTTGAATGGGTAGTAGTTTGTTTCCGCGCGCAGAGCTAAAGTCCTCGATGTGTACGTGTAGGAGTAGGTGGGTGGGTCGTACGACTTTACGTGTAGGAGTAGGTGGGTGGGTCGTACGACAGTACGTGTAGTGGTGGGTGGGTGGGTCTTACCACTGTACGTGTAGGAGTAGGTGGGTGGGTCTTACCACTGTACGTGTAGAAGTAGGTGGGCGGGTCGTACGACTGTACGTGTAGGAGTAGGCGGGTGGGTCGTACGACTGTACGTGTCGGGGTGTTTTTCTTGCTTAGCATATTACGTTTTGGTGTGGGTAGAAACACAATGCAGGTGAAAGTCACACGACACAAAATGTATTACTCGTAAAGTGGCCTCGCACAGTACTTTAGCTCAGGTGATTAATCGATTAGTTCAAATGGGTATTTTCACAGATTGTTAAAAAAAGTTATTATAAAAGTAATGTATAAATGTAAAAACAAATAATAGTTCTGATTGTTATACCAGTGGCAATTCTATGTTCAATAGATAATATTTTTTTAATATACGAGTATGTACTAGACCATTTAAGCAGTTACCTACAGAATAATTGATAAAAACCATTTTGGCTTTAGAAAAGATATCAACACTCAATTAGCTCTAGAGGAATTTTAATACTTAGCAAATGAGCTTATGGAAACCAAAAGTCATAGATAACACTTATTTCATGTAAATGTCATGTAAATATTATTAGTACACTAAAAAACATGCTTAAAAATTTCTTTTCAGAAACAAGGTGGGTGTGAGCCCAGATGAGTTGTCTAAAAAGAAAAGTATAAACTCATGGGTCAGTTTAAAGTTATGTTTTTTGTGATAGCCATAATTTACTAGATAAGAAGGCCAGTAATCCGTTTTGTAAATAATGTATATCTATTATTTTATACAATAAAATATTATTCTATTATATATTCTATTGTATATTTATCACTAATGGGACTCTAAGTGTTGAGTATAATGCTGAAATATTTTGAATAGAGTAAAAAGAAATATAGCAGATACTTTGAACAAAGAAAATAGTTAAATATGTTACTCCTACCCTACATGCATCCTCATCCTTTGAAAAAGTTTATCTAATTTTATTTTTCCTCTCCTATTCAACCAATTACCTGATTTTATAAATTACCAAAAACATAAATGTATGGTTATCTAGGTATGGGCCATCATTGTGTTATAATGCCTAAGAAATGTGTTAACTATGAAATATAGTAGTTAATATTATTAATAGGCCTAAATAAAAGTATTGTACTAAGTAGACTTTTCATTTACAACCACTTAATCTTATTAAATGTTATACAATCCTTTTTCATGTAAACATGTTTTATTTTTCTCAATATAATTACATACAAGTTATTCGAGGTTTAGCTCTAATGTAATTCAGCACGCAAATGGTTAATGTTGCTAGCGTACTCAATCCAAAGAACTGTTTACTTGCCAGAGATTTATTACAATGTAGTACTACAAATATTTAACAGTCGTCAATGGTGTTTTTTGTATAAAATATAGTTTTTAAGTAACATTACACTACTTATTACAGCTTACTGTATTGTTTGTAGTTTATTAAAGTGGAAATGTACACAGGATTATTTGTTCATTCAAACATTCTTTCTAAATAGTAACTAAAACTATAAAATGTATATACCTCCAGAAATAAGAGATGCTGAGGATGGCAGCGTTTGGTGAGTTCAGGAAGCGTATAGGCGAGTGGCTGCAGCGTATCGGACCCAATGCTGCTGAGGGGCTGATACAGTCTCCATACACTTAACAGTTTGGCGTTGATTCTAATATTCTGACACTGGTTTCATCGGTTTATTAATTTTTCTTTAATGTAATAAACAACATTGTCGACTTTTTTTGAAATTTGTTAATGATGGAGTATCAGATGGGGAAGAAAAAGGTTGTTGGACATTTACCATCATTACGTGAAAATTACCAATCACAACGTTTCGATTTGGTAAAACTCAAACGTTTTCCAAGTGCTAAAAACTAAACTACATCTACACAAACATGTTATAAAACTACGTTCTTAAACTAATAAACTTGTCTACATTAATAATTATCTACATTTTGACATAGATCATAGAATGGGGTACAACAAAATGAACTTCTGCTAAATATAAAAATGTTAACAGGGTTAAATTAATGTAACCAATTAGGTGCTGCCAAGGTCACGATATCAACGAAAAAATGTTAAAACAGAATTACATTAATAATCAAATCAGACTGAGATGAGATTACATTAACTAATCATAAATAAAATAAATATATGGTACCTGAAAAACACTATTAATTTAAAATAACATTAAGCATGCACAAAAAATTATATATGTGACTCGGAAGAACTGAGACTACTATCCAATCTAATTAACTATTACAATTACATTTTAAGCTGAAAAGATTACGTGACTGAACAGATTAGATTAATCAAATACACCTTTGTATTTACTTATACGCACTTTATCTCCTGTATTAAATACAGTAGGTTTCCTTTTCTCCTCTTTAGGCTTCGTATTCTTTAGAATTCGTTGTAATACTAACTTTTCGTTCTTTTCATTTACCTCTATAGGTTTCATACCAATAGTTCTGTGAACTTTGTTATTGTAGTTATTAATTAGATTTGGTAAAATATCAAACCATACGTATGTCCCTCTGTTTGAAAATGTTTTATACATTGCTCCTTTCAACGTTCTATTAAATCTTTCAACAATTGCTGCTTTTTTCTCCGATTTAGTGGAATAGTGGTTTATGTTATACTTTTCCATTAAGTTTGAAAAGAAATTGTTAAAGTACTCTTTGCCGTCATCAGTTTGTAGATGTTTTATTTTGTGTTTGCCGCGTTTAATTATGTTTTCCATAGCCGCAGCAACAGTTTTACCAGTTTTGTCTTTCAATGGAGCAGCATCTGCAACCTTTGTGAAGCAGTTTATAAAGGTTAAAATATATCTAAAACCTTTATTTATTTTGCTATAAGGTTGAACCTCAATTAAATCACATTGATAAAGATCGTTTATACCTTTAACAACAGTATTTCTTCTTGGAAAATTTACTCTTGCGGGTTTGTGAAGTTCATTAACAATCTGGTTTCTAATATTCATTGTAAACTTTCATGTGATCTCTTACAGGTTGGACTCATAACTGTGTACAATACGTTTATGTAGTACTATTTAAGTGTAAATATACTCTCACATATCTATTCTGGCTATGAGTAATGTCCAAATGGTACAGTGTTTATTCCACCATTTAGAATATACCGTTTGTTGTCTGCTGCTGATAAAGCTTTTTTGGTTTCTGTTATGCTATACAATTGATGGTTAAAACTGCGAATGTTGTTGAATTTTGCAATTACTGTTTCATTTTCAAATAGACATTTCTTGTAATTCTCCAATTGAAGTGTCTTTTTTAAATAAACGTTCTTCACACCTTTGGCTTTTTTTATTATATTATCTTCATCTTTCTCATCTCTTTTCACTTTCTTTAAGGCATATAATTTAGCCATGAGTCCAACAAATTCCTCAATCGGCCGACCGTTCGTTTCATCTTTAAACTTTCCAAGCACCTTCTTATGTTTTCCTCCGTCATATGTGGGATGAGTGGGTGGATAGTCGGAGAAGTCAAAATCATCTGTGTAAGGAAATGTCTTCAGATCTTTGTACATATCTTCTGTTTTAATCCAATAAATAAACGCATCTGTATCCATGTATGATATTCCAATTCGATCTCTTCCATAAAATTGCACCATTTTGTTGTAATGAAAATCATACATGTGAGTCTTAGATATGTCTAGAATACACATACCAACATACAATGGTCTATCCATTACAATTTTTGTAGGGTTCATTGAAACAGCAACAAGGTTTTCATTGATAATGAGTGAAGTTTTAAAATTTGGTTTCCGTACTAGTTCTTCCAACTTAGCTGCTGAAGTTACAAGCTTTACCTTCTTATGCTTTCGTTTATTTTCTAATGTTTTTCCAAAAATAGCGTTATTCATCAACTTGTAAAAGTCTTTTTGGAAAGTTGATGTAGCAGCTGCTCTCCTTTTTGTGTTGGAATCAATATATGGTTTGAGCCAGCATGACTGAGAGAACTGAATTACACGATGTATTTTGGATATTCGCAAACCCAACTGCAAAGCTTGTTGAACGACCCAAAAGTGTGCTACATACCTCTCTTTATGATTTACAGTCATCATCAGTTTTGGATGTTTACCTTCAGGAGGAAGTTCAGTTCTTGCAAGAAGTGGCAGGTCATAGTGGTGGTCGTGTAGCTCTTCAGGATACTCGAAGTCACAGTCCAGTATATATTCTATGTCGCCGTGTTTTGGTAGTTTATTAACATCTTCGATGGTGTCAGGATCCACCCACATAAAATCACCATGGGGTAGGGGATTGTTCATAGCCCATCCGTATAAATTGTTGGCATCAAAATACCCTAGATAAATAGACTCTTGATTAGCATCATACTCGGGAACATGTTTGTTATTTGCCTTTACATATCTTGTAACACACTGAGTTAATCCTCCCCTTATTCCTGATTCTACCATCAAAAGCATGTCCACGTCTGTAAACAAATCCAACACGCATCTTGTTTCTTTTAACATGGCTTGCCATGCTAACCCAGGTGAAGTATATGAATGAAGAGGGTCTAGTCCATAGGCTTCATAACAGGTATTCCTGAATTCTTCCATCACATCGCATAGCAAAGTCACATCGAGTTTTACATAGAAATCACTGTACTCGCCTAGCGTTGTCATGTTAAGCTCTTCCCATACTCGACATGCGTGCTGATAGTCTTCATCTTTAATATGCTCTTCGTTTAATTTACTGTAAAAACATTCTTGTGGTGGTAAAGATGTCTCGTTGAATTTGGCTACATCATCTAGATAGTCGTATGGAAACACCCCTTTTCGTAACACAAGTTCTAGTTTATCGGATGGCACAGTTCGGGATGTTTCTACCAAGTCTTGTCTTTGCAGATTCTCAGCTAATTTCATTAGACTCGATGGCATAAATCGCAATGAATCTACAAACCTTAATTTTATTTTTCCTACAGTCTTCGAAAAACTTATAAATTTTTCAAAGCTTGTTGCCAATACATCAATACTTCTTTTATCTCTACCCAATTCTGGAACTATAAAATGAGAATCATAACCACTCAGGTTATGTAATACAACTGGAATAAACTTTGGCAGTTTATAATTAATGTTACAGTTGTTACACGCAGGGCCTCTATAACAACCTGTTAGATGATCATGATCCTTCACCTTACCATTAATATCTGTAAACACATTGTTACATAGGTAACAATGTGTTGCTATTGAATGCGTGGTCTCTTCCTGATGTGTTAGAGGACTCATCGGTATTACTCGACTGTACAGTTGTTGAACTCTACGTGCTATCTCATAAAGATCATCAAGGAATTTCTTGGGCGCTTCTTCACCTCTATACACTTGCGGAGTACTTGTAAGACCGTATTGTTGTAAATGACTTTCAGGTAGCGTAGATTTCAGTAATATACAGTAGCTGTTAGGTTTATGAAGTTGATATTTTGTTCTTCTGGTAGGATCAGCATCTGTAACATCTAGTGGTAGAAGAGATGATTCAAAGTCTGCATATACTACCACAGGTATTCTATATTGCTGACAGACTTTGTTAAATTCTATTCTGGCTTTCATTGGATGGGGCAAACACACTCTGACCTCTTCTTTCATACTACAGAGACGTTGATGCTCTATTAGCCAGCTATTTCCTCCTGTTCGTCCTCTTTTGCAACAGAAACAACGTTTACATACTGTTACACTACAATTTGACTTAGACACTTGTTTTGCAACCAGTTTATTAAAATCTTGTATATACACGTAATGCGATACATCGCCACTTTTGATAAGTAGTAAATCCGTGTGATCGTTTCTTTCAATAGGTGCTAATTGTAATGGAAATACATTGTTTGAAGAGTCTAAACCAAAAACATGTACAGACGTTTTAGGATTTTGTTTTTCAAATCGTTTTATATCACTTAGTGAGGTGGGATAGTCTACACCTCGAAAATTATACTTGTGTTTTAACTCTTCATATCTACAGTCAGGTCTAACACTGTGATCACCTTCTATGAATTTTGCTAACATTGCATAATAAAAACATTTGTTGTCAACATTTTGCACATTGATACATGCCTTCGTGTTTGAGATCTTCTTAGGTAATGGTATGTAGCTGCTTCCTCGATCACCATAACCATGCTTATGCACTCTAATATCCAAACCTTCAACAGAGAGTAAACTCCATCCGGATCCTCTTCCTTCATGTTCACTTAATTTTAAAATCAATTCTTCATACATACCATCAATAATTTCTTCTACATCAGTTGTCGCTAAAATAGATTTATTCTTTGTGATAAATCCTCGTGGTGAAAGTTCATTTTCAACGTTTGTAAATACTGCGTCTAGTATTATTCCAAATTTTATAAAGTTTAGTCTTTTCTGTTCATCCTTCAATGTTGTTATCACCAACTGTTTCCCTTTACTCAAAAACTCTTGCAGATTGTAATGTAAAGTGTTTTTAATTTTGTAATGTCTTACTAACGATCTATCCAGCGCCTGTGCTAAAACTTTCACTTTGAGACTAGTTGCAGGCGCATATTGTATAACACTGGGTCTTCTTTGTTCTCGTTCTTCTAAAGTGTGAAATAATTCATAATGAATAAGCAAAAGTATTTCATCGTTGAACTCTTCACAACAAATGCTGCAGATACACATGTTTAGCTGTTTAGTCTTGGAAAGTTCAACTAACAATGATATTCGGTCAGCGCTTGTTCTTTTTATATACATGATGACGTCACAATCAAGTAATGTATCTTAACTAACCAATCACAGAATTCAGTATTTCCCCTCCAATTTACTGTTGCGTTACTTAAGGAGGTGAAGTTTGTAAAATAGTTCATATCGTTGAGATGGCTCCCACCGACAATGTGTTTTGCAACAAAGGGAGAAATATTCCCCAAATCTTCAATAGTGCAGTGGAAGAGGACGACGACGTCCCTATGGATTTCGTCGGTGAAATCGACAACTACGTTTCGGATGATGATGATAGTCTACCCTCCACCACCTCAAACAGCCAAGCCACAACACCCGTGCTAGAAACGTCGTGGAACATTGGGACTCCAAGTTCTACAACAGCTTCGTGGACCTTTGGAACACTCAGTCCATCATCAACACCAACACCGCCACCCACAACACCGCCACCCACAACACCGCCACCCACAACAGCGACTACCTCTTTCAATGTTAATGATATTGAAAGGGGTCGATCAAACTGCTGCAGGAGGCTATTGTTCGTGAGGAAGAGGCTTTTTGCGGAGGTTAGCAGCAGCAGCGAAGATAGTAGTGGAGAAGACTGAAGCTGTACATTTGTAAAATAAAATTAATAAAAAAAAAATAAATAAAAAAAAAATAAAAAAAACCTTCTTGTACAGAACAATTTGAAAGAACTTGTTCTGTACAAGAAGGTTTTTTTTTTAAACACTCCTCTTGACCTTGAAACCCATGACACATCATCAAACGCTAGATCCTTTTATTTATAAATCTTATTAATTGCGATGAATTGTAAGTTAGAAGATAAAGTTCAAGGTCATTTAAACGAAGCGGAAATCGTTGTCAAATTATAAAACATTTGTACTACAAATGATTATAATTTGACAACGTTTTCCTAAAAAAAAAAAAAAAAAAAAAAAAAGAAAAGGACAAACAATTTAAGGTTTTACATAAATTTTTATGTCAGCTAGAAAGTCAAACCCTCTAGTGTATGATACAGACCACAAGGGGAGCAATGTTTTGGTCAATTTGCTGCTATAACGACACTCAAAACCATTTACGGTGGTACATGAATACTCGATCATAGCATACACTTCTGTATACTTGGCCAATAGCTCCGTAAACTCTTCATTACATTTCACCAGCTCCTCCCTGGAGCTAGCTTTTCTTCTAAGGATTATAAGCGCAGGAGCCATGTCTCCCAATAATGATAATCCGGACACAGCAACGTCCTTATGTAGTACTAACAATTGATTAAGTGGGGGTAGTAACTGACCGAGTGGGGGTAATAACTGACCACTCTTGTAGGTCAAAGGTCAAGGTCATTCCAAACCTAGAAAAAAAAAAAAAAAAAACACTAGTGTTTAGCATTCAAAGCATAAGCAAACATGCAACTACAGAAAAGACAGAACAGGAAGAAGAGAAACATGCAACTACAGAAAGACACAACAGGAAGAAGGAAGAAAACATTTTTCCTGAAAGAGAAAACATATATAATCAGTACACATAATATGTGGGATAGGGTAAATATATATTTTTAATAAGCCGAAATAAACGAAATAAACACCATGTCTCGCCAGAGACAGAGCTTGAGGTCTTCACACCCAGTCTCACCAGAGACGTGAGCTTGCAACAGCTAGGGCTCTGCTGGAGGTCTTCACACTCAGTCTCGCCTGAGACGTGAGTTTGTAACAGCTGGAGTCTGCACCGAAGTTGATCCCCCATTCACTTTTCTCGAAACAAGTCAAGGTAGAAAGGAAAATAGAAAAACATTGAGCCGGTTTGCAGTGCCGTACTCGAATGTTTAAAGGGAAAGACATATAGAGCCGATTTGCAGTGCCGTACTCAAATATCTAAGGAAGTAAAACATTGAACCGGTTTGCAGTGCCGTATTCAGTTGTTTTGAGGGTAAAGGGTATAGAGCCGGTTTGCAGTGCCGTACTCCAATACCCAAGGAAGAGAGGACTTGTTTCTTGTGTGAAGTCAGCTCTCGAAGTGGATACCCCAACTGAAGCGCAGCTCGCTTTTATAGGATAGAAAGTGGTGGGGATGTATTTCAAGGTCAACCTTCAGTTATAAAAAAATGTAACATTCTACACTCTGTAGAATGTTACATTTTTTTTAGGCCTTGAAAAAGGCCATTTGTAGCAAACCTCAAAGTGAACTACCAAGTAGTACACTGTGGGGCTTGCTTCCACTCTGCGTGCCCATCCAAGTTGCGGATGAGGTAGTGTCGGCTACTTGGTCGTTCTGGGTGTTCCATGCCAAGAGGTAGGAGCAATGTGTAATGAACGCCATCACACATCAATCTTACCCTATGGCAGCCAATTATCCGAACGAAGAAGTATCGCTTACCTCTCTTCAATCGGTTTATCCGCAACTTCGTACAGGGCTCGGAAGTGGCGGAAGGAGTCAATGCGACGGAGCGAGGTTTCTTTGGTTGGTGTTTTGAACAAAACACCGAACAAATTGCACTTGCTCCGCCGCATTTTTCCCCTTTCTTTGGCCCTTTTAGGAAGGTATAGGAACAAGGAGTTCTGGATGTGTTGCAGGATTTACGTAGTTTTTGTAGGCTAAGGAATTTCTGGGAAGGGCGCTGGGGTGATGGGGTCTTGGTCTTGGGCACAGTAGAGCGCTGAGGTGATGTTAGCAGCGTTTTGGCCAGCGTCGAAGGCTTCGCCACCGTGGAAGGCATCGTGGTGGTTTCAGCAGGCTTTATGGGAGATTGGATTGGAGAGATCAGGTCCGGTGGTGGTACCCTCACATCTACGCAATCCAAACTCTCCGTGGAAGACAGCAGATCCAAACTCTCCGTGGAAGACGGTAGAATGGGGTTCTTCCGCAAAGCCTGCTCCAGGATGGATGTCTTCACAGGTGCAGGGATCTTGGCTGGCCTTGTAGCTTTCCTCATCACATTCATTGTCGAACTGTAGAAGTAGTAGAATTGACTTGTAGCTCTGCAGCTGAAGGAATGAATTGTTGTAGGAACACACCTCCTTTTAAAGGATAGAACTGACTTGTGAATGGTTAAGATAAGAGAACCAATCACAGACCATATGCTCAAAAGCGCGGGAAAACAACTAACCTCATTTGTAAACGGTCTTGTTCAAGGCCACCGTTTTTACTGTATACAATGTCTTTTAAAGATCATCGTTACTAGCGACGGTTTCGATCTTAGACATTATTTCCCCAAGCCCGCTAACTCTTCACCGGCAGCGAACCACAGCCAAACACTCAAGTCAGTTACTTGCTAAACAGTTATAGGTCAAGGTCATTTAAAATGGTCCACTGGTGTGGGTTAAACACCAGCGGGAGAGGAGTTGCCTTCCAGTCAGGCTTTACTCCTCTCGCCAAATCAACACTGCCGTCACCGACAGCGTTGGCCTGTATGCAGCGATCTTCTCGCCCGGGTTCTCTTCAGAGACCGCGGGCTTGTGGCTCAGGAGCGCTTGATACAGTCAGTGTCGACTGGGGCACTGGCCGGAGCAATCAGGGCGAAGCCTGACAGACCTCGCGAGGTTGGCGCAAGCGCCAAGCCTCTATGCTGCGATCTTCTCGCTCGGTCTCAGGCCTGAGACGCGAGCTTGCAGTTCACCGCCACGCTGGGTTCTCCATCTGCCGCAGACTCTCTTCCACTCCAGGCCGGGTGTGATCCGAAGCTGGATCTCGAACAGAATACGGTCAGTGTCGACTAGGATGCTGACCGGAGGAATTGAGCCGAAGCCTAACTTCCTCGCGAGACTGACACAAGTGCCAAGCCCCTATGCTGCGATCTTCTCGCTCGGTCTCAGGCCTGAGACGCGAGCTTGTAGTTCTCGCCAGGGTTTGTTGGTGGCCTTGAAAAAGGCCGTTTTTACCCAGTGTCGAGTGGGACACTGGGTGAATAAACGAAATGATGGTGGCCTTGAAAAAGGCCGTTTTTAACCAGTGTCGACTTGGACACTGGCTGAATAACGAAATGATGGTGGCCTTAAAAAAGGCCGTTTTTAACCAGTGTCGACTTGGACACTGGGTGAGGAGTCAGGCTGAAGCCCGACAGTCCTCGCGAGGCTGGTGCAAGCACCAAGCCTCTATGCAGCGAGCTTCTCGCCCGGGTCTCTCCAGAGACCGCGGACTTGTGGCTCAGGAGCGCTTGATCTCGTACAGAATACGGTCAGTGCCGCCTAGGAGTTTGGGACGCAGCCCGGTCTCGACTAGGCCGCCCTATGAGATTGACCGGAGGGTATTGGGACGCAGCCCGGTATCCTCAACGGTCGCTCTCGGCTAGGGCGCCGACCGGAGGAATTGCACCGAAGCCCGCATCCTCGCGAGGCTGGCGCAAGCGCCAAGCCCCTATGCTGTGATCTTCTCGCTCGGTCTCAGGCCTGAGACGCGAGCTAGCAGTTCACCGCCGCAGACTCTCTCTTCTCGCTCGGTCTCAGGCCTGAGACGCGAGCTTGCAGTTCACCGCCGCAGACTCTCTCTTCTCGCTCGGTCTCAGGCCTGAGACGCGAGCTTGCAGTTCACAGCCGCAGACTCTCTTCCACTCCACGCCGCCACGCTGGGTTCTTCATCTGCCGCAGACTCTCTTCCTCCCCAAGCCAGGAGTGTTGGCCCCTAAGGGCGTTGATACAAACTGAACGTTTTGTGCTGCTTATATAGGACACGGTAGCAAAATACCGCTCTCTGATTGGTCTATTAGTGGGCGCTCTTATTCGACCAATGGCGTTGCTCCACGGGTCTCTCGAATTAACAAAACTGAAGCCGTTGTTTAAACTACATTCTACTCTTCGGCTATGGACCAGGACAACACCGTGAGTTCCTCCTCAGGCGAAGTTGGCGAGAGCAATCGGCCGGCTGAGGAATTGCCTCTGCAGAGCCCGGAGGTAGGCAGTAGCGGCCAGCCTGCGGACAAGCCGGACTGGTTCGAGTGGCTTCGCTATGAAGCAAAGCAGACGGACGATGGCTGGTGTTGGAAGTGGAATCCGCAGCCAGAACCAGAGCCAGAGTCAGACCAGTCAGCCGACGAGGAAAGCGAAGCGGAGGAGGAACAACACTAAGTATACTTGGTGTTAAAACGGCCTTTTTAAAGGCCACCAAATTTACTTTCGTTACTCGGCTATGTGTCTCTGGTAAAACCAACTTCTCCGCCTTACGTGTTTTAGGCTATATATTTCTGTATTTTTGCCGGGCAAGCGCCGAGATTTATGATCAAGCTAAATTTTTCCGCTTATGCTGTTTCAGGCCCGCTACTCGGGCAGAACCAAATTCTTTGCCTTACGTGTTTTAGGCTAAACATTTCTGTATTTTGACGGCAAGCGCCGGGATTTGTGATCAAGCTAAATTTTTCCACTTATGTTGTTTCAGGCCCGCTACTCGGGCAAAACCACATTCTTAGCCAAAACAATCGAGTCTGACAGAGGTTTGTAAAACGGCCTTTTTCAAGGCCACCGTGTATTGTTAAGCTTACTCAAGCTTATGTATGAGTAAGCTACGTTACAGACTAGTACGGAGGGGAACGTAACTCTAAACCCGGGCGCGGCGGGCATCGCAAACCTTCCAGACGGCCTGGATCTCGCACCGTTCTCTGTGCGGTAGTTGACAACCGAGCTCTGTGATTGGTCCGCGCACGGCGCTCTGTGATTGGCGCGCACGGATAACACACATTTCTTACGTTAGGCGATCGTTTGCCTCATTGTTTATGCGACGGCGGCGGGTTTACAGGCGGCTGAAGAGGATCCATGGCCTGAGAGGCGGAGGTTGCAGCCGATGGGAGAGGGCCTGACAGCGGTCTCAACAAGCGGGTCCAGCCACGCAGAGACGGTGAGAACTTCAGGCTTCGATGGAGGCAGCTGATGGGAGAGAAACTGGCGGCGGTCACATCCGAGCGGTGAAGACGAGGGCTTCGGGCGAGGTCTACCTCCCCAGCGCGGGTCTAGGCGGGAGTGTTACATTCTCGCTTAGCCCGTGCGGAGTCAGACCCAAAACGGCCTTTTTCAAGGCCACCACTTCATTTGTTTCACTATATTCAAAAATGGCCTTTTTCAAGACCACCATTTCATTTGTTTCACTTTAATCGAAAACGGCCTTTTTCAAGACCACCATTTCGTTAGCGAAGCAACCAGGCAAGGCAGGCGGAGATGTCTTCAAGCATCGGTCGCGCTCTGGCTTCACGAAGGGTCCAGCGCGGGTCTCGGCGAGAGTGTAAAACCTTGCTTTCGGCTTTGCTCTCAGGATTACTAAACAACGGGCTGTAACATTGGAAAACTTGAACATTTGGTTGGTTAAGTTAATGAATAGGTTAAAACTAATACTCAACTCAAATAATTTACAAACTTTTTCTTATCTGATTGAAAATTTTCAAACGTGTTTTCCAAGTTACTTAATACAAATATCAAAAAATTTCAAGACGCAAAATGTGTTGGAAATTTAATGTAGACAAAAAAAAAAAAAAATAAAATAAAAAAATAAGTCCCGTATTTAGGTCAAGTGGATTTACTGCTTTATTTCTACTCCGATTTAAATACAATAAACGTAATTAGACCCGTTTCATCAAACGCTACAAAATAAGCCCTCACAACTTACTCTAATTTTACTTTTTTGATACTCCTACTTAGTATCACGTAAGTAGGTCACTGACTCTACTACTTTATTTTAATTCCGATTTGTACGCAATAAACGGCATTCAACTTGTTTAATCAAATACTACGAATCATAAACATGCTGTTTGCCGGATGCTCACCCCCACTCCTCTTACAACCATTAAAAAGGCGTGAGTAGTGCTCACTCACATCATTACAACACTTCTTGTTGACCACCATGGATGCTCCTCAAACTGGCGTTGCTACAATGGATGCTCCTCCAACTGATGTTGCTACATTGGATGTTCCTGAAAATGACGTTGCTGCGATGACTGCTAAACCAACTGATCGTGCTACAATCGTTGTAAACAGGGAAATGTATGATCATGAGGATAAAAACCTGGTTATGGAAGAGATGATTGCTCTTAGATACAAGTACAGAGACAGAATGGATATTACATACACTGAAGTGGAATATGACAGCGACGATGTGGAGTGCAGAAGGTGGATTCGGGGTGCTGATGTATGGTATCGTGCAGCATGGGCGGATGACCCTTCTAGAACAGTGTATGTGCAGGCAATAATAACTCCGTAAGCCACTAACCCCCCCCCCTTAGGAAATCGTTGTCAAATTACGGATTGTAAATTACATTTACAGTACGTAATTTGACAACGATTTCCGCTAATTATTAGATGACCTTGACCTAGAAACTATATATAGGAGGCATGCACTAACTAACGGACAGTTTGATGCCAGCACCTGGAGGTAACACACGGACATAGAAAATGAATATAGATATGGTAATGATTATGTTTGAACTTAAATGTTCACAACCTAAGTGGAGTCTGGAGTCTGCACAAATCTTTTTTCGTATGCTGCAAATAGCGCAAAGAGTTGAGAATTTGAAATTTAGTTTAAAGGCATCAAAAATAACGCGTGAAAGATTTGGTAGTCATTTTATTGAATGTATGTGGGCAAATCCTAATGCAACAGTAGGCCCCGATTGTTGTACTTGCAATGTTATAAAACATTATATACACGAGTTTACTCAATTATTTAAAATAATAGAACCTAGTGAGTGCGGAGAAGAAACATACAACAGACTTATGGAGAAGATAACTAACACTAAACTTTAGTTTTAAGTGGTATAAAGGATTCATTCCTCCCCACCACTTTTAATAAACCCCCACCCCAAAGTAGGCTATATATGTGGGTCATACATCTACAACTAGTCACTCTGCTTCAACATCTCGAGTAAAGAGGTTAACATAGCTAAGAAAAGATGAACACCAATTTGCAAGTAGTTATGTTTGAACTAAGATGCTTAAAACCAAAGTCGATATCTATTGACGAAGAGAAACTATCGGAAATGGGACAAATAGCTGACAAAGTGGAGGAACTTGAGTTGGATGAATGTTGCAGATGTCATGAAATTGCACTTTATGATGAGAAATTTATTAGGCTTTTTGAAAGCTTACATTGGGAACCCTGTGAAGAGCACACCTACAGGAGATTGCTTGACAGACTGAAGGGGAAAGATCGCTACATATTGCCGGAGATTATAGACCTCACAGAAGATCCAGAGGTGAAGTGTAGGAGAGCAGCCAACACTGCGGTTTAGTTTTAGGATTTTACTTTTAAGATTTACTTTTGTAAAATGTGTATTTGTAAATAAAGTTGTAAATAAAGTTGGAACAAGAAAAAAAAAAAAAGAAAAAAACTTCTTGCACAGAACATTTTCTGGAAATAGAAAAATTGTTCTGTGCAAGAAGTTTTTTTAAAAAACATCCATCGTGACCTTGAAATCTGTGACGTAATACTAAAGTGCGGGAGCTGACGT
Organism: Stictocephala bisonia; assembly: GCA_035578905.1. Lineage (NCBI taxonomy): Eukaryota > Metazoa > Arthropoda > Insecta > Hemiptera > Membracidae > Stictocephala > Stictocephala bisonia. The sequence continues at coordinate 548,572 of JAQJVL010000238.1, read as the reverse complement.
CATCACCGGAAGTGGGGTAAGATAAGAAGCTTAGACTATAAGGTAAGGTTGTGACGTCATGCTGACGTCATCACGTGACGTCATGCTGACGTCATCAAATGACGTCATGTATGACGTCATCACAAATGACGTCACACCCTTATCTTATCTCACAATCTTATCTTATCTCATTTCCTGAAATTGGCCCAGCTCCCGCACTTTCCACTACTGTCAGGAGAGAGCAGTACTTGACGCTCGAAGGCTCGCCGACAACTGATCGCCGACCGGTGTGCTTACACAGGGCCTCGACGATTGCCGAAGGTTCCCGACAATCTCCGGAAACCCCCGAGGGTATTCTCCGAAACAATCAATAACGCTTGGATCCGGCAGGTGGCCGCCGCCGTCTTGGGTTCGGCAGGTGGCTTCCCCACTCTCCGAAACGATCAATAACGCTTGGATCCGGCAGGTGGCCGCCGCCATCAAAATCAATCAATATCAATCAAAATCAAATCAAAGTCAATCAAAATCAAATCAAAATCAAATCAATGTCAATCAAAATCAAATCAAAATCAATCAAAGTCAATCAAAATATCGATTAAGGTCACGTGACCTTCCCCCACCCTCGACTCATCATTTGGCAAAAACTCATCATGGGGCGTTTTCGGAACCGCATATCCCCTCTACTTCCAGTGTCTGAAGTTGAGGTAGTGTATTTCCTGGTGCCGTAAACTTGATGTCTTGAGAGTGCAACTTGTACATCCCTAGGAATACGATATCGCAATGTATTAATAAACAATCTTGTCTTGGTATCAATCTATGATGACTGGAACTTTTAACTGTAAATTGTGATACTTGTAATCAATTTATATACATTTTCATTCAGTTTCAACGGAACTGCTTGTATCCGATGTTTCCACTTGAAGCTCTACTCGCCCAACGTGCTACAAGTTCACACCTGTCCTACCTGTCTTGACCAGTGTTTCCTCAGTGAAGAGGCCGCACGCAACACATGCCCCATGGCTGACGATCTTGACCACGACAAGTATAAGGAGATCACTCTTTTCCGTAAGTTTAGTTGACTCCTAGAGTTAAGTTAAGCGATCTGCTTGTCAAATGGATGCTATCTTAAACAAAGTACTTGTTAAATTCCTCAAAGGGAATCGCCATTTTTTAAAGGGAACATAAGAAAAAGGTTGGCCAATATTATAATTAATATATGGACCATATAAAATCTGTAGAATCTGTAATGAGAGGAAAACCGAAAATGAGATTCTGCCATTTAAAATTATTTTATTTTATTTATTAATTATTATTAATTATTTATTTATTAAAAACTGAATCAACTATGTATTTAGTTTTTATATGATATAATTTTAATAAATACACCAAATACTCAGTTAAATAAAATCATATAGTAATTTAATAATTTAATTGCCGGTTTTGTATTTAATTGAATTATCATTTAACTTCAATATATTTCTATCTAATAATTAAGTTTACTAGTATTTATGATATTATATAACTCAGAAATATATATCTCATGTAATAGGGATATTTGTGTTAGTAATATTTGTTAGTGAGGTATACCACTATTGCTGGCTTAAACTACATTACCTTTACATGGGACTACACTAGCCCTTCTGTACTTGACCCCAAAACAGCTGGTAATTGGACATACAACATTTAGTGAGGAATGTATCTCTGAGTATATAAAATTAATGGTTATACTCTACTAGGTTAATTGTGACAGACCCTCCCCCTACTGAATGCTCCAGTCATCCCCCGTTTGAATACGGAAAAGTACATTACGACAGGTTCTCCCCCTACTGAATGCACCAATAATCCCCCACTTGAATATGGCCATGTACATTGTGACAGGACCTGCCCCTACTCAATGCACCAGTCTCCCTCACTTGAATAAGGCCATGTACATTGTGACAGGTTCTCCCCCTACTGAATTTACCAGTCTCCCCCACTTGAATATGGCCATGTACATTGTGACAGGACCTGCCCCTACTGAATGCAGCAGTCTCCCTCACTTGAATGTGGCCATGTACATTATGACAGGACCTGCCCCTACTGAATGCGCCAGTCTCCCTCACTTAAATGTGGCCTTGTACATTGTGACAGGACCTGCCCCTACTGAATGCACCAGTCTCCCTCACTTGAATGTGGCCATGTACATTGTGACAGGTTCTCCCCCTACTGAATGCACCAGTCTCCCCCACTTGAATGTGGCCATGTACATTGTGACAGGACCTGCCCCTACTGAATGCACCAGTCTCCCTCACTTGAATCTGGCCATGTACATTGTGACAGGACCCCCCCTACTGAATGCACCAGTCTCCCTCACTTGAATGTGGCCATGTACATTGTGACAGGTTCTCCCCCTACTGAATGCACCAGTCTCCCCCACTTGAATATGGCCATGTACATTGTGACAGGACCTGCCCCTACTGAATGCACCAGTCTCCCTCACTTGAATCTGGCCATGTACATTGTGACAGGACCCCCCCTACTGAATGCACCAGTCTCCCTCACTTGAATGTGGCCATGTACATTGTGACAGGACCTGCCCCTACTCAATGCACCAGTCTCCCTCACTTGAATGCGGCCATGTACATTGTGACAGGTTCTCCCCCTACTGAATTTACCAGTCTCCCCCACTTAAATATGGCCATGTACATTGTGACAGGACCTGCCCTTACTCAATGCACCAGTCTCCCCCACTTGAATGTGGCCATGTACATTGTGACAGGTTCTCCCCCTACTGAATGCACCAGTCTCCCCCACTTGAATGTGGCCATGTACATTGTGACAGGTTCTCCCCCTACTGAATGCACCAGTCTCCCTCACTTGAATGTGGCCATGTACATTGTGACAGGACCTGCCCCTACTGAATGCACCAGTCTCCCTCACTTGAATGTGGCCATGTACATTGTGACAGGACCTGCCCCTACTGAATGCACCAGTCTCCCTCACTTGAATGTGGCCATGTACATTGTGACAGGTTCTCCCCCTACTGAATTTACCAGTCTCCCCCACTTGAATATGGCCATGTACATTGTGACAGGACCTGCCCCTACTCAATGCACCAGTCTCCCCCACTTGAATGTGGCTATGTACATTGTGACAGGTTCTCCCCCTACTGAATGCACCAGTCTCCCCCACTTGAATCTGGCCATGTACATTACATTGTGACAGGACCCCCCCCTACTGAATGCACCAGTCTCCCTCACTTGAATGTGGCCATGTACATTGTGACAGGACCTGCCCCTACTGAATGCACCAGTCTCCCTCACTTGAATGTGGCCATGTACATTGTGACAGGTTCTCCCCCTACTGAATGCACCAGTCTCCCTCACTTGAATGTGGCCATGTACATTGTGACAGGTTCTCCCCCTACTGAATGCACCAGTCTCCCTCACTTGAATGTGGCCATGTACATTGTGACAGGACCTGCCCCTACTGAATGCACCAGTCTCCCTCACTTGAATGTGGCCATGTACATTGTGACAGGACCTGCCCCTACTGAATGCACCAGTCTCCCTCACTTGAATGTGGCCATGTACATTGTGACAGGACCTCCCCCTACTGAATGCACCAGTCTCCCTCACTTGAATGTGGCCATGTACATTGTGACAGGACCTGCCCCTACTCAATGCACCAGTCTCCCTCACTTGAATGTGGCCATGTACATTGTGACAGGTTCTCCCCCTACTGTATTTACCAGTCTCCCCCACTTGAATATGGCCATGTACATTGTGACAGGACCTGCCCCTACTCAATGCACCAGTCTCCCCCACTTGAATGTGGCTATGTACATTGTGACAGGTTCTCCCCCTACTGAATGCACCAGTCTCCCCCACTTGAATCTGGCCATGTACATTACATTGTGACAGGACCCCCCCTACTGAATGCACCAGTCTCCCTCACTTGAATGTGGCCATGTACATTGTGACAGGACCCCCCCTACTGAATGCACCAGTCTCCCTCACTTGAATGTGGCCATGTACATTGTGACAGGTTCTCCCCCTACTGAATGCACCAGTCTCCCTCACTTGAATGTGGCCATGTACATTGTGACAGGACCTGCCCCTACTGAATGCACCAGTCTCCCTCACTTGAATGTGGCCATGTACATTGTGACAGGTTCTCCCCCTACTGAATGCACCAGTCTCCCCCACTTGAATCTGGCCATGTACATTGTGACAGGACCCCCCCTACTGAATGCACCAGTCTCCCTCACTTGAATGTGGCCATGTACATTGTGACAGGACCTGCCCCTACTCAATGCACGAGTCTCCCTCACTTGAATGTGGCCATGTACATTGTGACAGGTTCTCCCCCTACTGAATTTACCAGTCTCCCCCACTTGAATATGGCCATGTACATTGTGACAGGACCTGCCCCTACTCAATGCACCAGTCTCCCCCACTTGAATGTGGCTATGTACATTGTGACAGGTTCTCCCCCTACTGAATGCACCAGTGTCCCCCACTTGAATCTGGCCATGTACATTACATTGTGACAGGACCCCCCCCTACTGAATGCACCAGTCTCCCTCACTTGAATGTGGCCATGTACATTGTGACAGGACCTGCCCCTACTTAATGCACCAGTCTCCCTCACTTGAATGTGGCCATGTACATTGTGACAGGACCCCCCCTACTGAATGCACCAGTCTCCCTCACTTGAATGTGGCCATGTACATTGTGACAGAACCTGCCCCTACTGAATGCACCAGTCTCCCTCACTTGAATGTGGCCATGTACATTGTGACAGGACCTGCCCCTACTCAATGCACCAGTCTCCCCCACTTGAATGTGGCTATGTACATTGTGACAGGTTCTCCCCCTACTGAATGCACTAGTCTCCTCCACTTGAATCTGGCCATGTACATTACATTGTGACAGGACCCCCCCCCCTACTGAATGCACCAGTCTCCCTCACTTGAATGTGGCCATGTACATTGTGACAGGACCTGCTCCTACTGAATGCACCAGTCTCCCTCACTTGAATGTGGCCATGTACATTGTGACAGGTTCTCCCCCTACTGAATGCACCAGTCTCCCTCACTTGAATGTGGCCATGTACATTGTGACAGGACCTGCCCCTACTCAATGCACCAGTCTCCCTCAATTGAATGTGGCCATGTACATTGTGACAGGACCTGCCCCTACTGAATGCACCAGTCTCCCTCAATTGAATGTGGCCATGTACATTGTGACAGGACCTGCCCCTACTGAATGCACCAGTCTCCCTCACTTAAATGTGGCCATGTACATTGTGACAGGTTCTCCCCCTACTGAATGCACCAGTCTCCCTCACTTGAATGTGGCCATGTACATTGTGACAGGACCCCCCCTACTGAATGCTTCAGTCTCCCTCACTTGAATGTGGCCATGTACATTGTGACAGGTTGTCCATCTACTGAATGCACCAGTCTCCCTCACTTGAATGTGTCCATGTACATTGTGACAGGTTCTCCCCCTACTGAATGCACCAGTCTCCCTCACTTGAATGTGGCCATGTACATTGTGACAGGACCTGCCCCTACTGAATGCACCAGTCTCCCTCACTTGAATGTGGCCATGTACATTGTGACAGGTTCTCCCCCTACTGAATGCACCAGTCTCCTCCACTTGAATCTGGCCATGTACATTACATTGTGACAGGACCCCCCCCCCCTACTGAATGCACCAGTCTCCCTCACTTGAATGTGGCCATGCACATTGTGACAGGACCTGCTCCTACTGAATGCACCAGTCTCCCTCACTTGAATGTGGCCATGTACATTGTGACAGGACCTGCCCCTACTGAATGCACCAGTCTCCCTCACTTGAATGTGGCCATGTACATTGTGACAGGTTCTCCCCCTACTGAATGCACCAGTCTCCCCCACTTGAATCTGGCCATGTACATTACATTGTGACAGGACCCCCCCTACTGAATGCACCAGTCTCCCTCACTTGAATGTGGCCATGTACATTGTGACAGGACCTGCCCCTACTGAATGCACCAGTCTCCCTCACTTGAATGTGGCCATGTACATTGTGACAGGACCCCCCCTACTGAATGCACCAGTCTCCCTCACTTGAATGTGGCCATGTACATTGTGACAGGACCTGCCCCTACTGAATGCACCAGTCTCCCTCACTTGAATGTGGCCATGTACATTGTTCCAGGACCTGCCCCTACTCAATGCACCAGTCTCCCTCACTTGAATGTGGCCATGTACATTGTGACAGGTTCTCCCCCTACTGAATTTACCAGTCTCCCCCACTTGAATATGGCCATGTTCATTGTGACAGGACCTGCCCCTACTCAATGCACCAGTCTCCCCCACTTGAATGTGGCTATATACATTGTGACAGGTTCATCCCCTACTGAATGCACCAGTCTCCTCCACTTGAATTTGGCCACGTACATTACATTGTGACAGGACCCCCCCCCCTACTGAATGCACCAGTCTCCCTCACTTGAATGTGGCCTTGTACATTGTGACAGGACCTGCCCCTACTGAATGCACCAGTCTCCCTCACTTGAATGTGGCCATGTACATTGTGACAGGACCTGCTCCTACTGAATGCACCAGTCTCCCTCACTTGAATGTGGCCATGTACATTGTGACAGGTTCTTCCCCTACTGAATGCTCCAGTCTCCCTCACTTGAATGTGGCCATGTACATTGTGACAGGACCTGCCCCTACTCAATGCACCAGTCTCCCTCAATTGAATGTGGCCATGTACATTGTGACAGGACCTGCCCCTACTCAATGCACCAGTCTCCCTCAATTGAATGTGGCCATGTACATTGTGACAGGACCTGCCCCTACTCAATGCACCAGTCTCCCTCAATTGAATGTGGCCATGTACATTGTGACAGGACCTGCCCCTACTCAATGCACCAGTCTCCCTCAATTGAATGTGGCCATGTACATTGTGACAGGACCTGCCCCTACTGAATGCACCAGTCTCCCTCACTTGAATGTGGCCATGTACATTGTGACAGGTTCTCCCCCTACTGAATGCACCAGTCTCCCTCACTTGAATGTGGCCATGTACATTGTGACAGGACCCCCCCTACTGAATGCACCAGTCTCCCTCACTTGAATGTGGCCATGTACATTGTGACAGGACCTGCCCCTACTGAATGCACCAGTCTCCCTCACTTGAATGTGGCCATGTACATTGTGACAGGTTCTCCCCCTACTGAATGCACCAGTCTCCCTCACTTGAATGTGGCCATGTACATTGTGACAGGTTCCCCCCCTACTGAATGCACCAGTCTCCCCCACTTGAATATGGCCATGTATATTGTGACAGGATCCCCCCCACTGAATGCACCAGTCTCCCCCACTTGAATATGGCCAGATAAACTGTCACGGTTCTCCCCCTAGCAAATCCACCAGTTCCTCATCTCTTTATTATGTTCAGTTTCTTTGTGACAGGTTCTTCCCCTACTGAATACACTAGTCCTCCCCCACTTGAATGTTGGCAGGATCATTGTGACAGTGTCACCCCCTAGCGAATCCACCAGTTCCTTCCCACTTGAATGTGGTCAGGTTCATGTTGACAGGTTCTCCTCCTAGCGAATTTGTGTATGCATAGCAATTATATAGATTTAACATAGATGTTGGAATGTTATGTCGGACTGTGTCAAACCCTCCCCTTCTATCCATGCACAACATTATTGAATTTGTATTATGTATTTAACTATTTAACTACATCTTATATTTATACATCCATTCCATTTTCATTTGTTACACATACATATGAATAACTCTATTTATTCATTTTAAGGCAAGCAGTTATTTATCTGTAGTTCATGTAATATTCATATTTAGTTATATATAACAAACTAATTCCACTTAGAGTTATGTTGAATAGGTTTATTGAGACATTTTTTTTGTTTTACGTGATTTAGCATGTTTTGTTCAAGTTGTGAACTTGAATTAAAACAGTGCTAATACATGAGTCAACAATTGCATTAATATTCTTGCTTTATTTGATTTTTCCAAAAATAACATTTAACTCTTTTATGTAATTAATATTAATATTTGTATGTACAAATAGAAGTTTATTTTCTTTGTGAGTTATTGATTTATTTATATTTTTAAAGATAAAGGACTTCAAGAAAATTAAATATACTGTATTGTGAAGTATTGGGTATTTGTGAACAAACTGTGGCCTCTTTTAATTTTAAATCTAATTCCTTAAACAGCTTTTAAAAATCTAAAATATATAAAGACAATACTTTGACTAAAGGCTGTATATGTTATACCTTTGTGTAAGGTAGACTTTGAATGTCAATTATACAGGGCCCCTATAAAGATAAAGTTTGTACTCATTTTTTTAATACTTTACTTTTGTGTTTTGTGTAGGAACTAAGGAGCTTGGAGGTGGGAATGTAAAGAAAATGTTCTGCCCAATAAATGGTCGATACACATTCACATACAACTTGTTCAACCAAACAGATAATCGAGTAGAATGTAATCCAGCACAATCACAACTAGAAAATTGTGCAGATCATGGCAGGGGCCCTCAACTAGATGTCCACTTCCAGGGATGCTCCCAACAATACAATGGTAAGTTTTCTTGTGCCTTTTTGTTCTAGATCTGAATAGTAGAGAAAAATGTCTTATGAAATGTCCCTTTATATACAGAAGATATCAATTGGTGAACTATGCTGGTACATACTGTTCTATCAATTGAAAATATTAAAAATATTCTTCTAAAAGAGAAATAAATTGTATGTTTCAACCAATGAATTTAAAACAGTAGTTAGTGACTTGTGGTTTCTTTGTTGAGAGCTTTATTGATCCACTCACCCAGCTGGCAACCTCTCTCATACAAGTTAAATGAATGTCGAGAGGTACATACAAGGTAAAGAGGTACATAAAGGTGAGTGTAGTGGAGAGAGGCCCCTCCTCATTGGAATTGGAAGCTGGTTGGATAAGTTGAATATTTTGTCTATTTAATTACCTGCTCTATGTTTTGTTGAACTTTTTCATATTTTTGCATTTATTTCGTGTCTCACTGAATATTTTGTCTGTTTAATAACCTGAGCCATGCTCTGTTGATTTTTTCATATTTTGTATTTATTTTTATATGTCATTGAGTATTTAGTTTATTTAATAACTTGCTCTGTGTTTTGTTGACTGATTTCATATATTGAATTTCTTTTGTATTTCATATTGTGTATTATATTTTGTATAATTATGTTGTATGTGATAGTTGTTTAAGAACTTTACAACAGTAATCTTTTATATCTAGCATGTAGTATTAAGTCCTTTTCTGATGTAGTATGCGTTAAGAAACAAAAATGTTTTAGCTGTAGGTTAAGTTAGTAAGTACACCTGAAGACGGCAGGAGTTTGTTATAGTTGTCAAAACATTGTGTTTGTTTCTTAAACACTCAAGCATTGGAAATCTCCAAATATCATCTACACGTCGTAAACAAATGGCTCTGTCGTGTAGCCTTCCACCTTTCTCAAGTGTTGCATTTATGACATACCTTACTAAATATAAAATTATTAATAGGCAATCCATAATATTTCGCTATTTCAAGTATAACAAACAACATGGCTGGACAAAATGCTTAAAAGGAATATCAATACAATTCAGATACATCAATGGCAAAAATTACTCCAATGTTGGTATGAGTCTGTCATTCACAGGGACCAACATAGTAATTTAGTCATGGGTGCCAGGAAATGTATGTTTAGGAAATGAGGAAATTGAGAAGTGTGTCAAAAAGGAGCTGAACTTACTATGACATAAACCATAGTGCAGTGTTCATAAGTGTGTTATATATGTGTACCCTAATGAGACTGTTAGGGTCTAATAAGTGTTTATTACCTAATGAGATTGTCTTTGACTGGGTATCTGGCAACAACCAAAAGCACTGGAAAATGACAGATGTGTAAAATGATTCCAAGATAATGATTAAGGGATTTTGAGACCTCGACTCATCAGATGCCTTCGGAATGAGTAGGATGGAATTTTGATGGGTAGTGGGCTTCTTTTCTTAATTGGCCACTATTAACTGTTCTGTCAGTGTGAAAAATTAAGCAACTAAATTTTTAAGTGGTTTAAACCTTTATTCATAGGAAATTTTTTTCTCACATTTTTAAACTTTATAACTTTCTTTTTAAGGATGACAAGAGTACATTGGACTGAAGACTTTTTATTTATAAGAACGCAGCTCGATATCAAGCCAAATAGTAGTCTAAGTTAGTTAAGCATGCATGGAATAAATGCAATTAGGCAACAATTTTACATCATGAACTATACTATTATTTTAACCACACTAAGTTTAAAAGGAACTTTAGTTAAATTAAATCATGATTCTACTAGCCAGAGTAGCATAGAGTTAAAATCACTTTGGTTACCTCTGTTACGACAAAAAACCAAGGACAATTTACACACCAACATCCGTTAGGCCCCTGACGCCGGTGAAGTGAGCGACCTGATACTTGTCGTCACAGCAATACTGACCTCTTTTTATTAACTTATTTTTTTATGATTGGGAGGGCCAGGTATTCCGTAACGGCCCCTCAGCCAAAAGGCTTATTATGCGCCCACCTTTACAGGATCCAACCATCATCCAATCCAAGATCCTTAGAGAACCATGAGATTACCTTGATGAGGTTTTCCTGTCGCCCAAGGTGAGAGTCCACTTCCTGGCTAGGGTTGGGCAGTGGAAAAGGATGTGTCATCCAGAATACTCCTCGTCCCCACATTTCCGACTCAAGATAATGGGGGCTAGAACACCCATCTTATTCATGTGTGCCAGGTGTCAGGTTATGAAATCAACCAACCTTTGGAGTTCTGACCTTGCAAGACAAAGAGCTTCAACTCTGTTGGAGTATGATGGTCCCCAACAGGACCTCCTTTGCTTACCTGTTGCCTCCCAGATCTCTTGGTGCTTACCAGCGACCCATCTGGAGGCGACCGTCTTGGCGAGGCTATAAGCAACCCTGTATGCCGGCTCTGGGCCAATGAGTGGTTTCCTCAGTGCCTCTCTTGGCAGAGTGGTCTGCTTTCTTGTTTCCCAGTAATCCAGTGTGACCTTGCACCCATGTCAGAATTTCCCTATTGCAACGCACCAGCGTTTTTAGAACTCCTTGACAGTCCCAAACTAGACTCGAGGTGAAGTCAAAAACGCAAGTGCCGCTTGGCTGTCTGAGTTCAGATAGATTGTTTTGCCTGTAAGACCCAAATTTATGTTAGCCTGAGCATTGGCAGCTATAGCAGTCACTTCCGCCTGAAAAACCTTAGTCAATATGCCGAGGCTAAAAATAAGCTCAATAAAATAGAGGTTCAAATACCTGTTTCCACCAAGCACTTCTTGTTAAATCCAGATTGATTACTTGAGTTTCGAGGTGATTACTTCATCATCAGATCCTTTAGAAGTTAAGTTGAATGATGTTACATGAAGTCGATGGTAAACATCTTGTCAGCAGTCAATAAACACATGCACAAACATAAACGAAAAACATTTAAACACATTTAAAATTTAAGCTGTAGTCCTATAATAAAGTGTCACTGCCACGGGCATGTAGAGGACTGCGATGTAGGAGACGAACTAGTCGACTCCAACTTGATTCTTAACTTTTCTTATCACTTTGTCACATCTGAGCTCTTTTGATAAGTTATTAATTCTATTGAACAAAATATTATTTGTGTTTTTTGACTTCTCATTTAAAATAGCATCAAAGTTTTCTTTTGTGGATTTATATATTTCATATTGTTCTAATGTGTCTAAAAAAAGAAGAAAAATAAATGTATTTTTTTGTTTATGTTTGTGCATGTGTTTACTGACTACTGACGGGATGTTTACCATCGACTTCATGTTACATCATTCAACTTAACTTCTAAAGAATATGATGATGAGGTAATCACGTTGAAACTCAAGTAATCCATCTGGATTTAACAAGAAGTGCTTGATGTAAATAGGTATTTTTACCTCTATTTTATTGTCTAATCACTTCTAGAGGATATAGAATGTTTAAACTAAGCTCAGTTCTTGACCTGTCACCATAGACTCCGCAACCTGACGCAAGGATGTTCCGTGAGCTGTCTGTGTACCATGTGATTGCATTCTTCATTGAGGTCAATTTACCTTGTTCCCAATCTTTTCTGTCGCTAATGACGACATGATAGGGTTTGTCAAAGTCATTTCGTGTAGGCATCCTATTCGAACACATCTCTAGAACGTCTGATTGTAGGATTCCAGAGATTTTGGTATGTTTACTGGCATAGTGTGTTTGCTAGTATCTGCTGGTCTGAAGCCTATATGCCGCCAGCCTTGCCTCCCCCATGATAAAAATATCAAGGTGGGCAGACTTAGCAGCACCTCCACTGAAGCGATGGGTGTACCCTAAGGTGACTATATTTGTAATGACCTCAAAGCGGGACACACATTAGGAGGGTCAGGGGGTCCCCCCAACCATGTTAAAGGTATTTTCAAAAATTGACGGAACTAAACGTCCTAAACTCATTATTTTATCTATTTTTGCACTTAAATTCACAGAAATAAGCATAGGAAAAACTTGACTGTTCAGGTAGTAAAAGTAACACAATTACACTAATCGGAACATCAGTTAAATTAATTTATTAATAATGAAACAAACAAAAATACACATTTAACAATTGAAAATGTTGTAAGTTACACAGAAAAATCAACTGAATGAAGTTTACTGTCCGAGAATAATTGGAATACTATGTAGACAAGTTTGTGAAACATCTTCTTTTACCAGACTTGTAAAAAGGTTAATTGGCAAATTGGTAAAGTTTAAATTTTCAATGCAATCTCAACACATTTCAATATAAAAACAAGAGTACAGTATGTCCACTAGCTTACACGTTCACTCATTGGCATACTTTTTTGATGAATGTATGTCTTTAAGGAGAGCTGGTTCTCCTTTTATTTTGTCATGAAACTTATCACAAGTTAGTCCAACATTGTACTTCAGCATAAGCATTGCTCTTAAAGTTGGAACGTCCAATTGAGATTTATTTTCAGTCCATATATTGTTCATGTTAGTAAACACTCGTTCAACTGGAGCATTAGTTCCTGGCAGACACAGAAGCAACTCAGTGATGTAATGTAAGTTTTCGTATGAAATGTTCTTTTTTTCAAAATGGAGAAATATCTCTACCCATCTGGTTGATCGAAGTTTTCAGCTCACACCATTCTGATAACTTTTCGTTTGTGACATATTTTTTAGACAGTTTATTTCATCAAACAGTTTGTTGTCATCAATAATGACTGATTTCAGCAAGTTTGATAACATTTCTACTCCGTTTATCACCGACTCCCATGCTGGTGTTTCTCTCAAACTAAACCAAGACAAGGTTTCCAAGGATCGAAAGTGGCAAGCCCATTCATTAAGATACGTAACAGATGTCTCATAAAACACCTGTATTGCATTTAAAATGGGAGTTTTATCAAGCACTTCCTCATTGTTCTTCAGGCAAGATTTAACTGACATTGGAAGGAACGAACTGTTCTTCCTCTCAACATATTTCTCTCTCAAATCAGCTAAAATCAATGCAACTTCAACTGCGCTGATATTTTGACCTTCTGCCTTCAGTACTGTATCATGAAAAATCGCTGACTGGCTATGAATAAAATTTAACCAAAGTTCTGCAGCTGGGTTCTCAAAAAAATCTTTGATAAGTCTAGGACACTTTTCGTTGGTCAAAAGTACTCTTTGAGAGGCACAAAGAGCTGGAGCACCCGCTCCACAGCTGGCATCAAAGCAAGCCATCTTGTTTTGCTGTAGCCTAGGAAGTTGTGATATTGTACAGAAATTGTGAAGTTGTGTGAAATTGTGTGAAGTACAGAAGTTGTGATATCCTCGCAAAATTCCTTAAACTTCTCTACCCGTACTGTATATAAATAAAAATGAGTGTATACTTTCACAATTATAGCTTCAATATCCACGAGCAGTTCATCTGCAGCTGTTTGGATCGCATTGTGAATTATATGGGCTGCACAACCAATGCCAATAATGTCTTTAATTCAAAGAGTCTTTAAGTTCGAAATATACATTTCGAGTACCCTTTCGAGCAGACCCACCAAAGTTAGTGTTTGTGTTGTCTGAACAAAACCCCACAACTTTATCAGTAATGTTCTTATTTTGAAGAACCCTGATTAAATAATTTGTTATTATTTCTGACGTTTCTCCAGGTAAAGCTTCAAGTTCGAGTAGTTTCACTTGTACACCTGTGGATGGGTGAAAATATCGGACCAATATAGGAAACAATTTTATGTCTTTGTAATTTGATGCATCAACATACTGAGACAAATCTAGTTTGTTCAAGCTCTGATTTAGTAGAATTGTCTACATATGGCGCGAGAACATTGACAACTATTGCTTCTGTTTTTGTGCAAGCACAAGTGAATTTTGGCTCAAAAATCTTCTGCACTAACCTTGAAGTACAGTCTGTTGATCTGAAGCTATGGTTGTGGCAAACAGTGTGGTAAGACATTGTCCCTTCGGCTGCCGCAATTTCCACTTCTTTCCCTCAAATTTTATCATTTAAAAAAAACGTACTTATTGCCTTTGAAGACGATGCAGATTGAAGAGCTCTCTTGTGTCGGTCACTGTTTATATGTTTCGTTATATCAGACCTTCCGCCGTGGGAAACACTAAACTCTCCATTGAACACTTCAGATCGGACATCAGAGTCACTTTTAGTTTTCTTTATAAACTTAAATTCCTTCTCTAAATCCGTGTTAAACTTACTCACACGTTTGGGCATATTAACACTGTGAAATAATTTTCTTACTGTTCCACAGACAAGATAACGACTGTCACACTGCTCAACTAAGACTGACTCAAACTAACACAACAGAAGCCTTTTATATACTACAAGTCTTCTAGAAGTTTCTATTAGTAATTAATTAAACACTAGAATGTAAACAGAAACGGCTGATATGTCTACTTGGAATATACTAGATTACTAGAACATTCTAATATCAAATAGAAGGTCCTCGAACGTTTTCATTGTGTACACAGAAGAAACTAGAATACACACAAAGACGCACAATAGTTTACTTATTTCCAATAATGACTCCAACTATACAAACAAACAAAGCTGTGGTGCCAAAGTGTCTCAAACTCACTCACTCTCTCTTTCTCTCTGGTCCCTAGGTCACTCCCGTAACAATACAAAGGTAAAAAGTAGCGAACTCACTCACTGAGATAACCTATGCTAGGTGAAACTACAAACTATACAAAACTACAAAATTCCCCGATGCAGGTATAGTTTACAAGGAACCAAATAAACAATACGCTTAAATGTTTAAGTGTATGCAATGTCCTTGTTGCTTTTATATTGTGAAAGAGTCAGTCAAGAACATTTTATTTTGGGATATAATACTAGATAATATTTAAAGCGGAACGTTTACTCGTTTATCTTTATCCTGCCAAAGCGGGACATAATAGCGTCCCCTGAGTAAATCTGGGGACAGCGGGACACTAACCTAAAAAGCGGGACTATCCCGCCGAAAGCGGGACAGATGGTCACCTTAGTGTACCCTTAAATGCCCCAAGGATTCCCAAACAAAATAACCGCTGCACCTTGGATAGGTTTTTTGCAGCAGTGACTTGTTGGACCTTGGGCCACCAACTGATGGATCCATATACAAGCATCAGTCTGATGACCCTCGTATAAAGCCAGTGTACAAACTGAGGTTTCAAGCTCTACATGCATCCAAAGGCACGCATCAGCCTCATCAGTGTGGTCTGAGAGCGGCCTATGGCGTTGGTGAGGTGTCTATTCCAGATGAGTTTATCATCCAGCCATGATGATAAGATGAGTTTAACTTCCCTAGACTCCTGGACGCAGTTGCCAAAAATTCTTGGTCATCAGTGTAAGCCTGAATGTAGACTCCATGTTTCTTGAGTTCTGTGAGGAGATCATTCACGACCAGGTTCCACAAGAAGGGTGACAAGACAACCCCCTGTGGACAACCATTTCGCGCTCGTACCTCTCTTACCATCTCACACAGGGAAGCTTATCTCACACAGGGAAGCTTGAGCTCTTCGGGTGCTGAGCATGTTTCTAACCCAGTGTACAACTGTTCTCTCAGTGCATCACCAGCTTTGACACAGTTGAGGAGATCCTCGTATTTTTAAAGGCTCCTTCTATATCTACGAACAATGTAAAAGCAATTTTCTTAAGGGAAGTTGCCTGTTAAATCCTGCGGACTAATGCGTGTAAAGCAGTCTCACAGGATCTGCCAGCTTGGTTGGCATGATGGTTGGGGTGCATAGGTTGACTACTTGCAACATCGTCTCCAACATACCTGTTCAGCAACTTCTCCAAGGTCTTTAGGAGAAAAGACGAAAGACTTATTGGGTGGTAAGCCTTTGCTGTATCGTAGGAAACACTGATTTTGATACTGTCGTCTCTTGCAACTAAAATAAGAACTACAACCACTTCTGTAGTACAGTAGTAGGCGTAACTGGTACTCCTCTATGGGAACAGAGGAGAACAGTTCATTTAGCCCAGATTTCAGATGACCGAGGTCTATAAAATAGCCTGCTACTTTTTATAGAAGTACAGTTGTTCAGTTGTACAGTTTATACAATAAGTAAGACAGTTGTTCAAGATGGGCCATCTAACACCTTGGTCATTTGTTGAGCGCACAAAGACAGATGATTGAGGTTTCAGTTGGCCCACGTGCTCAGTTCCCGGCCAATTCATCTACAGACCTTCCTGAAAACATGCCAGATACATAATATATCTGTGGAAAGTGTATTATGATTGCCCTAAATTTAAATAAAAATATAACTTCACTTGTATTCTCTTCACTAATACAATGTAACAATCTACTACTGTATTGTGCTCTAATTTTATCGTCACACTCATTTGACCTATACGGTTAAAACTATTTTACATTTTATTTTACTATTTTAAATTACATGTTTTATTTATGATGATTATTTAAAAATAGGATGTACAACATTGCATTTGCGTAATTAATTAATTTGTTGAAAATGTTCCTTAAAGGATAAAGGGGAAAATTAAATAATAACATAAGTGCAACTAAACAAGTGAATAGAATTAAAATTAAACATTAGTAACACTCGTGTTAAGTTAATAGAGACAATTTTATGGGCAATTTACTTGGGCAAAATTATGTTTAGTAGGTACTCCTCTTCATCTACCCTCTGTATCATGGCTCTGCATGATTTTTTATAGGATTTTATATTTTATTCTAATTATTGACCACCTGTGGTGTCAGTGACGTCATCAATTACTGTTCAACCTTTGTGTTAGTGACGTCATCAATGAAAATAGGATAAATGTGTTTCAATTACCCTTATGGATGATTTTTAGACTATTTTCAACTTGTTGCTACCTACACTTCAGTCTGTTAATCAATAGTTAACCATACTGCATGTAGGGCTTATGTAGACTACTATTGAAAAACCATCAGTAATAGTCTACAGCGTTATTTTTTAGGATTTTATTTAGACCTATATTGAAAAGGTTTAAATATGTTACAGTAACACTAATACAACATTTTATGGTTGCTAAGCACATCTGACTACATCAACCGTTAAGTTATGTAAGGCATATAGTCCTATAGACTTCATTAAAAAACACGTGGGTAAGCGTAATTTAGGTTTGTTTAAAATAGAACTTTAATGAGTTTTATTTTAAACAAGCCTAATTTCATTAAAATATTCAATTCAATACTATATAAACAATAACTATACAAATTGGCATTAAATTAAATAGACATAATAATATATACAACAGTTTGTGCAATATTTTTAAAATGTAAACAACAGAGGTAGAGAGAATAAAAATCAATACTTTGTCAGCATATTATTGGTGCAACTGAGAGAGCAGTGGGGAAACGCTGTACTCCTACAGTCGAACACGAACTGGCCAATTTCTAAATGATGCTACCCTATATACATTAGGCGAGAAGCAACATCACGTGGCTACACTGAATACAAGTTATACAAATTAAAAGAGCAATTTTCTGTTATTCACAAGCTGATTAGCTATACAGCCCAGTACGGACCAAACAATGTGGAGAGATTTTTAATGCAAATTTAAATTGATTAACTGATTTTTTAACCTTCCGGGACGCGCGCCCGTTTATGGCACACGAGGACGCGCGTGTTGTACTTTGTACTTTGTAATTTTGTACTTTGTACAACATATGTGTTTTTGGGCTTTCATTCCGAAATTGTTATAAATAATACTGTAACTGACCTTTATATGTATACATTATTATTATTTTAAGTTGATTTGTTACTAATACAATAATTTATAGGGTTATAAATAAATAAAAATCTATTATTACATATCAATTTATTAGTAACTAAATTAAACAATAATAATAAGAATTATAATGAAAGTAAAACAATATCAATAAAAAATTCTCGTCACATACAAAATGAGGAATTTTTTAATATTTTTTTAAGTCTGTAGCTTTTCTTTTCCTTTACTCGTCACTGTTATCATCACTCCTACCTTGATTGCAGTGTTTACAGATGAGTTTCTTCTCGGAGTGGGTTTTACAAACAAATCGTGCACATGTGTCACATTTAATTGTTGTAGATAAGTTTTTTTTTTCTACCACACATCCAGCATGTTCCCTTCTTTCTGGCATGCCGTTCGGCAACTTCCTCTTCTATATCAGCGGTTCTGTATCTTGCCAAAAAGGTAGTAATGTCAACAGGGAGTGACCTAATAGTAGCTCTCATCTCCAAATGTTCCTTCATCAAACTCATTGCCAAACGTTTTTGGAAATCTTTTCTTCTGCATGGTTCTTCGTTTTTATTAAAATTACCCTTGCATTGATGCTAGCAATATTCATAAAAACGAAAAAAAGGGCTAGAGACCATCGTCTCGTCACCCTGGATACGGAGTAGGCTGCACACATTTTGTCGTAAGTATCCACGCCACCCTTGGTCTGGTTGTAGTCAATAATTATATCAGGTTTACCTGTTTCATTATCAATCACTTTTGTGTGGTGCATTGTAGACAATAATACAACACCTTTGTTTTTTTTAGTCACATAAGAAACTAGTGTTTTATCATCTTGAAATCCATACATTGAAGTGCCCACATCTTTAGCCTTATTGGGCAAAAATGAAGGAGGTATAGCAGCCTTTTTTTTTTTTTTTAAGTTCCAATTAGTGTTAACCTTTTACTCAGTAGGTAATCAGCTAGTGGGACGCTTGTATACCAATTGTCGGTAGTTACATTTCTATTGGTATTCTCAATGGGTTTTACAAGTCGTCTGACGACATCTATAGCACTGTTTGAGGTTTCGTAGGGGCCCTGTAGTTGTTTTCCACAATACACCTCAAAGTTGTGACAATAAAACGTTTTGGCGTCGCAAAGAGCAAACATTTTCAAGCCGTACTTGGCCGGTTTGTTAGGTATATACTGGACAAATGAACACCTACCTCTGAAACGATGCAGCATCTCATCTATTGTTACAAATTCAGATGTACCGTAATTATCAATGCAGTTTTTTACAAACAAATCAACAACAGATCTAATGGGAGCTAGTTTGTCAAATTTCTTGCGATCATCTCTTGTGGTTTTATCGTCAAACACTACAATCTGTCATAAACCCATCTACATCATCATCTTCAGAACTATTTTGCAGAATATGATCAATTTCACTCGTTCTCAGTACATCACACATAGTAATGGCAATTCCTAACAGTATATACAAAATAAAAACAAAATAAACAAAGTTAACACTATTTAAATGCAACAAAATAACTATATATACAACACTAATACAAAATAGTAATATAACAATAAAATAAAACACACAAAACTATTATTTACGCAGTTTGAACAATGTTAACTACACTAATAAGACACTACTCGAGGACGCGCGCGTTGGACAAAGTACAACAACTCTGACGCAACTGAACTAAATTCCACCTGACAAAGGCGACCTTGACCAGAACAATATGCGAGGCAGTAACGGAGTAGGGGAGGGAGGTGCCTAGGAATAGATCGCGGTTACCAGCATTCCAGGTAAAAATTAAACCAGTAAATATAAAAATACGCCTACTGTTGTACTTTGTACAACGGCGCGCGTCCCGTAAGGTTAAATTAACGTTCCTTAAAATTGATTTACCGGAAGACGAGCTATTAGTTTATGCATTAGCAAAAGAGAGGGTGGAGAGACAAGAGTTAGTTTATAGAAAAAAATGAATAAAAATTGGGAAGTTGATTTTGTAAATTAACGTTTCTTAAAGTTGATATACCGGAAGACCAGCTATTATTTTATGCACTAGCAAAAGAGAGGGTGGAGTGACAAGAGTTAGTTTATCAAAAAAAATGAGTTAAAAGTGGGAAGTTAACTCACCAATCTGTCCAACCTGTATGGTTCCAACCTATGGTTCGGTGTTTGAGGCCAAGAGTCCACACCAGTCACAGAAGTGTCACCCAAAACAAACTCACTAAAAGAGTTACTTCTGCAGACGGTCAAACGGATGTCCAAGTCCTTTGAGCGTGGAAGCCGGGATGAACCATTGACACGTACCGCACAAGGAAGTTCTAGAAGATGTAGTTGCACAATATTTAAAGGGGTTATACAAAGAAAAAATTTAATTTAGAATTGAGTTAAAGTAAGTAAAACGAGAAAAATAATTAATTAAAAAGGTTAGAGGGGAACCATAAAAACCACAAAGTGTGACGAGTTTAAGAGTACTTAAAATATTGTGTCTATTGAAACTGAGTGAAGACGACTGACTCCTTCCACGTATTCAATGCTGAGGGGAGCAAAGGGTCTGTATATGTGAACCAGTAGGGTTGCAGAATATGATCACCTGATCTCCATATTGCACGAGGAATTCATTTTTAAAGCTGCAATTATGTAAGATTCTCTCTCTTGGTTGTGACTTGCAAAACTAGCATTTTATAACAATTAGACATAGACTAACTAAATTATAATAATTACAGTAAAATAAAAACAACTTAAATACTAAACACCAGACAAAAATACTTTGTATGATTCTTGAGTATGTTGTAACTGGTCATTTGATATTTAGCAACAGTTTTTGATTAATGTAACATACCACACTCTAGAAAACAGTAAATGGCTCCTAATCATTAAACCTATTGTTTTCAGTTATTTACCCTGTTCTAGAAAAATTTTAATTGCTCTTAGTAGTTGTAATTTACAGGCTTAATTTATTTTTGAATTTTTAATTAAGTACTATAATTTCTTATTTCCATATACATTTCAGAGATGAAGTTTGAGTGTCTAGGAGACTGGAATGGGCCCGGAAATCAGCGCTACTTGGCTCTCTTGGATACAAGTACTGCTGCAAGTTCAGAGCGACAGCCTCAATATCGATGTGCAGTAAGTTGAAACTCATTAGTCGACAATGAAGAATTCTCAAAAGAAGTATATAATACATTTATTTCTGAACATTTACCCACAACAGTATGGATTTTGTGTAATGATTATGAATGTATGACTATTCTACTTCATTTAAGCCAGAAAAATTGATGCGGTCACTCCAAAAATAGTAGAGAAAACCCATTCAGTGCTTAATAATGATTGATGACCATAAATAAATTGCATAAAAATATGTATTTGAATATATTCACTTAGCAGCAGACTTACTTATATATGGTAAAAGCTTTTGCATAAAAAAGTTCTTAAATATAATAGCTAAGAATGCTTAATTTAATAAGTGAAATAATTGAGTAATAGTTGGCAAAACTAAATTTTTAATACATACAAGTAACAACACGTTAATTATTTAGTAATAGTTAATAAATATAGGTTAAAATATTGAAGTGTAGAATATTACTGTTTCTTGTTTCTCAGATTTATTTGTATCAAATGAAAAATGACTTTATTTGGAAGCGAGGTTAGGACTGTAATTCTCAAAAAGGCGTTATCTACCAAAAGATTTCACCAATTGATTGGTATGTTATTCTCAGGCAAAGGACAAGTATCTTGTTTGTTTGGGACATGTGTGGTCCTGGTTGCCTCTTACCTCATCATGAGGATCATCGAGCTCTGTGTTGTCAAGGTCACTGTCATGGTGTAATGGGGAGCTGATGATGTCTGAAGCTTCAGACTTACTTCAGTGGCAAATCACGTCTCAGCTTTCTAATAAAATTCTGTCTGTTTCACAATGACTGTTTCATGTTTAAAAATTTTTAAAAACACTAGAACAAATGAACTTTTCCATATACTATGACATCATAAGTACTTGACTTACGCAAACAAAACACAATTCGACATAAACTGCATGTTGCTAAAGATTTAACACGTAACTGCTGCTAAGCTTGTATCAACTGAATGGAGAGGATATTTGCTGAATGGTAGACCTGATTCTACATGGTGTACTTCAGAATAAGAGTGCTCCGTAAATATTTATTATTAGCATACAATTAGCAATTTAAATGCAGTTTGAATTTGTGTATGAAGTAGTAACAGAAGGTAGGGATTTCCGGAATAGCAGAGCCAGAGCAGAACCCACGTGGGTTTTTCGAAATCTAAAAATAGAAATCAAATTATTCGTTAGGAATAAAAGCTTGTAACGAGAGCAGAGGTTTCATGTCCGCTTGCTTTGAGTTGGTGCATGCGCACTGAAAAATGAGGTTGTACAACGTCAGGCACAAAACTTCCCATTCAAAAAGCCATATCAGTGATAACGGTTAGCATGACAGTAACAGAATTATCTGTTTGCCTGCATTGTACCTGCGGCAATATTACTTCTTATACGGTATACGATTGCATACAGTTAAAATGAAGGAACCAGCAAAAAACGAGACAACACCCAACTGAACAAATTGAAATTATTAGTTTAGTTAACAGGTATAAAGGTATTCTACCTTTATATTTACAATTATTCATATATCTAATCTAGTCGCCTACTTCAGTATGAAACAATTAGATGATATTGTAATAGAATCTTCTGGATATCAAGGAATAATTGAGGAATATATAGCCAACATTTGTTTTGAATTAAACAAGATAACAGTAAATAACCCTAATGTCAATATAGATGATCTGGTTTTCTAAACTAGTACTGCTGGTTGAGCATTGCGACACTGTTCTGGTAGAAAATGAAGCTAGAAAAAAACAGCTTGACACAACACTGAACAAAACGGCAATCTTGGAATCAAAACTACTAATGGAAAAAAAAACAAAAGGAATTTTATCTCTATCGATCAATTCATTCTGAAGAAGCCGGCAAAGATGAACAACTAATTCTTTTAAATAAAATTAAAAATCTTCAAGATGGACTTGTTTGTTATAGCTATAA
This sequence comes from Stictocephala bisonia, assembly GCA_035578905.1. Classification (NCBI taxonomy): domain Eukaryota; kingdom Metazoa; phylum Arthropoda; class Insecta; order Hemiptera; family Membracidae; genus Stictocephala; species Stictocephala bisonia. The sequence goes on along the minus strand of JAQJVL010000238.1, from coordinate 525,292 downwards.
ATGTGAGTCAATTATACAAGAAAACAAGAGTTTACTGAATAATCTTAAAAGAAAAAACAGATTAAAGATTCATTACAGCGAATGATTGACCAAAAAAATATGACTATAGCAAAACTACAGCTTGAAATACAGGCTACAGTTACTAATACACTAGACCTTCATTCAAAAAGAACATGGAGTAAAGAAAAATGGGTTGATGATACTGTTTTAAGTAGTTATTTTGCAGCTATCTCTGACAGCATTGACACAAAGTAGGTGTTATTACTAGGCCCTTCAGTAACGGCTGCCATTAAGTTTGTCACTTCTGAGGTTGTGGCAGAGAGTCTGGAGCAAACACTTGTAAATATGCCCTATTATGTGAAAAAAATGCCATAAACTCTGAAACAGAGGACATAGGCTCTCATTGAGCTTAGTACTCATAGATAAGATGATAGGCATAGCATATCACCTTGACTCAATGCTTTCAATGAATAACACATCAGCTCAGAAAATAGCTGTTAATCTTGGCATACAAAAGACAAATGTAATAGAGATGAAATGTATCCAGCAACTGCAATCCTTTGAATGCGGGATACATGTTTTAGCTAATGCTAAATATATTGCATTCCATTATTGTATAAATAACACCTCTAAAATTCCTTTACCGAATGGTTTACTGGAACAAAGAAAGTTAAAAACAGTTCCAAAGGAACAACACAAAATGACAAACAGTATAAGTCAACATAGACTTCCTAATCATTCAATTATGGTTCCCAGTAATTCAGGCAAATGGATAAAAGTTACTAAAAAATAATCTACCTAAAAGAAAGTTTACTATGGGCACCCAAATAACTAATAAAAATAACTTCAACATTTTTAATAATCTATCTATAGATGACATAAACGAAGACAGTATAATGGTCAACAGTTTAGAATTGCTATCCGCTCGTCATGTCTTCACTAGTTATAAAGGAAGCAAGGATAAGGACAAAAATAGCCAGGTAAAACTCTCAACTAAAACAATAACTATGAGTATGATACCAAAAACCAAGCTAAGGCTCGCCAGTGATAGATTGTCTACTTATCTTAAACAAATGAACAATAATAAGTTTGAAACATTTAATCGTTGTTAGCCAGGAGCACCATTTGAGGTTTTGATAAATTCCATAATTAATTCCTCGGAATTAAATACTTTCACCATGAAGGATTTTATAGTTGTAGTGGGCGGTACCAACAATATTACACATAAGTCAATAAGTAATCCTAAACAATTCCTAACATCTTTCAAAGGATACTTTTAGAACATACAGGTAATATTTATACACACTAATATTGTATTGAGTACTATACCCTATCGGTATGACCTATGCCCTGAAAGTGAAGAAAATCAATTAATTAAAAACGCAAATATGATCATTAGGGAGCTAGCTAGTAACAATCCTTAAGTTAAGCTCCTGGACTTATGGTTTCTCGAACGTCGTTTCCACACTAAACACGGGCTTCATGTTAATAGAAGAGGGAAATAGAAGGGGGTTTGTATGCCATAAAATCATGAAAATTGTTAATAATCCTGGACACAAGGTCAACAATGATCTATTGGATGTACGGGCAGTTTTCACATCTCCTCGTGAAATGGAACCTAAAATGCCGGCTTCAAGACACAAGAAGTGTGAATGAATCTATCGCACATAACACAACAGACCCCATTCAAATTATTGAATCAGATATGTTAGAAGCAATCGAATCTCAAGACAGAGCATATGTTGCTTTTGCCCACAGTAGTTCGGGGGATTTCGAGAGCCAAAATCAGATGAGTAGAGATGTGGCAGTTGTATTTAAAAAGCAATTTGGGCGGCCTAAACAATCAAGACATGGTATTCGATGATTTGACTCTCCAATATAGTAAAAATGGCGCTGCTATTTATGGACTTATCACCAAAAAGTTTTTTGATATTCCACCTGAAGTTCAAGACTGTATTCAAGCGTTCACAAATCTCACATCAGACTTTAAAGCTAAAAAATTACAAAAACTCATATGCTCCCCTATGGGTTGCGTAAGAGATCAAATTCCTACTGAAGTATTTGCTAAGAAACTACGAGTTGATTGTTAATTTCCATCGTAGTACTGATGCAACAATCAACATTATGGTACAAGAGGAGAGTGCAACTAGAAACAGAAGATTGAGAAACTGACTTAAACATCAAGAGTTTGTCTCTGTACTACGATTATGCGTAGCGGAGGAGATGAGAGGGAAAAACTGCACCCGACTTTCAACCCAGGGAGTCAGCCTGGGTTGAATCATCGGAGCCTGCAGGTGAAGGTAGATGCTAATACATCCGGAGGTCACATACAATCAGAGCAATGCCAGGCCAGTGTTTGTGTGTGTGACAAAATGCAGAGCAGTTGTATATATGAGTGTCAATTAGGTAGAAGTGTTTTTTGTACCCAATCTAATTCAGATTATGTAGAAAAAGTTAATTTAAGTGATCTAGGTAGTAATTTAAGCTTAGTTTATAGCACTCAACAGGGAGACTCGTCTTTTGTTTTAAGCAACAAAGATTTAAACTAACCTGTAATGACAAAGAAATTTCTTCTGCAAAGTTTAAGCATACTCATAGCACAATTAGTTCCATTGGCAGTAAGATATATTTTGGTAAATTCAACGTTTCTAAAAATAATTCTTATCTTGAAAATAGTCTGAAAACTAGCATTAAAAACTAAGAAATAAATTAAGTTGTAGAATATTTCACCAGAATATAGAGCACTTACAGTCAAGAATAGAGCCACTGGAAATAATTTTAGATGAGCTAAAACCTGAAATTGTCATACTAACGAAGCATGCCATGAAGGATGAGAAACTTGAAAGACATTCTATACAATCAATTGTTGGTATGCTAGAAAAGTTTCAAGTAAAGGTGGAGTTGTACCAAGTAAGGATGTTGTAAGATGTAAGAGGGAGGTTATACCAACATTTATAGCACATAATTTGATTGAAGAAAAACAGTTTGAGATTTTTTTAGTAAGTTATATAGTTGATAACACTGTGATTTTAGTAGTAGGCATTTATAGATCACCCACATCAAATTTAGAAATATATCTAGGACGGCTAAGTATTGTAGTGGAGCATTATAGTAAAAAGTTTTCCTACATAACAATAGGTGGTGATTTCAATATCAATGTTTCAAAAAAGACACAAATTAAAAAAAATTAAATGGCTTATTAAAAAGTCATAATATGAAATACCTAGTGACATTTCCAACCAGAATAAGTAATACTTCTGTAACTGCAATTGATAGTTTTCGGGTAAAAAACCTAGATAGTTTTAACAGTTGTAGAGGGTATTATCACCTGCTTGTCAGATCATGATGGGTAAATCATACAAGATACTACATTGCATATAAATGACAGTAAACCAGTTTATATAAAATAAACATGGGACGATATTTAAACAGCTCTAGTAGAAAATAAATAGGATAAATTCATTTAAATTTGTATTTGATCAGGCTTTTCCAAAATGTTTAGTTTCAAAAATAAAACGTAAGAATGCCTGGATTACACAAGAACTAAAAAACGAACATAAGGAAATAATTAGTTTCTAAATAAACATGTTAGGAATATTAAATTGATTAATGGTAACCACAGTGTTGTTGATCCGCATACAGTTGCTGAACTGTTTAATGATTACTTTGCCAATATAATTAAGGACATAAGCAGTGATCATTCGGATTTCTGAGATAGGAAGAGTAATGATACATTATTCCAAATCCAATTTAGACTTAAACCTATTACTGAAGAAGAGGTGAGAAAAGTAATAGAATCCCTAAAAAAAGACGCATTGATTTGGTTACGATGAAATACCAGTTAAACTTATTAAAGAAATAAAAATAGAAATTAGTAAAATACTATGCCATTTAATAAAAATCCTCTTTTGTTTCTGGAATTTTTCCACAAAAAACTAAAAATTTCTAAAATAATACCAATTCACAAAATAAATGACCCCAAAATTAAAGACCAGTTACATTGCTTCCTACTTTTTCGAAAATATATGAAAAGGTAGTATTTAATCAACTGTCTTCATATTTAGATAACTTGAATAAGTCAGACGGTTTTCGACATGGCTTTTGATCTAGCAGATCAGTTGTAAGTGCGACGGTATCTTTTGTCGAGGCAGTGATTGATTCGGTGGATAGAGGTCAATTTGTTGGTGGGATATTTATGGATCTAACAAGAGCATTCAATAGCGTCAAATTTTCAATTCTAATAAGGAAGCTACATAATCTTGGAGTATCATTGGGTTCCCTGAACTGGTTTGAGTCATACTTAAATGACAGGTATCAGTTTGTGGAGATTACACATGTTAGCCAAAACAATAGATCACTTAAAATCCAAACCAAACAACAACCTATAAGATTTGGGGTTCCTCAAGGATCCATATTGGGACCATTGTTCTTATGCTATCTCACTAATATCGGAGAAACTCTCACATACACACAAACAAGTCAATTTTGTCTTTATGCCGATGATTCAAATTTGAAAGTGTCTGGCAAAACATTAGAACAGGTAGAACATATTTCCTACATACAGCTTGAAAATATCTGTAATTACTTAAAAAATCATAATCTGTTAATTAATGAGAAAAAGACCAAAACTGTAACCTTTAAAACAAAGCATGACAGGAAATCAGAAAATCTTTTAACGACATGTAATAATCATGATAATAATGAAATAAATGTACATTTTCTAGGTTTTATAATAGATCATAACTTAACCTGGAATGAGCATATAGATAAAGTGCTGTCTAAAATGTATTCAGGAATCTATGCACTTTCAAAAATGACTCACTTTTTTAATATTGAAACTTTAATAAGAATGATCTATTTCGCTTATATACGAGGTACGTCCAGAAAGTAAGTTCCGTTTCCATTTATATCCGCTGCAGCGCTGCGATTGCAGTTCCGCCCATGCGCGGCAGACGCTCTGTATCAAGGAGAAGAAACGTGCGCCATTTTGAGATCGCTGTCAGTCTCGTACGCTTTGTTGTGCTTGTTTAAAATGTCGGTGTTGATCGAAAATCCCGCCGCTTGTGAAATCAGATCTGTGATTCGTTTTCTGAATGCTAAGAAAGTGAAACCGATTGACATTTATCGGCAAATTTGCGAGGTTTACAGACAAAATGCGATGAGTGATTCAATGGCTGAGAAGATGGGTCCGACAGTTTAATGAAGGACGTAATAAGTGCATGATGAAGAACGAAGTGGGCGTCCATCTTTGATTACAGAAGAACTGGTTCACACGATTGATGAGAAGATCAAGGAAAACCGTAAGTTTACAATGAGTGCTCTCGCTATGGAATTCCCCCAAATCTCACGATCATTAATTCATGAAATTGTTACCGAAAAACTTAAATTTCGAAAACTGCTCACGTTGGGTACCGAAAATTCGGAGACGAAAAATGTGACGAAAAACCTCATACAGGGATTTGGCTGGGACGTGTTTGACCATCCTCCGTACAGCCCTGACCTCGCTTCTAGCGACTTTCATCTGTTCTTATATCTGAAGTCTTTCCTTGGCGGTCAACACTTCAACGATGACGAAGAGCTGAAAGAAAATGTTTCCAAATAGTTGAAGACACAGGTGGCAACCTTCTATGAAGAAGGAATAGAAAAACTTGTGCCACGCTATGACAAATGCCTGCAAAATTTCGGCAGTTATGTAGAAAAGTAGTTTAAGAGTTGTAGATTTTAGTGCAATAAATATTTTTTCTGTATCTATAGACAAATTATTTTTATTACCAAACGGAACTTACTTTCTGGACGTACCTCGTACATTCTCACATATCATTTGGTGTATGTTTATACGGATCAGCAACAAAGACTAACATGAATAGAATATTAAAACAACAGAAAAGGGCGTTAAGAATTATGTTAAACTTAAATTTAATGAATCAGTAAAGGAACAATGCAGTAATTTAAAAATACTAACTGTTTATGGGCAGTATATATTTGATTCAATAATAATAGTACGATCCTCAGCAAACTATAATACATGTAATAATCAGACCCATTCTTATAATACTAGGAAAAAGAGGGAAATGATACAAGAGCACCATAAAGTTTTTTGAAAAAAAACCAACATATATTGATAACAGATTTCTAAGGCATTTACCGATACATTTAAAACAAGAAAAAGATCTAAATAAGTTCAAAACACATTTAAAGGAATACCTGTTACAAAAAAACCTTTACTCGGAGGAATTCTTCTTCCCCTTTTGAAATGTATATAAGTTTTATACCCATTTAATGTAGTAATAATTAAAGTGATGTACGAGATTTAAATAATATTAACCTAAGTAACTCTCTTACATATTGCAAAATCATTACTATTATTGATGTATTACTGCATATTATTTATTTGACCACCTGTCTATTTCATAGCACAGGATATCTAACATAAAGCATATAACCCTATTTACACTATTTCTATGTATACCATGTACACAAAATATAAATAAAGAGCTTTTGAATTTGAATGCTTTTAATAGGAGGCAGAACAATGTTAGGCATGCCTCGGCTCGGAGGTTTAAGCAGAAAATGTATTAAAACATAATTTAAATCAACTTGACTGCTTGTTGATGCAAGGAAATATGATCTTGATTAGCATATTAGAAATTACAAACAAGTGAAATGTCACTAAACACAAGAGTAATGCAGAATAAGTTGAAGAAGTAATAAATATTATGGGCATAAGACCAAAGGATCAACATAGGAATTTTACTTCTTTCACTCAGCTAGCTGGTTATTTAGTATTTATTCAATTCCAGCTCTACAAGGAAGATGAAGAAAGGGGAAATGTAATGATGGCTTTCTCAAGTGACTCAACATGTTCTACAGACCTCTATAATGCTAGTTATGGACATATGACCTGGAATTTGACGGCAGTCCCCAGCAAACCATGGCCAGCCCTGGTATCTAGTAGCAAATGCAGGTAATATGCAGATTTTATTTTCACTTTGTTTTATTGTGTGAATATTCCTCTTTATAGTAGCAAAGTTCAGAGGTTTCGAAGTTATAGAGAATATACTAAACTGGAAACAACCTCTGGAGACGTTCTTATTGTCAAATCTGTTTTTCATGTTAAAATCAAAGTAAATTTTCTGTTATAAAACTAAAATATATTATTTATATTCCTTAAAAAACTTTGTTGAAAATCAGTTCTATAGCAAATATGCACTCTATTGTCAATTTTTCTTTAAAGTAGAGGCCAGCTTCTTTTTACACCTTTGCACATTTCCCATAGTCAGTAGATATGTGCAGGAAACATATTCAGACAGAGTTAGAGGGAGAACAAGTCAAATGCGATATAAACATTACTGAGACCTGCATTATCAATAACTCTTGGTTATTCTAAGCCTGAGTTATTCTAAGACCTGCATTATCAATAACTCTTGGTTACTGGTTGGAATCCGGCCTAGACTGGAAGTATTTATCAGTAATATTCACCTTGTACTGTACTAGTTCGTCCCTTTACTCTGTCTGAACAAGTTCCCTGCACAGATCAGTCAGTAATGGGCAATGGGCAAATTATGTTTATGAAGGAGTCAGCCTCTCCTTTAAAAAGAAATAATTTTTAATTAGCATAATTTGTGTTGGTAAATATACAGTACAGATGAACTTCGTGCGGTACAAATATAAATTATATTTGTGCTGTGTGACGTTCATCTGTACTGTTTAAAAAGAAAAACAGACTCAAAGTATTAATGCCTTTCTTAGACAGCTTGCCCATAGCCATACTAACCAAAAGTTCTTCTAACATTTTTACTATTTTTTTATAATAAGTTAACATAACAGAATATACTTAAATTTTTTCCTCTGATTTGTGTTTTCAGCAGTGTTTATTTGCCATTTATAAAGATTTATTGAATTTATTTATATAGTCATAGGTATTTTATTGCAAGTTAAATCTGTCTAGCTTAGTAAGTTTAGTATAAATTAATTTATTATTTTTAAATTGCATTAGCAAAAAACTTTGCACAGGTTTTCTTAACATGAAAGTGAAAAAGTCCAAAATGTCTGTTCTACAATATTTCATTTATTATCTGGATTTAAGATTTAAAGCTGGGAGCCATCACTGTATTTGGCTACCAACTGATTTAATGTTAGTATAGAATGGTATCTAGAATATAAAATTTAATGGATTGAAAAAAATTCTGTACTCACCATTAAAGTACTTTTGCAGTGTTGCCATTGTCTTTTTAAATATTTCAAAATTAATGTATTGAAACATCCTTCATCTTTCGAGTAGGGTCCAATAAAATTTTCATCGATTCAGATTGAGATATACAGCCAGTCTGTGTTTGATTGAGATGATGGTGAGTTAGCATGCCTACGATTCTTTGTCCATGGCTGTTGATTGAAGTTTTTTATCTAACAAAGGACCAATCCACACAGTGGGGAGGGGGAGGGGGGAGGGAGGGAGAGAGGGAGAGAGAGAGAGAGATAGAGAGAGAGGGAGAGGGAGGGGGAGGGGCGGGGGAGAGGGAGAGGGGGAGGGGGGAGGGGAGGGGAGAGAGAGAGAGAGAGAGAGAGAGAGAGAGAGAGAGAGAGAGAGAGAGAGAGAGAGAGAGAGAGAGAGAGAGAGAGAGAGAGAGAGAGAGAGAGAGAGAGAGAGAGAGAGAGAGAGAGAGAGAGAGAGAGAGAGAGAGAGAGAGAGAGAGAGAGAGAGAGAGAGAGAGAGAGAGAGAGAGAGAGAGAGAGAGAGAGAGAGAGAGAGAGAGAGAGAGAGAGAGAGAGAGAGAGAGAGAGAGAGATAGAGATAGAGATAGAGATAGAGATAGAGATAGAGATAGAGATAGAGATAGAGATAGAGATAGAGATAGAGATAGAGATAGAGATAGAGATAGAGATAGAGATAGAGATAGAGATAGAGATAGAGATAGAGATAGAGATAGAGATAGAGATAGAGATAGAGATAGAGATAGAGATAGAGATAGAGATAGAGATAGAGATAGAGATAGAGATAGAGATAGAGATAGAGATAGAGATAGAGATAGAGATAGAGATAGAGATAGAGATAGAGATAGAGATAGAGATAGAGATAGAGATAGAGATAGAGATAGAGATAGAGATAGAGATAGAGATAGAGATAGAGATAGAGATAGAGATAGAGATAGAGATAGAGATAGAGATAGAGATAGAGATAGAGATAGAGATAGAGATAGAGATAGAGATAGAGATAGAGATAGAGATAGAGATAGAGATAGAGATAGAGATAGAGATAGAGATAGAGATAGAGATAGAGATAGAGATAGAGATAGAGATAGAGATAGAGATAGAGATAGAGATAGAGATAGAGATAGAGATAGAGATAGAGATAGAGATAGAGATAGAGATAGAGATAGAGATAGAGATAGAGATAGAGATAGAGATAGAGATAGAGATAGAGATAGAGATAGAGATAGAGATAGAGATAGAGATAGAGATAGAGATAGAGATAGAGATAGAGATAGAGATAGAGATAGAGATAGAGATAGAGATAGAGATAGAGATAGAGATAGAGATAGAGATAGAGATAGAGATAGAGATAGAGATAGAGATAGAGATAGAGATAGAGATAGAGATAGAGATAGAGATAGAGATAGAGATAGAGATAGAGATAGAGATAGAGATAGAGATAGAGATAGAGATAGAGATAGAGATAGAGATAGAGATAGAGATAGAGATAGAGATAGAGATAGAGATAGAGATAGAGATAGAGATAGAGATAGAGATAGAGATAGAGATAGAGATAGAGAGAGAGAGAGAGAGAGAGAGAGAGAGAGAGAGAGAGAGAGAGAGAGAGAGAGAGAGAGAGAGAGAGAGAGAGAGAGAGAGAGAGAGAGAGAGAATTCTCCCAACAACTCATATTTAATGTTAAGAGTTCATTTACACGTTGTTGTTTCATCAAAGCACTAAAATAATTGTTAATCTAAGACCATACTAATGATTCACATAATGATATGAGATTTTAGTTTTATTCAATTATAATTCACATTTAACACTCATAGTAAGCCTCTTTGGAAAATTAATGACACAAAAAAGTTAGGATGTAGAAACATTTTTATTTTTGGTGAAAACAAAACTTAAAGTGGGCAATAGGAATATATTGAGTTGTATTAACTCTTATTCAGAAGTTTAAAAGCTCGGTTGCTTCTGGGCAACTCTCTTGGACATCCAGATGAAGAGAGCTTAAAATCTGAAGATGGTCAGATTTGCATATTATATTTGCCCCTAATGTAACCCGGATGATGAAGAAGAAATGAAGAATGGCAGCCGTTCATGACAGATGATGAAATCATTGAAGACGTACTGGAAAGGACAGCGGTGATGAGGATATTGTGGAGAGAGAGACAGATGTTCCAGCACAGCCTACAGCAAACAGCAATAAAGCTTGGACAGCATTTTCCACTGCAATCACTTAGGCTGAGCAGAACGGTGGGTCAACATCTGATATGCTTGTTTTAAAGAAAGTGCAGGAAAATGTTTAAAAGTTTTCTTTGTCTACCAGGAAGTTAAAACCAATAGCAATTTTTTTCCAATGTCATAATTAAATTACTACTATGTACTTAAAATTCCCGTTATTTTTTACGTACAATACCATGGTTTTTATTATGTAAAATACAGTTCAGGACATACATAGTTAGAATAAGTTTGTCGTTTGTATTTTTTGAACGTAAGTGCAATGTACTTTCCTATTTAGTATTATACATTATTTTAACCTTTATTCCCAACAGTTGTGTTTTATAGGCTAATTAGAACTTGTTTTACAAAATAATAAATAAAGTTCATTTATGTTATATTTGTCACAATTTGTACTTCCTTTGCTCAACCTCCACTAATCCGGCAATTGTGGTAATCTGGCAATGCCAATCTCGATATAGGGCTGGATTACTGTACTCATTATTCAGAATACGAACCTATTCATGATTAGCATATAATACGCTGATTAATCAACCACTTAACTGAAAATATATGGTTTTCCTTCTAATATTAACTCAATAGCAAGACAGATGAGGACAAGATCAGTCAGCTTTAATCAATCCCACAAGAAGTATTTCATATGTTAATTGTTTTAAAAACTGGGAAAACACTGATTTGGAAATAAATCGAGAAATACTTGTCTCACGATAGGTCAGAAATGGAACAATAATAAATGAGATAGTACTAAATTTATTTAATTATAATTTGGTGAAAAACAGTTCATTACATTTAATAATTATTGTTTTTTCAATAATTAGAAGTTATGAGAGTTATTAGGAGTAATGACAGAAATGTGCATTGACATTAGGTACAGTGATTTTCATGTTATGTATAGACAAGAGTATCATAGTTAGGCCTTTTGATAATGCATTGACATACACAATTCTATAAATACTGCTCATAATACCAACCAAATTTCCTAACACATATTGCTCTTAGTCTCTCAACAGACATTGCGTTTAGAGCCTACAAACTCTAACTCTCCCTCAGACATTGTGCTTAGTGTTTACAAACCCTTCCAACAGACATTGGAATTAGTGTGTACAAACCCTTCCAACAGACAATGTGCTTACTGTGTACAAACTCTCTCAACAGACATTGTGCTTAGTATGTACATATCCTTCCAACCGACATTGCACATAGTACCCACCAACTCTCTAAACAGAAATTGTGCTTAGTGTGTACAAACTCTCCTGACAGAAATTGTGCTAAGTGTGTACAAACCTTTCCAACAGACATTGTGCTTAGTGTGTACAAACCCTTCCAACAGACATTGTGCTTAGTGCCTACTAACTCTTCCAACAGACATTGTGCTTAGTGCCTACTAACTCTCCCAACAGGCATTGTGCTTAGTTTGTTACAAACCCTTCCAACAGACATTGTGCTTAGTGCCTACTAACTCTCCCAACAGACATTGTGCTTAGTTTGTTACAAACCCTTCCAACAGACATTGTGCTTAGTGCCTACTAACTCTCCCAACAGACAATGTGCTTAGTGTGTACAAACCCTTCCAACAGACATTGTGCTTAGTGTGTACAAACCCTTCCAACAGACATTGTGCTTAGTGCCTACTAACTCTCCCAACAGACATTGTGCTTAGTTTGTTACAAACCCTTCCAAATAGACATTGTGCTTAGTGTGTACAAACCCTTCCAACAGACATTGTGCTTAGTTTGTTACAAACCCTTCCAATAGACATTGTGCTTAGTGCCTACTAACTCTCCCAGCAGACATTGTGCTTAGTTTGTTACAAACCCTTCCAACAGACAATGTGCTTAGTGCCTACTAACTCTCCCAACAGACATTGTGCTTAGTGTGTACAAACCCTTCCAACAGACATTGTGCTTAGTGCCTACTAACTCTCCCAACAGACATTGTGCTTAGTGTGTTACAAACCCTTCCAAAAGATATTGTGCTTAGTGCCTACTAACTCTCCCAACAGACATTGTGCTTAGTGTGTTACAAACCCTTCCAACAGACATTGTGCTTAGTGCCTACTAACTCTCCCAACAGACATTGTGCTTAGTGTGTACAAACCCTTCCAACAGACATTGCGCTTAGTGTGTACAAACCCTTCCAACAGACATTGTGCTTAGTGTGTACAAACCCTTCCAACAGACATTGTGCTTAGTACCTACTAACTCTCCCAACAGACACTGTGCTTAGTGTGTACAAACCCTTCCAACAGACATTGTGCTTAGTGCCTACTAACTCTCCCAACAGACAATGTGCTTAGTGTGTACAAACCCTTCCAACAGACATTGTGCTTAGTGCCTACTAACTCTCCTAACAGACATTGTGCTTAGTGTGTTACAAACCCTTCCAACAGACATTGTGCTTAGTGTGTACAATCTCTTCCAATAGACATTGTGCTTAGTGTGTACAAACCCTTCCAACAGATATTACTTGTTTTGCCTACCAACTCTTCCAACCAATATTGCGCATAGTATCTACCAACTCTCTGAACAGAAATTGCTTGTAGTGTCTGTCAACTCTCTCAACAGACATTGTGCTTAGTGCCTACTAACTCTCCCAACAGACATTGTGGTGTGTACAAACTCTCCCAACATACATTGTGGTTAGTGTGTACAAACCCTTCCAACAGACTTTGTCTTACTGTAGGTACAAACTCTCCCAACAGATATTGTGCTTAGTGTGTACAAACTCTCCCAACATACATTGTGGTTAGTGTGTACAAACCCTTCCAATAGACATTGTGCTTAGTGCCTACTAACTCTCCCAACAGACATTGTGCTTAGTGTGTACAAACCCTTCCATCAGACATTGTGCTTAGTGCCTACTAACTCTCCCAACAGACAACGTGCTTAGTGTGTACAAACCCTTCCACCAGACATTGTGCTTAATGCCTACTAACTCTCCCAACAGACATTGTGCTTAGTGTGTACAAACCCTACCAACAGACATTGTGCTTAGTGTGTACAATCTCTTCCAATAGACATTGTGGTTGGTGTGTACAAACCCTTCCAACAGATATTGCTTGTTTTGCCTACCAACTCTTCCAACCAATATTGCGCATAGTATCTACCAACTCTCTGAACAGAAATTGCTTGTAGTGTCTATCAACTCTCTCAACAGACATTATGCTTAGTGCCTACTAACTCTTCCAACAGACATTGTGCTAAGTGTGTACAAACTCTTCCAACATACATTGTGGTTAGTGTGTACAAACCCCTCCAACAGACTTTGTGCTTACTGTGTACAAACTCTCCCAACAGATATTGTGCTTAGTGTGTACAAACTCTCCCAACATACATTGTGGTTAGTGTGTACAAACCCTTCCAATAGACATTGTGCTTAGTGTGTACAAACTCTCCCAAACAGACATTGTGCTTAGTGTGTACAAACCTTTCCAACATACATTGTGCTTAGTGTGTACAAACCCTTCCAACAGACATTGTGCTTAGTGAGTACAAACCTTACCAACAGACATTGCGCTTAGTGTGTACAAAGCTTTCCAACAGACATTGTGCTTAGTGTGTTACAAACCCTTCCAACAGACGTGCTTAGTGTGTACAAACTCTTCCAATAGACTTTGTGCTTAGTGTGTACTAATCCTTCCAACAGACATTACTTGTTTTGCCTAGCAACTCTTCCAACCGATATTGCGCGTAGTATCCACCAACTCTGAACAGATATTGCTCGTAGTGTCTATCAACTCTCTCAACAGGCATAGCTTTTAGTACATACCAACTCTCCTTACAAATAGCCTAACAAATAGGTGTTGTTAACCTATGAACTCTCACAACAGACATTGCTCTCGGTGCCAACCAATTCTCCATAGAAACAACCCTCTTGTTAACCTATCAACTTTGCTCTCAGACATCACTCAATGATCACCAATTCTCTGTAGAAAGATGGCTTCTGTTAACCTACCAACTTTCCCCTAAGGTATTTTTCTTGTTAGCTTACCAACTCTCCCTACGGAGATTGTTCTTATTAACCCACCAACTCTACTTATTAAAATTGCACACTTAAACCTACTTCATGAGTTGCCAGCCTAAGCCTGATGATCCATTTCTGAAAAACATCAACAGGACTTTCTTACATAGATGGTTAATTGGCTAATCACAACATTTCTCTCCCTGATTATCGATTGCTGACGTTTAAAAGCCATCTTAAAAATACAGCTGCTAAAATCAAAACCAAGGTAAATGTATTATGTCATATTGCTGGAATAACTTGGGGTGTCAATGCACACGTCTTACATAAAACTGTTTTGTCACTGGTCTATTCAGCTGCTGAATACAGTGCTCCCGTTTGCCTAAAATAGTGAACACAATAAAGCGATTGATGTCCGACTTAATAGGGTCATGAGAGCTATTAGTGGCGGCACTCTTATGGCAACTCCACTTCCTTGGCTCTTTGTGCTATTCAATTTAGCTCCTCCAGGCACTACTTAAAGAATTCAATAAGATCTTGAATGCCCTGTACTCCCCATTACACAGGATCTCCCAAATCAGACAGTTGCTTAAAATCTGGAGACCCACCTCTTCGTACTACTTTCCAGTTGAGGAGATAAAATTTCTTTCCAATACTAGCTTGGCCATAGCGTGGAACAGTCCTGATGGACGAAATAAATACCTTATTAATGAACCGTCAATACCTGAAGGTGGGATGAACCTCCCTTGTAAGGAATGGACACTGTTGAATCAGTTCCAAACTGGCACGGGCAGATGTAACTACTGGAAGTATAAATGGGGATTTACACTAGATAAGTCATGTGATTGCGGAGAATCTCTCCAAACAATGCATCACATAGTTACAGAGTGCCCCATGCGCTCTTTTACGGAGGGATTAGCCAGCATAAACAGAATCAGTGAGGTAGGTCTTAAATGGCTCGATTGATTGGACTTAGCTTTGTGACTGGAGATCACTTTATATTTTTATTCTAATTAATACACAACATGACTTTTGAATCTTTATTAAAATATATACTGTATAACTATAAATACAACAATAAACAAGGTATATATTTTATTCATTCTTTGTAGTTTTCCATTTTGGAGCCAAGGAAAATGGGAACATTTTAATGTTAACTACAATTCACTGACATACAAAGATCATCTTAGTTTCAACTCATACACTATGCGTTGTGCTCAAGCTCTAGACGAAGATCGATTTGTGGTCTTTTCCAAGAATGGATGGTGAGTACTATGTTTTACTCTTAGTATTTCGCTAGTGAGTTTTACTTGTAATGTGTAGTTAATTGTCTGTTAACTGCAGAATTCATGTCATTATTCATAAACTTTTCAACATTTAACAATTTACGTATTATTCAGATACTTTGTATTGGTTTTAGTTGTCTACCTAATTTTCAAATGGATTAGAAGGTAATAAACTGATTTATGACCAAATATTGTAGAACTAAAGATAGTTTACTCAACTGCAATTTGCATTCCCAGTTTTTTTCCTGCTGTATGTTGGCTGGCTGTGAAGCTTGATTGTTTTGCTAGTGGAACAAACGGAGAACTAATAAATAATGAAATTTCCAAACAAAAATTGGCAATGCGATAGATAGAAATAGAGAGGGAGGAGGAGGGAGAGAAGCTTTATTACATAAGCTTTGAGCTTAGAAATGATGTCACAATATACAAAA
Source organism: Stictocephala bisonia (assembly GCA_035578905.1). Taxonomy (NCBI): domain Eukaryota; kingdom Metazoa; phylum Arthropoda; class Insecta; order Hemiptera; family Membracidae; genus Stictocephala; species Stictocephala bisonia. Next base: position 509,181 of record JAQJVL010000238.1, on the reverse strand, counting down.
AAAGTTCTTACAACTAAAAAATTACATTCTTAAGCAAACAACATTTTAATGTGATTTCTTCCGAGTATTGGCCTTCTTTCACAGCGGGCTATAAACTCCTCGAAGCTGTACACGGGGTCATCAAGCATCCACTTCTGAAGCCTTCTCTTGAGTGTCGTTGGGTTTCCACATTTTATGTCCACTGTTAAAAAGCCTGGATCCAGCATACTACGGCATCTTAGAAAATCTGGAGGTTCGTTGTACAAGGAGATTGAAATTAGCACGGTTTCGGTGTTGTGTTGATGAACATTTGAATTTTTTGGCAGGTTAAGACTAGTTGAAAAGGCAACAACCTTGTAGATGTAAATAGCAGCTAGTGGAAGGATTTGGAGAGTTCTGAAGATGTCTCTGCAACTATCTTCTTGCTTCAGGCCCCTGAGAACTCTAACAGCACGTGTTTGAAGAAAAAAAACTCGCTGAGTGTTTCCTTTGAACAGTTTCCCCAGAAAATTATCCCGTACCTCAGTTGGGACTCAACAAGTGCATGATAGCTGCCCGTGTCACATCGACTGTTGCAACACTGTTGATTCTTCTCAGGGCAAAGATAGAGGAGCTGAGCCTTTGGCAGAGGTAGTCGATGTGGGCATCCCAACGCAGTTCTTAATCCAGGATTATTCTAAGGTATTTGGTTAACTCAGTAGCTTGAATGTCTGGAGGTGATGTCATTCTTGAATTTACCAAAGAATACCTGCTGAGTTTTGTTTTCATTGAAAACCAAGTTGTTGTTGGCGCAGTTTCCATGACTTTACTGATAGAAATAAAGTTGTTGATTTCCAGAGGCTCTAGTTCTTTGTTGCTGGTCAAGAGTACCGAGTCATCAGCAAACATGACAGTGTGGCTGTAGGTGTCTAGCACTAAAAGGATTAACTACCAAATTTTATGGAAACGAACTCAACTGGTTTGAAGTACCCAAGTACTGAAATGAATGGACATGTTTTTGAGCTATAGGGAATATCCTCCATATATTCTAGTTGCTATAAAAAATAGAGTTTTAGGCACAGTGTCAATGTTTTACAAGTTACTCTATTAATGTACAATGCATCAACTAAGAGATTTTTTATCAAGCTCAAAGTTGTAAATTTAAACTGCCACCATTTTGTACAGGAACAACATTATGAGGTTGGCTCTATGGTGTTGTTTTCTCATAATTAAAAAAATTAAAAAAACTTGAATGTTTAAGACATTTAATTTGATGTGCAATTTGACCTATGCTCTAATTTAAGATTTTCTTCAGACTCCTTGTAGCCATCCTTCTGGTTTGATAAAATGTTTATGGTAGCTTCAAAAAGTATATTTTTTATTTAGCATTTATGTTTTAAGTTTAAATGCTTAATCTGTTATGGTTCAAAAAATATAATACCAAACTTTTTGACAACTTGTATAGTAACTATAACTTATTTGATAGACTCCAGCAAATGAGCAAAATGCCCAGAACGTTTTAGACAGTTATGTCTGTTTGTAAAGAAAGATTTTTATTCTCAACAGCAGTTACTACAGAAAATCATAAAAATTCACAAAAGTTATCATTTATACAATTTAAATGTCACTTGAGTAATGTATTTCTATTAACAAGTGTAAATTGATTGATTACTATTATATTGTATTAGTGTTATTTGTTTACAATTTTCTTTTATCAACCTAACCTAACCTATACTAGAATTTGTTTTTGAATACCTTTAAGCTCTATTTCATAATAATATAATTATTTGGTACTTATTTAATTGATTTTTTCAGCGGTGAAGAAGTTTATAAATGCATTCGACTGAAACATAGGAGTGTTAACGTTCTTGAATTTCAAATAGGTAAGAGTCTAAACGCTTTAATTTATTGTGAGGAAGTTTTTAGTGATTAATTTAGTTGATTTAATATATGATTCCTTCATTTTTCACTGAGTTCAGTCTTGAACTTTTCTTAATGTTATTGTACAAGTGAATGTTACACAACACAAATTTGTTTACAATATAAGCACAAAATGCACAAATATTATGGTGATCGATTTCGGTGAATCACTCCCACCTTACTCAGACCAGAGGGATTCACAATCGTTCATTCTTTTGTGAATCCCTCTAATCATTCATTCTTTTGTGAATCCCTCTGGTCTGAGGAAAGTGAGCGTGGTTCACGGAAATCGATCACCATAATGTTTGTGCATTTTGTACTTGTATTGTAATAAATTTGTGCTTATATTGTAATATATTTGAGTTGTGTGACGTTCACTTGTACTGTGTTTGTACTAACATATTATACTAATTAAAAACTATTAATTAATGCATATATGTAAATGTGTATCCATATGCAGTTTTCTGAAATGTCTCAAATATGTAAGAGGAGTTTTTAGAGAATCCAGGATATTTATAAATATTTGTCTTTACAAGACACTACTACTCAATTCTTACAAAATTGAATCCTTAAAGGCCCTTCAAGGCTCGAACTTGTTTGCATTTTATCTTATTCTTGTATACTGGTGGTGACCCACTGAACTACCCATTCCAACATGTACAATAGTAGTGACTCACCCGCCCACCAATACACATGCAATGGTAGTAACCGCCCACCCATACACGTACAGTGGTAGTGAGCGACCACTCGTCCATCCCTACACATATGGTTGCATTGAGTACAGTAGTATTGTCTATGATATAGCCTAGAGATATATAGGGGAAAATTGAGATGAAAAAAGACAATTATGCAGAAAAATCTGGGAAAATTAAAAATATGGCTTTCAAAATATTAAATGGTAATTAGTACTGAAAAGACCAAATTTATGATTTTTTTTTAAATTGCCGATGATCGATTAAAATACAAGTGCTTAAACTGTATACAGGCAAATGTAGGCATACACTCTTGTTAAAAGTGTTCAGAAATACTTAACACAACCCAAGTAAAATATTTAAGAGTTTTCTGAATTAATTATTACTATGTGAATTCCATATTAATCAGTCAAAAAAAGAAATTAAATTCTACTCTTTGAATATTTAATTTTTTAAATAATAAAGTACCATTAGAAGTCACCAGGAAACTATATTTTTCTTTCGTTCAAAGTAGATTAGAATATGGTGTTGAATGTTAGGGAGCTACCCTGGGAAACCTAGTGTCAGCTTCTATTTGCTTCTATTTATTTAGGAAAACTTGTTAAAACCAGTACGTTTCTTAAAATGTATATATTATTACTGTTAAGAGCATACTAAACGTTTCTCCTGCACAATATTTAACTACTTGTCTTTTGAGCTGCCACTTTGGAAAGAATGGTCAAAAATATTTCATGAATGACACCTCTCATCTAACCTAGATCTGCAAAATGAGGTATCACATGATGATTTTTTTTCAAATTTTGGGAGCTACCTCCAACCTTCTCCTCCTAAAACTTCTTTTAAAAATCTTAATATTGAGTAACCGGACCTTCAATCACTCCTTGAGCAAAAATATAGCTTCAACTGAAATCAAATAGTATTGCTTCATCTTTTATAGTAAAACACAACAGGGAAATGTAAATCACTGTTCAACCATTTCTTTTCTTGGCCGCCATTTTGCTTTTTTTTTCAAATTTTGGGAGCTACCTCCAACCTCCTCCTTCTAAAACTTCTTTTAAAAATCTTAATATTGAGTAATTGGATCTTCAATCACTCCTTGAGCAAAAATATAGCTTCAACTGAAATCAAATAGTATTGCTTCATCTTTTATAGTAAAACACAACAGGGAAATGTAAATCACTGTTCAACCATTTCTTTTCTTGGCCGCCATTTTGCTTTGGGCGGTCCGATTTCACTTTTATTTATGTCAACTTTTTCGTCTCACCAAGCTCTTTAATGAATGGGGTCACACAGTAGGGGTTGCTATTTCAAAATTTTTAGTTGCCCTACACCCCCCAATCCCCGTAAGAGGAGAAAGTTTTAAAATACTTTCATCAATGTAGCCTCTTATACTCAAGAGGTTGCTGTAAACAGAAATAAAAGAAAGTTACTTTTCAGCCACCCTGTATATTTCTTGTAATATTGTAAAATTCTTTACTCTGTTAACTGTTAGATATCTTTATTCATAACTTTAGTTTGTAAGATTGGTGCTCTGAGGAAAGAAGTGAGTAATAATTTATCTTAGCAATACATTGTAAGATGTGCTCCTTTGGACTTCTATGTGATGGCATGCCTATGGAGGATACCTAATTTTCCCTTTGTTTAAATATATTCTGTTTTAAATGTGAAACGATGTATGAAAAAAAGGAAAAATATAAACATGCTCTTCTATATTTATATCCTTTATATTTTTAGCATAAAACAGGATCAGAAACAGCATATAGATCGATCAGTTTATTGTTATATAGATATGAAAGGCTATTATAAACATTGCCTATGAAGATTATAAATTAGATAGCTAACTATCATTTAAACTAAATTTTAAGAATTGTAAAATAACTGATATTACAATGAAGTTATTAAAATCCATTGTATTTCCCATTTAAAATCTGATGATAGTTACATAATCAGGAACTAAACTTTATATGGCTTTGTTTTCTTGACTTTTATCTCTATAGCAAAACTTTAGTCTGTACAATTACGTTTTTACCTTTAAAATTATAAATGTTTTTACATTTTTAAAAAATGTAAAACATCTTAATCCCTTCAGTTATGTGTAAAAATCATAGTTATAAAAAATTAAATTTGTACTTTGAACAGTTTTGTCTTATAGTTGATTTAAAATCAGCAAAATTTACCACTACATAAGGCCACAACTTCTAATGTAGTGGTAAAAAAATTAAAAAATATTTTTCCTGTCTACAGGGAAGGTGCATTAACTTATTTTGATTATAAAATTGGGAAAAATTAACTCACCAAAAACCAATTGCAAGTAGGCTATTAAATTCCTTTATATGAAATTTAAAAAAAATATATTTATACAACGATAAGCTAGATAAACAATCTAGAGAACATAATATTTGATAGTGAACTGAAAATATTGTAAGTTGTTCAAATTTATTTGTAAATTATATAATTGTTTAAGGAATCGTTTTATATTATATATATATAATATATATATATATATATATATATATATATATATATATATATATATATATATACATTATTTTAATTATTAAAATTATTAATATGCAACATTAAAATGCACAAAATGAAAATTATCCATGGGTTTAACTAACAAAAGTTAAATAGCTCCATTTCGGTAACATGATTAGTAAAAAAAGTTGTAATTGTAAAATATAAAGAAGACAATTGTATACAAAAAAAGATATTTCATTGATAGATACAGTCAAAATAGCTTGATATAATGACAGACATCCAATATTGGTGTGCTCAAACCGGAAAAGAAGTAGAATTGGGGCCAATAGTTGGCCGAGTCTACTCCTCGTGCAAGTTGACTGGAACACCAACTGAGCGTGCTATTGGTTTGTAAAAACAGACCAATGATGTCCACACGAAGCCCTTAGTAGGCATGTGTAGCATCAAAGTACCATTGATTGCTTACTGGCATTGTGTGGTTATGGCATGGTTATTTTACAATGTATCCAAGATCATCCACTCCATAGGATGCCACAGTCATACAATTCCATCCTTAGGTCTGTATTAGAAAATAAATCTGAATAAAAAAAGATTGTTCAACAGAAAAAGGGTCACCCTTACTGCTTATTTATTTGAAATCAAATCTTTATTTAAGGCATTTCTAGGGATGGCAACAATACATCGGAAATATCGATAAAGATGTTTCGATATAATAGGCATATTAGTATCGCTATTTTCTTTTGATAATATCTGCCATATCGATATTTTGGTCCGATATATCTTATCACTAAATATTGACGTTATTCTCTGTCCTCCTCAAAATCATCACGATTCGAAAAAAGTACATTTAAATTGGCTGTTATGCGTACAAAACAAGCATTAAAATAATTAAGTAACTTTATTTAGTATTTTTACTTAAGTTTATCGCACTAAAATGTAGTTTAGTGATTTAATTTGTTTAATTTTTAGTGGTTATAAGAAGCCTAGTGGCATTTTTAAATATCAAAAATAAAAATAACAATGTTATTACATTATTATTTTATAATTACCATAATAGTAAAGGTTACAATTATTTTGATTTTTTTCATTCAACCTTACAGACCACAACTTGTTTTGTGTAAATAAATGTGTTTAATTTTTATATTCAGTGGGCTATTCTAAATAGTGACAGCAAAACATGAATGTATTTTTAGTAATGACATAAGAATTAGTACATAAGTGGTCGGTAGCGTAGTTGGTTCAATCCCAGCTTCATGTGCTAAAGGTTCTCAGTTCAATCCCAATCAGAGTCAATACATTTTGAGAAGGATCAGCTGATAACTACCGGCTGTTCATTTGTCATTGGGCTATTAGTCGGCCTTAGTTTGTAACAATGACTAGATTCGTTCATCTACACTAATCACACTCATTCGAAATCCATATTCGCCCATATCTTGACGATCGGCGTCTTATGAATAAATAAAAAAAAAAAAAAAAATAAACATAAATCATTTACAATTCAATTTATCGGTTAACCGATATATAGATATTTTTCTTTCGATATTATCGCTAGATTAATATTTGGTTTGCGATATATCAATATGCTGGAAATATTTGCCATCTCTTGTCAGAAACTGCATTATTGCGTCTCAAAAACATATATTCTTAGCAATAGTAAATTAAATTATAATAGTTTACATACTAATTTGTTTTATGTCACTTCAAAATGAAACATTTTGTGAACCTTTGAATATAAAAAAAGTTAATCTATTTGTCTCTAGAATATCTATTGTTGAATAAAGGAAACTGTCTGACTTGTTAACTGTAATTTTCAAATCCATGAAATTGTATATTTTTGTTTCAGGTTTAACTTCAAGTCCTTACCCTAACAATTCTTTGTGCGGTGATTCCAACTTCCTAGGAAATGTTTGGGTTACCCAGGCTAGTAAGTAACATTATTTTATTTTGAGATATTGTTACTTATATCCGCTATGATAATGTAATGTTTATATCTATAGAAGTCTATGTTTTTATGTATAGAAATTAAATGTTACTGTATCAAGTTAAAATAAAGTCAAAGTCAAAATTTCTTTATTCGCTTTTATACAATAATTGTACATGGAATAGTGTCATTATGCATTTATACTAATTAAAATATATCACTAATATTCCTTGTCTTGACATAAGACACTAGGCCTAAGTAAAAAGTATCATTAAAAAAGTGGTCCTAATGAATAAAATTCTTCCAGTGAATAAAATGCATTCTGCAACAAAAAGTTTTTAAGCAATAGTTTAAACGTTTTTAGATCATCTACTTCTCTTATTATTTTGGGAATATAGTTAAAAATTTTTATTCTAGAATAAGTGGTGCTTCTCTTAAACTTTTCTAGGTTATGATGAGGTAAAATTATGGTAGCTTTGTTTCTGGTGTTATAAGAGTGAACCTCATTCAAAGTTTTTAAATTACGTTTGTGATTTTTAATATAAGTGACTGTATCAAAAATATATTGGCTATGAACTGTCAATATTCTTAATTTGGTAAAATGTTCTTTAACTGAATCATCACTTTTTAATCGCAAGATTGTTCTTAAAGCTTTTTTTTGAAGTTTGAGAATTTTATTTAAATTTTGATTTGAGGTCCCTCCATAGACAGATATCCCGTAGGATATATGAGATTGAATAAGAGCGTAAAATACAATTCGAAGCACTGATAAACTACAGAGAGAAGATAATCGTTTTAGGGCATAGATACCTGAGTTAATTTTATTGATTATGTGGTCAACATGTGAATCCCAGGTGAGATGTTTATCCACATACAGACCTAAAAATTTGATTTTTTCTGCTTCATTTACAAACTCATTATCAATACAAATTTGAAATTCATGGATGTTTCTATTTTGTTTTGTTCCAAATGAAATAAAGTTAGTTTTTTTCATATTTAAAATAAGACCATTATCTATAAAAAAATTTTAAATTCCAGATAGTTCAGTGAAAGAGGCTAATTCTAAATCTAAGCTGGTTTTTGCTGACATAATGAGATTTGAGTCATCTGCGTAAAGACACAATTCATTTTTAATTCCGTCAAACTGACTCAGACAACTGGGCATATTTTGGATGTAACATATAAATAATAGAGGCCCTAAAATTGACCCTTGGGGAACTCCATATTGAATTGTTTGTAATTTAGATTTAAATTTAGATATCCTGTTATTCTGAGTTTTAGCAATCTCAACATATTGCTTTCTATTTGATAAGTATGATTCAAACCAATTCAAATAGTTATTTTTTATTCTGATTTCTTGCAATTTTTTAATTAATTTACTGTGTGAGATGCTATCGAAAGCTTTAGATAGATCCATAAATATTCCTGCAACTTTATTTTTTTTGTCTATGGATTCAATTAGGGAGTCAGTAAAACTTACAAGAGCTGTGAGTGTTGATCTATTTTTGCGGAAACCGTGTTGTTCCTCATCAAAAATTTTATATTTTTCTAAATGTTCGGTAAGCCTAATGTACATTGCTTTTTCAAAAATTTTTGACATTGATGGGAGAATCGAAACTGGGCGATAATTTTGAATATCAGTTTGGTCCTCTTTTTTAAATATTGGTATAACCTTTGAGATTTTCAGTTTACTAGGGAATATACCAGAGATAAAAGAAGAATTTACTAAGTGTAACAGTGGTTTAATTAATGGTATTCTAGCCAATTTTAATATTGTAGTTGGAACCTCATCATAACCACATGACCACTTATTTTTTAGGGTCTTAAAAATGTCTAACAGTTCTTTTTCACCAATTGGAGGGCATCTAAAATTTGAGGTTTGTTTTGAAAATCCTTTTGTTTTAAAATTATTTTGTTTTGATGGTAATTCCTGCAACATGCTTTCAATTGTGCTAACAAAATAATTATTAAAACTATTGCTAATTTCATAAGGATGGGAAATTATTTTATTATCAGCTTGTAAAATTAAGTTCTTTTCTGCTTTACCAGTAATTTTCTTTGTTTCCTTATTTATTATTTCCCAAGATGTTTTACTAATATTTTCAGATTCTTTAATTTTTTCATCATAATATGCTTTTTTTGTTTTTACTAACTTAGATTTATACACAGAATATTTCATTTTTAATTCATCTTTTAAAATTAGAGAATTACTTTGCTTTGCCAAATTACTAAAACTTATAATGCTGTTTTTATCTTTTTTTAGTTCTTCGGTTATCCAGGTTTTTGTGAGATTTTTAGTCTTCTTTTGAACAACAGGAAATGATAAGTTGAAATAAAACTTAAATAAGTTATCAAAACAGTTATATTTCTCTTCAACTGGGGAGAAAAAACTGATTCCCATTCTTCTTTCTCTAATAAAGATATAAATAATTTAATGTTTTCATTAGAAAACTTTCTTCCAGTGTAACTTAAATTTTGATTATATATATTATTCAGTGAGTTTTTTATCTCCAAGATCTGCCCATCATGATCAGAAAGAGCAGTGACAATTCCACTGGTCTTAGTATCATTTTTATCCATATTAGTAAAAAAATTATCTAAACATGTCTTGTAAGTTGATGTTACTCTAGTGGGAAAATTTATGAGATAGTTCATTCCATGACGAATTAAAGTATTTTTCAATTCTTTACTTTCAGTTGTAGTTTTTAAGATATCAATATTAAAGTCTCCTGTTAGGATCAAGTATTTTTGTTTGTCTATTAAAAATTCTATTAGGAGATTTAACCTACTTAAAAATTCTAGACTTTCATAATTTGGCGTCCTATAAATTCCCACTAGTAAACAGTTAGCATTTTTAGTTTTAAATTTGGCCAAGCAGCACTCAAACAATTTATCCTGACACAAGTCATTCACTTTAACATTAACCAGCTGCTTCATATTAAAACCTTCTTTAGACAAGATCGTGACTCCGCCTCCGGTTGTAGTTGTGCGAGCATACTGTGAAATCACTTTATAGCTTTCTAAGTTAAATCGTTCCAACTCAAAGTTGCTCATATTGTGCTCAGTTAAGACAACTATATCGGGATTCAACTCAGCTAAAGTTACTTCTAAAGGTTCTATGCGTGATTTTAAATTTTGAATATTTTGATGAAATAATATTGTAGATTTAGAGTGACTATTTATCTGTTTATGCTGAGTAGGTTTGTTTGGAAGTTTAAAGATGAAGCATCTGGTTGAACATTTTGCTGTAAATTTAGTAAGTTATCTGCAGTATGCATGACACTAGTATCCGCTTGCAATGTGCATGGGTCTCCCAGACTGCGTCCAAATTCTTGAGCTTCGTTACTCTTATCTCCTTGGTTGTTGGTAGAGTTGCGGGTTGTCATAATCAATGTAGAAGCCTCCACACACAGTTCAGAGCAGGTCATACTCCTTGAGAGAGGTGCAATTGTTTCCTGGACTGTAGTTCCTGCACCCAACAACATACTCTCCTCCTCAACAGCTGAAATTGTAGAAGAAAGAGAACATCCCTGAGTGTTTCTTGTTGAGTTTAACGTTAAGTTTCGTGTAACGTTCATGTAATTAAGAATTTTACTGCCAAGAAGGTTTTTTCCAACATGGTTAAGATGAACCCCTGCTTGGTCGTAGCATCGGTCTCCCAGTTGGGTTAGATCCAAAAATGAAACATGTTTGAAATACTGTGACTGTTCAAAAATAAAGAGATTAAATTTCATAATGTTCTCATTAACAGGATGATAGAGGGAAATCAATAGGACAATAGGACAATAGGAATATTAGTTGTTAGATAAGACATTTATTTAGTTTTTTTTAATGAACTAATCATGAATAAGAGGTTTATAGTCTATTATTTTTAGCTACAACAAAAATACCCTACTTTTGAAGTTTTAAAAAATGTGCCTATTTTATATTTTATTTAAAATATAAAAATTCTGATATGTTTTTTACTAATTATTTCCCCTTGCTTGCTTTTGAGTGTTGCCTAAATTGCTAAAATTTATGTAACAATATTATCGTCAGGACTGGAAGGGCTTCAAGTATCTCCGTGCCCAGTGACCGGAGAGTACAGTGGCTTTATACCCAACGCCAACAGCTTATGTGCTCGGCTAGCTTCAGACCAGCTTCACCCGGAGACTATGTACTTCACAGTGTCAGATTGTGAGCAGCATGAAGTCTATGAAGGTATCGTGCTCTAGTCTTTTCTATGATAGTTTTAATGGGCAAATATGAATTTCTTATATGTTTAAATATGGTAGAGTTTACTCTTGAATATATCCAACCTTATTTATTTGGCAATCTATATTATCTGATATGAAAACAATTGAAAAATTTTAAATCATAAAATAACAAATTATGTAGCTTGAAATGTTTGTAAATGTTTAGCCACAAACAAAGCAGTGAGATGTGCTCCAAAAAGCATAACTGGAAATGGAAATGCGACAGTAAAACATACAACTTTGTTTACTGTTTTCCCCACTTACTAAGAATATTTTACTTAACACATTTATTGGATCAAATTCATTATTCTTAATGAATTTGCATTTTTTCTCTTACAAGATTGTTCTGTAGCTATAACTGAAGTATCAATTCATTTGAATGCAATGTTTTCACAAGACATTAATTATATGGACCAGTTGTAAATGATGGTGTTAGCCATCGTTATTGTAGCTATCATTCCATTTTTAGTTAATTTTATTTGTGATAAACTGACAATTTGTTAAGTACTGACGCAGATATTCTAGATTATTTGATTTTTTATCCGGCGTAACTACTGCGACATTAGACCTTATAAATAACACCGGACTGTATTATTATTTGTAGTCAAATTCTTTATTACTTGAACGTTAAGTGCAGTAATGTGTCATAATACATTTAAAATTAAAATGCTAAAATAAAAGAGAGTATTCAATTAAAATAAAGTTTCCATTATCTTGTATTGTTTATTTATTTATTCATCAACGGTAAACCCATTCTGTACACTAATATCATACACAAAGATAAAAATACTTACAAAAGTTCAATAATTATAAGTACAGTACAAGTAAACGTCACACAACACAAAATTTATTACAATATAAGCACAAAATGCACAAATACCATATTACAATGTAAGTACAAAATGCACAAATATTATGGTGATCGATTTTGGTGAACCACGCTCACCTTCCTCAGACCAGAGGGATTTACAAAAGAGGGGTTTACAATATATTTGTGCATTTTGTGCTTATATTGTAATAAATTTTGTTTGTATGACGTTTTATTTGTATTATATATGTACAAACACGTATTATGCTAATTAAAAAACTAATTATAAGTAAACAACTGAAATACATTGGTAAAGCTAAATAGTACAAATACGCAATAATATATGACTATAATTATAATACCCAAGAAACTATCTTCTGTCTTATGTCTTCATTTGTATTTTCACAGTGCCTCTATCCTAGTTGTGTGTTTTCTCTCCAGTTCATGAATTCTTCAGTTGAGTAGAAGGGTCACTCCAAAAGCCAGCCAATGAGTTTTGTTTTGTAGCTTTTTATGGTTGTTGATGTTCTTTACTTCTTGAGGAAGGATGTTGAAGAATTTTGCTCAGGTGTATGTGAGCTGCTTTTCAAAAGTAGATAGTCGGTGAGGAGGTATAGGGAAGTTTTCGGCTGTTCGGGTGTTATATAAATGAAAATCAAGTCCACTACTGAAGTCTTGCTTCTGTGCATGCATTATTGATTCAAGGATGTACACTGTACAGTGACACTGTGGTTAGTGTCTTGTAGTTTCAGAAGGCTGCTCTGCAAGATTATTGAAGGCCGAGGCTTGCAAGTATGCGGATGGCTTTCTTTTGCAGTGGACTCTTTGCACATTTGACTTGGAGGAGCCACCCCAGGCAGTTAGTCCATACCTCATGCGTGCCTCAAATAGTGCAAAGTATGCAGTTCTCACTGTGTCATCATTACTTATTTGTTTGAGTCTCCTGAGGACGTAGACAGCAGAGCTTAGGTTTTTTCATAGTTGGTTGATTTGTTGAGTCCATGATAGTTTGTTGTCATGGAACTCAAGAATCATACATAGGTATTTTCCATCTTCAATTCTTTGAACTTCGTGTAGCTGGAGTATTTTGTCTTTTTTTAACCAATTATCATTTGTTAGCTCTTTTTTGTATTCAAGACAAGATCATTTTCTTGGAAGTTCTGACATGTTTATAGTGCTATGTATGATCCAATTTCAAGGTGCTCGGGTGACTGATTTTTAAGCAGAAATACTGTATAGTCTGCATACATAATTGATGTACTGTATTCTTTTATGTGGGATGAGAGATTGCTGACAAATATTATGTAGTGAATAGGGCTAAGAATTGAGCCTTGGGGACTCCTCTCTGTACTGACAAGTTGGTTGAGTTTGTTTTTTAACTATTACATTTTTAGTTGGGTTAAGAGTTACAGCTTGGTATCTGTTACTTAGATAGATCTTAAACCATTCTGTTGTACTCCCCCTTACACATATTGCTTCCAGCTTTTTCAATAGCTTCCCGTGACAGATGCAACTGAAGGCTTTGCTGTAACCAAGAAACAAAGCTGTAGCTGTGTCTCCTGCTTCTATTACCTGTATAAGATACTCAATGATGCTGCTAATAGCAGTTGACATTGAGCATCCAGCTGTGAATTCATTTGTTCCGGTGGTCTGTGTTGTTCAGTTATTTCTGTTCTAGCAGTCTGGTGAGCATAACTTTTTCGATTACTTTAGAGAAAGTTGAGAGTAGAGATATAAGCCTGTAGTTTTCCTCTTAAATTTATTGCCTTGCTTATATTTGGAATACACTTTTGTAGGTTTCAGTTTTGAAGGAAACTTCCCATGTGTGAAAGATTTGTTAATGATATTTACTAAGGGGTTTATAATTTCATTTTCACAAATCTTTAATATTTTTGAAGAGATGTTATGGAAACCTGACAAGTTTTTGGTCTTCATAGCTCTAATATTCTTACTAACTTCTTTTGCTGTTGTAGGCCAAAGGTTAAGGTCATTTTGGCATACGGTTTGTGGATAGGCGAGTGGGGTTGATTATTCTTTTGTTTTTGTGCCAGAGTTTGGTTAGCTGTGTTAACAAAATTTCTATTTAGCTGTTCTGCAATTTGTGTTGGATTTGATGTAAGATTCCTATTGATTTCAAGCTGAAGTACATTTGTTCCAGTGGTTTTGTTTTTCCTTTGGCCATTTATGGGCTTCCATATAGCTTTTGATTTTTTCCTGAGCTGTTTATCAGTTCCACTGTTTGTTGTTTTCTTATTGCTTTTATGTGAAAATCTTATTCTTTTTTTCAGTCTTGCAGCTTCAGCTTTTAGTTCTAGGCTCACATTGTGGGCACATATATGCTTCATGTGCCCGTACAAACCTGTATCTCTTAATGTTGGTTTTGGGGTTCTGTAGTATATTGTTTTTCTTTTTCATTTTGGTTTTGCTTTTGATGTAGGGGCATGTCAGATTCAGATTGTATGTTATTGTATGCAACTTCTACACAGTCTGTATAGTACACATCTCCCCATGTTTCTCAGCTTAGTAGATGTTTGAAGGTTCTAAGGTTAACATCACTTAAGATTTGTTTTTCAGCTCCTGAACAGTTTTCTGTTCCTGCCAAAATGATCATGCAAAGTTGTCCTGTATGGTCTGAAATATGTTCATTAAGTACTTATGTTTTTATTTCTTGTGGTGGGAGGTTGCTGGAGATCATGTCTATTGAGGTAGCACTATGAGGGGTTATTCTTGTTGGTGGGAGATCAACCCTGGTGATGTTAAATGCAGCCAGATGTTCTACCAGTTTCTCTTGTGCTCTTCTGTGGTTTTTATTTGACTTAATACAGTCAATATTAAAATATCCCATGAAAACCAATGGGCTATTCCAAATGGGGATTGTTTCTAAGAAGTTTTCTATACTTTTTAGAGCTGTATTTAAATCCTTGTCTAGGCTATAGATAACAATTATATACATTTCTTGTTTGTATGCCCTTAGTTTGATGACTTACATACAAGTTCTCTGCAGTGGCTTCATGTTTCAATAGAGGTGCTTGGTTCTCCATGTCCAACCATGTGCGTGCGTGTGTGTGTGTCTATGTGTGTGAATAGTCGAACATTTTCCTAAAGTCGTTACAGGTAATGACTGTAAGTGTATTGGTGGGTGGGTGGGACAGTACCACTGTAAGTTTATTGGTGGGTGGGTGGGTCAGTATCACTGTATGTGTATGTGTAAGCAGGTGGGTCAGTACCAATGTACGTGTATGGGTGGGTCAGTATCACTGTACGTGTATGGGTGGGCATCTCATTTTACGGTGTCAAGAGTACCCTAATGTATGGCGACTGTTTTGATATGATGAAAGCTAACATAAGTCATACGATATTAGCTCGTCCGTAGGTCCTCCAACCCCATCCCCCAGGTATGTAAAAACAGCTATTCGTCTTTTAACCCCAGAAAACGATAACAATAAATTTATTTTGTTATGTTAATTATTCTTTCGAACTTGTATTTCATGTAAGATATGCAATTATCGAAAGGCAATTTCTACTGGAGGGTAAGAATGAGTTGTCAATTTTCACAGCAGCAAGTCAGCAGACACAAAAAGCAATAGCAAAACATAAATTATAACTATGGAGGTATCCACAGAAATTAAAGGATTCCTGTAGAAAATACACTGGACCAGTGTTATAACATGCTTGTAAAGACAAAAGTACTCCACGTTGTAAGTCTGTAAGAGGTGTAAATAAATTATGCACCTTACATGGTTTTTATTATATTTAGTGCATACAAAGAATAGTATTGTTTATTTAAACTGCAATAGGGTAAACCATCTGTTAAATGCAATACCGCTGAACAATTGTATGTGTTAAAACCAGGATCTAGAGTATACAGGGTGTCTCTCTCTGAACTCTGATAAGCTTCCTTGGTTATTGTTTCTGGTTTATTTAGATTTAAAAATATCATATTTAAAGTGTCCTAAACACCTCAGTTATCCTTTCAGCCGCCATTTTGTGTTTTTTACTTTAAATTTATATCTCAAAAACAAAAAGGTGTATTAAGCTGGAATTATCTATGGTCCTTATGAACATAAACATAAATTTTGAGAACAATTATTGGGTTTCCTGTATCAAAAGTTTCAAAATGGCGGCCATTTAAAATTTTAAAACCTAAACAACTCATAAACCAATAATTACAATACAACCTCGGTTATTCGGCCTAATGTGGCGATAAAACATAAGTCATAAATAACTTGCTTTTATTGGAGAAACACGTTTAGTTACTGATAAGAGACAGCACACGTAAGCGGGGAGCCTACAATTGCATGTGACGCAATGCATTCTGCAGCAAACGAACGATGTTTATTACGATTGCCAACTTTGACGCTGCTTGTGGGTGCGTACATAAAATGAACTGTTCCACTTCCCCCAATCCCAAAATGGACTCTTCCAGCCAACCACACTAAACAAAAGTAAACAACATTGCCAGTTCGAATCTTCAGGTGCATTATTAAATTATTACGCAGTAACAAGCGACCGTTTGTCGAGAGAAGGTGACTAGACAATACAGTCAATTAGCAAAATGCAAAACCGAAACACTCCTGTACGACATTTGCGTTTCAAAACTGAAAGGATCTTCCGATTAATTGTAATTTTATCTAGTAAATAATTTTTATTGTTATCTACTTGTCGAACCGGATGACACGGACTGCCAGAAAAGCGAGGCCGGATATTCGAGGTTGTACTGTATATTACAAATTATACAGAATAATTTATTTTAGAAAACTCAATTTCAAATCCAATGATATAACGTTTTTAAAAATTGGAAGAAAAATAACAAAAAAAAAGATAATTTATGTGGCAGCTGATAATAATAAAATAAATTGTGATTATCTTAAATTGGCTGACTACTACAGCAATAAAGTTTATGTTAACATTTGACTTGATAACACAAATTAATTTATTATTATCAGCAGTTACATGTGTGTTGCACATTGTACTGGAATATTGTATTGTACATACTGTCACATAAATGATCTTCTCTTTGTTATTTTTCATTTGATTTTAAAAATGTTATATACCGTAATTGAATATCTAAAAAACATTTTTCTGTGAAATTTGTCATATAATCATTTGTTTACGAGTTATTTAGGATTAAACATTTTAAATGGCCGCCATGATGAACCTTTTGATACAGGAAAACCAATAGTTATTATCAAAATAGATACTTATACTGTAAAGGACCATACAAAATTCTAGCATAATATACCTTTTTGTTTTTGACATATAAATTTAAAGTAAAAAACAAAATGGCGGCTGCAAGGATAACCGAGGTATAACACATTAAATATGACATTTGTCATTCTAAATGAACCAGAAACAATAACCAAGAGAGCTTATCAGAGAGTTCAGACACCCTGAATACATTGTTTAAAAACTTTTTTACTATAAAGCCATTATTATTATATGTGATTTGTGGTGTTACAATCTTTAGAGGATTTACAATATGTTACTATAATTGAAGTTAGGTTAGTGTAGTAGTTTTTAAATGTTGACATAAAAAATGTTTTATAAAGTATACAATAGAATATGGCTTCCATTGATGAAGGGTATATGACTAACGTCATATATCCTAGAGATAGCCAATCTCTTACAGTAAGTAACCTTGCATATAAGTAGCTCACAAATAGTAACAAGAAAATTAGGATGCTGTTACTTATCCAGAAACATATTTATAGTACATACATATTTGTGGAGCTTACTTTCCATAGACTTCCAGCTATGAGTTGTAAAAAATAAATTATTATGCAGTTGTAATTATTGCCAATTTTCGTTTTATGATAAAATATAATGTACTAGAAATTAAATTTTATAACTTAAATATCACAATTTATTATCTACAAATATATTAGTGTCATATTTTAAGAGAGAGTTCTTTAGGTGGTTTTTATTGTACCCTGCCCTATCCAATTTTGTTATGGGAAATACATGTGAAGAAAATTGTTTTCCTTATTTTCATTTCAAGATCTGATGTGAATTGTATTTGCATTTAGTGCATGATAACACAGTTATTACAGTATTGTGAAGTAAGACTCTTCTCTATAAAATTATTTGCTTTTCCAACTGACGAATAAGATTTGGAAATAGAAAAATAATCTATTTGGAAATAATGGTACACATAATTCAAGTTCCTTGGTTAGATTTGTCAGACCATTGTCAGCTAAGTGAGCTCAAGAGTTCATCAAGGTTGATATAATGAAATATTTAATGGGAATACTAAATTTGTTCCTTTTGTAAGATTTTAATCTACAATTTTGTTAAAATTGCCATTTAAGGTTATGAGTACTTTAAAAGATCCTGTATATTTAATTACATTTGAAATATTTGTAGGAAGATTACGATCTAGGCGATACAAGAGACAGGATGAGGAGACAGTTGGGGAGGTCATAGCATCAGCCAACGATGAGTCATATGCAAGTAATGACTCTTCTTCAACTGAGAGTATGACAACTCTTGAGTCAACAACCACATCTCAGATAGAAACCACAACCATCCATTCCCACAGTCCGATATCTTTCAGCAATGAGGAAGTGGCAACAAGTGAGGTGTACTTGCCTCAAATCCTTACAACTGTCAATGATTCTGAACAAGTAGAAAGTTCTATTGCCTCTGAAACAATTACTGTTGGAAGTCGACCTGTCTATGTTTTACGGTTAAATAACAGTTCCCCTAATGATCAGACTCCTAGTACCCCTATGACAGTCAGACCGTACCGTTCGTTCCAGCCTCCTCAGTGGGGTACCTCATCTGTAACCCCCTCAACCACCACTCTCTCATGGTACTCTATTCATAATAATAGAAATAATTCTTATCATCAAATAAATCCAAGACCAGATCATGATTGGCATTTTCGACCAAGTGACTCCCACTATGAAAAAAGTTCAACCGAATTCCCACCCAGAGTGTTTTATACAGACAATGCCCATGGAAGAGGGTATGATCCTGGATCATGGACACATCGGGTAAGACAGTTTGGAGATAACAATATGTCATCGTACGATATGAGGAATAACTGGAATTCAGGACATTACAGAGAAGGTTATGTGAATCGACCTCAGCCCACCACTAATAGCGGTTTTCCATACCGTGGAGAAGGGTGGAACTATCAAAACCCAAGACAGAATTGGAATTGGGATGGCAGGTATCGAACTCCAATGACACCAATGAATTTCCCCTACAGACCATACCAGAACACAGATCCTAACTATCGGCAACCTATAGCCTTGCCACCGATCCAGCTTCCTCCCTTGTATGTTGATTCCAATAAGCCAATGCAAGGTGCTAGTTCAATAGGGCATCGCCAGTTCTTTAGAGAAGGTACTTTATATGGATATATATATAACTATCCTGTTCTGCACCAGACTTGTGTTTTGTGTGTGTCTGCACTCTTTAAATAAAATGCTATGTGGATTCTCATGAATTAATTGCTTCTAATTATTCACTGACTTTTGTTATTTGTATGTACTATTTAAATATTGATGAAGCCTCTAATTATTAATTGAAATGGGTATATTCATCCAGAATTAATATTTAGATTTCGGATCACAAAGACTAATATTATTGAGATATTATTTGCTTAGTTATATTTATTTGTGTATCAAATGGTTTAAGTTAGTGTTAACTTAATAATTTCCTTTTTTTTTCTCCAGCGGGAATATCAACTCATAACATCTGAATTGATGAAATGAGAAATGAAAATAGGAATTACTTATTAGTTCGATTTATGCTACAATAAATCATTCTTACTGTAACTCAATAAAATATTTCCGTTGTTGAAGGATTATAAATTTTATTTTAGCTTTGTTTTGAGACGGAATTGCAATGGAACTGCAAAAAGTGTAAATAAAACTGTTGGTGAAAAAGAGGACCTAAACTGTTATTCATTAATAGTACTAATATTCAGAAATTAATAATAATTAAAGTAATTTTAAAAAGAGTGATAAGGCATCAATTAACATAAACTGCTCCAAAATATATATTCTCGTTACAAAATAAAATACAATCTTCAAAAAATAAAAAATTCTCCATTGATCTATTAAAATTGAAAGAGACCATTTAATTCTTTATTGATGCAAGATGATGAAAATATTGTTGGTAAAGAGGCTATGACAGTTAATTAAGTTTATCATTCTTAACTGAGTACATTAGTCTGTTATTGAGTATATAGCATTGTCCTGGTGAAGGATCTATTATGTTTTCTTGCAAATTAAACTATTTTCTTCTTAATGAGAAGATTAACTTATCAACGTTAATTTACCGTTTAGTCTCTATAAGGTATTCAAACAGATACAAATCCTTTAGACCAGAAAACCAATCATGTCTTTAAATTTGTAATTTTTTATCATAACGCCTAATGCATTTGGGACTGTTCTAATCAATCGGCGTTTGTTTTGTGGACGATAGATTAAAAAAACTATTAACAATAACCAAGTTATTATTTTTCTGAAAATCTAAAGTCACTTTCAGTGTTATTTCAGGGTTTTAGGACAAATGCTCATCTGGATATCTATGAGGTTAACGTCACATAATTTCATACTTCTTAATATCAAGACTAATTTGTTCTTTAACATTCTTTCTGAGTCATTTTGGAACCAAATGATTGCTCTTTCTTTGTTTATGTTTAAACTTTTTACAGAGTCAATAAAAGTTTGATTACTGATTTCTGTTAACTGAAAAAACAAACAAATGCAATGGTGTTCAGAGATCTTGTCCAACAAAAACAACTTTTTCAGGTGTATTCCTGGTAATTTTTGGAAATGGTCTTTTATAATGTGAGATTACTTATGTCTTCATAGTCAACTTTAAATTTTCCAGTCCAGTCAAACACATGTGGGAATTACAAAAATCATATTCATAAACTTTCTGTAATATCAAAAATTTTAATTAAAAGTTTTAAAACATTTTTAATTATTTGAAAATAACTGATAACCATAGAGTTTTTTCTTAAAACTAACGTAGCATTAAAACATAAGTCACTTTCAACTGAGTAAGAGAGCAAGATAAAACTGAAGTAGAATGGGAAGGAAGGGTAACGTGACTGACCACCTGACATTAAACTTGAACGCTTCTATCTTTTCACTGTAGCAATACAAATCCTGTTTCTTTCTGACCACACCCACACATTGTATTTCCATGTCTGTAAGCCTCCTCTATCACCTGGCAGAATGTCTCATTCACTGAAAATGTGTAGAGTATAATTGATTTTAATGCTAACTTTTCAAATGTCACTTTTTAAAAAAGTAAACCTTCCCTAAGAACCACTTTAATTTCTCCTTTAACCCTAAATACGGGCCTATGCAAACTCGCCAAACGGGCGGGCCAGGCTGTTTTGGAGCATGCTGTAAGCCTTTTTTGTAAAGTTGAAAAAAAAATAGTAAATGAAGCTGTACATTTTAAAACTGCATACTGTTTTTCTTTTCATGAATCATACTTTTACATAAAATAACTATAGTTGTGGTAACAACATTGTAAAGAATTGATATCGTGAGTAGAGTGAAAAATTGAAATGTTTAGCGCATAGTGTTTTCGTAACTTGCAACATTTATAAATGGTATACAAAATCTATAGGAACAATTCCAAGATAGCCAAAACGTACCTATTCTATGCCAAATAGTATCCAGTAATAAGATTTCCAATAAAGAAATAAATAACAAGTTGGTAATATTTTTTGTAAAAAAAAATTGAAAAATTTGTAGTACTATAGCGTTAGGTATTTTATAGACACAAGTAAAAGCAATAAAATTATGAAAAAATATGCGTTTAGTAGAGAATCAAATTTAATATGGAATACCAAAGTGCTTTACTTTGAAATAAGTGTAAATTTGTTTACACACCAAGAAAAAAAATTCTTTTTCATCACACGAAAAAATGTTGTGAAATTTCTGAAATGATATACAATCCATTTCTAAATATTGTATTTGATGACCTTGGACTGTATATATCCTGATAGTAAATGTTATTGTGAACACAAATCATGTTTCAAATCGCAAAAATAATGAAAATTACATATTTTATAAGGATATTAGTAGAATATGTATTTTGAAGAAATATTAAAAAAAATAAATATAAGTTCAAATGCATATATAAAATATAAAAACATTTTCTGGAATGTTATCCCTATATACATTATTATAGAACGTCTTCTTCTGAGTACGTAAATATATAATTTGGTAGGGTTTATTTCTAAATAAATTTAATTGCAAAAATATATGCATTTGTAAAGGGTACAAGGGAATTACTTTAAAATATTTCACTTCGGTTGACAGAGCTGCCAATGTAACTGATGGAAAGAGAAGGAGATGCCCTATCGATCGGTTTCTGAACGGCCTGTTTCAGGCAAGATGGCTAGCATCCCGTATATGTCAAAGAAGGACAATTTTAGAGTGTAAAGCTAGGGATGGCAACGATATATCGATATATCGGAAATATCGATACATATGCGATTAATGATATATTAATAGCGATATTTTTTTTATAATATCGGCCATATCAATATTTTGGTCTGATATATCATATCACTAAATATTGACGTTATTCTCTCTCCTATCATCATGATTCAAAAAGAAAAAATATTTAAATTGCTTCTTTTGCGTACAAAACATGCACTGAAATAATATAGTAACTTTAGTTTTTTTTACGTAAGGTTTACACACTAAAATTTAGACCAGTGGGCGGAAGTTATGTGTGAGTTGGTAACGCTGGATGCCTAGCCAGTTGCCTTACAAACCACAGACGTTTATGGTCAGTCACTCACTGTCCATCTGCTGTCATCCCTCGTCAGTCACTAGTCAGTGTTATTTCATTATTATTTTATAAGGAACATTATAATTAAAGTTATAATTATTCTTAATTTGATATTTTTTCATTTAATTCCACAGATCACAACTTGTTTGTGTAGTTAAGTGTATTTAGTTTTTTGCAGTCAATAGGCTATCCTAAATAGCGGATTAAAAAAATGAGTGTGCTGATAATGACATAACGAGTTAGTGAATAATATTAAACAGATAAATCATTTACAATTTGATATATCAATATCTTTCATTCAATATTATCATTACATCAATATTTGGTTTGCGATATATCGATATGTTGAAAATATTTGCCATCCCTACACGAAGCTGCCTGTGGCGGGGCATTTGAACTGTGCACTTGTGTTCTGCTTTTATTTTTCACTTGAAATTTATTTATTATTGAAAATATCAACATAAACCTTTATTATATGTAAAGATAATTAAAATCTACATTGAATTGATGTGTGGCACGTCGATTGCCCAAATAAAAGAAAAATTGTATCGACGTGTGGCTTGTCGATTGCCCGGATCTAGGCTTCAACTCTTTCTTTTTTTTCCCTTCAACAGGTGTATTGAAGTTTCGTATTGGTATACTGATAGTTGCACAAATTGGGTTTTCACTGACCAATGCACGTATGTTTTTTCATCACAATGTTTTTATTCACAATGATGCACTGAATTTTTCATCGATCTGATCACTAACTTACAAATACAATGCATTTTTATTAATCACTATCAGAATCATATATTTTAAGTACTCAACATATTAAATCTATCCTAATTTGATTTGCCGCCACCACACTTTTCACTGTACAAATGCAAGATGTAGTGTCCATGTTGTATTCAATCCTGACTTCTATTTTAAGAACATTTATTATGAAAATATAGATTTTACTATCAATTCTATCATCTATGTCAGGTAAATATTATGTAAGTAAAATTAATATAAAAACAAAGTGGGGATATTGACATGAGTGATCATTGTATTGGTTTATTATTGCATCTTAAAATTTCTGTTATCCATCTAGTTTAGTTTATAAAGGTGTTCAGATATTGAAACCACTCTCATTGCAAATATCTATTTTATCTACAGAAATATCCTAATTTTATCTTTTTTTAAATTGTATTTGAAATCAGTCACGTCTTCTCTCTGTACAATTTTTTTCCTCACTGTTCACTATGTGTTTCTATAATGTTAGCCCATTTTTGCCACTTGTGTAAGGATAAATTTAAAAAATTCATATAAAATATTATAAAGTAATATAAAGTTAAAAATTAGGGCTACTTACATATTTTTAGGATGTAATAAAATTCAAACTGAGTACCCTTTTCAACATTTTAATTTAAATTATTTCACACAACATGTTTCAACTTAATAGTCATTTTCAAGTGTAAATTAAATAATTAAATTAAGTATATCATATTTCTTTAAATAAAATTGTAAAACATGTGGTTTTTGTAAATATTGATGAATTGGATAAGTTGGTGATATTTTTAAATAATAATTTTGAATTTTTCAAATCTTATCAAAAATTGGGTTTGTATAATATGTTCACTGGATTTTCTTGTTGTGTTAAATATATATGTAATTCTTCTATTGCATTCATTTTCTTGCCATTTTTCATAAAATTTTATATTTTCATATTATCTTCAATTTTTGTGTATTTGTGGTGGCATTATGGATGTTATTTGTTGCAAAAACGACAACTACATAATGGTTTGTTTGAACTACCGGAAAGGCGTTACTAACAATAATTTTTTTATACATATTTGATAACGTTTTGATGTAATTACTGGAAGTATAAATGGGGATTGACAGTAGATCAGTCATGTGATTGTGGGGAGTTTATCCAAACAATGGATCACATAGTTAATGAGTGCCCCATGCGCTCTTTTAAGGAGGGATTGGTCAGCATATACAGAATCAGTGAGGTAGGTGTTAGATGGCTCGATGGATTGGACTTAGCTTTGTGACAGGAGATCACTTTACATTTTATAATCAATGAATATATAATCATGACTTTTCCAAATATATATCGCAGCTTTATAATTTACAAATGGTAGCTGACTACAAACCATACAATATATATATATATATATATATATCATTTTGATCGTCATTTCTCCATGCATCTCCCGATATCTGTGAGTAGACGGTTACTGTTTGTATGTGAAACACAGATTATGATATGATAATCAACATCACTGGAACTGTTGGTGCTAGAACAGCTGTAAATGGTGTGTACATAATTTAATTTTCTCATTATAGTTTTTTTGTTTACATAAATATTGTTTATATAAGATATATTTTATAAATGTGAATAACATTTAGAACAAATTGGCTATTTCAGACTATTTGCCTTGTAATTATAAACATTTCTCAAGATAGTGTGGGCATAAAAATATGTTTTGAAAAAAATATCTTTTTATTTTCTCGATCTCAACAACATTTCAAAATTATTAAATCAACTTATCTTTTGCATGTACAAGTTCTGTATAATTTTAAAAATAAAATGATATATATTATACTATAGTTATAATATTTTTAGGATGTAATAAAACTCAAATTGAGTACCCTTTTTAATATTTTTATTTCAATTATTTCACACAACATGTTTCAACTTAATAGTAATTTTCAAGTGTAAATTAAATAATTAAATTAAGTATATCAATTCTTTAAGTAAAATTGTAAAACATGTGGTTTGTATCAGTATTGATGAATTGGATAAGTTGGTGATATTTTTTAATAATAATTTTGAATTTTTAGAATCTTATAAAAAATTGGATTTGTATAATATGTTCACTGGTTTTTCTTGTTGTGTTAAATATATATGTAATTCTTCTGTTGCATTCATTTTCTTGCCATTTTTTATAAATTTAATATTTTCATGTTTTCTTCAATTTTTGTGTATTTGTGGTCTGTAGAGAGCAAGTGATCGGCGAAGGTGGATTTCATTGTAGTTGTGTTATAGCTTCTGAGAGCTTGTATATGTACTTGAAAGCGTGTTTTGAATGGTCTTCCAGTTTGTCCAATATAGAATTTATCACAGTCTGTAAAATTAATTTTGACCTGATAATTGTAAATGTTGTCATTATTGTGTTCTTTTTGAGATTTGTTATCTAAAATGTTGAATGTATTGTTGCGTGTTGAGAAACTTAGTTTGTAATTTGTAATTTGAAAGGTTTTTCGAATAGCTTTGTTTAGGCTTGTGTTATCTGGTACGTTTATAAATTTGATCTTTTGGGTCTTTATTTGTTGAGGTGATATTTCTTTTCTTCTTCTTGTTTCTTATTAGTTTGTCAATCATGTTTGGTTTACATCAGTTTTTTTTATTGCCAAATATTTTACTATATGTTTTTCTTCATTGAAGTGTTTCTCATTCATTGGTATGTTTATAAGACGATTTATCATAGAATGGAAAGCTGATAATTCGTAATGCGTATTCGTATTGCTGATAATGGTATTATAAGGTCGGTTTGTAAAGGTTTCCTGTAGATTTTGAATGCATGTTTATTGCTGGTTTTGGTAATTGATAGATCTAAATAATTTATTTTATCAGTTTGGGCTTCTTTAGTGAATTGTATGTTGGGGAACATAGAATTCAAATAAGATAAAAAATCATTACTTTCTTCCATGTTTCCATCAAATAAACAAATAATGTCATCAACATATCGGTACCAGTATATAATTTTGTTTCTGAACGGGTTGGATGGGTACATTATTTTATTTTCTTCCAGATTGTGTATAAAATATATTTTAGAGAAGACCTGATAATGGGGAACGCATTGCTAGACCACTTGCCTGTTTGTAGTATGTTTTATTAAATTGGAAATAATTTTGATCTGTACAAATTTTGGTTAATGTTGAGATGTCTTTTATTTCTTGGTTGTTCAATGTGAAATTTTTCTTCAAATCATTTTCTAGAATTTGTAATTTTTCTTGAGGGGGTATGTTTGAATACATGTCTTTTATGTCAAATAAATAAACTGTTTTTAGGTATGTGTATGTTATCAATTTTGTTGACAAGATCTGTTGTATTTTATGACATAATTTGTATTCCAAACAATGTTATTTTGTATAGTTTTGTTCAGATATTTACATAATTTGTATGTTGGTGCGTTTCGAAAATTAACTATAGGTCTGATTGATATGTTGGGTTTATGTGTTTTTGGGTATCCTTTCATTTGTGGTGCCCTTGGGTTGATCATTTTAAGGTTATTTTGTTCTGCTTGTAATAGAGTTTTACATCGTGTTATTGTATCATTTGTTCTCTTCATGTAGTCTTGTGTTGAATTTTTGTTTAATTTAATGAATTCATTGTCATTGATAAAGTCCATAACTTTTTTATCATAATCTTCTTTCTTAATCATGACAACTGTGTTTCCATTTTCTGCTTTTGTTATAATAGCGTTGTTTGTTTTTAACTAATCTGAGATAGATTCTATCAATTTCATTTCTTGTTTTGATGTTTTTTTGTATTATTGATTTGGTTGGATTTAATTTTGTTTTGTTCAGTTCATGAATAAAATTGTGTTGTAGTGGTTCTTGATCTGTAGTGTCTGTGTTTTTAATTGCAACATGTCAATTTAAAAGTTCATCTTTGATTATATTTTTCTTAAAATCAAGATTAATATTGTGTTTTAATGATTGTCCTAAAAGATGGTTTTCTTCTTCTGTGAGTTTAATTTCTGTTAGATTGTGTACTCTAGGGTAAAATTTATTAGCAATTGTTGTATTGTCTTTGTAGTGCTTATGATTTTGGGTTTTAATTAGGTTTCGTATTTTATTGCTATGTCTTTCTCTTTTCCTTTCTAACATAGGTGATATCCAATCTTCAATTTATTGTTGTATTTCTTCTATTGGTTCTTGATGGAACTGTGAAGTGATTTGAATGTAAATATCTCTTTTTAAATGATCAATTTCATTGAGTTTTGAATATAAATAGTTTATTTCTTCTTTGATCCAAATTTTTTTAGCAGTTTTAATTGTTTTTTTGAGCTGATTGTCCAAATGCTAACAAAATTGGGTGTTATGTTGTTAGATAAACATTTTTTGTTAAATTTTATATCTTCTTGAATAGTAAGGCATTTGAAGATTAGGAATTTGTATTATTTATGAATTATCTTTTGGTTGATAGCCATTATAAAGTAATATAAAGTTAAAAATTATATCAAATATATAAACGTCCCTTATAACACAAGACTAAACAAAGCAATTCGAGAAACCTTGCAAAATACAAATTACAAACTAAGTTTCTCAACACGCAACAACACATTCAAAATATTAGATAAAAAATCTTAAAAAGAACACAATAATGAAAACATTTACAACAAATCAGGTTTTTATACAAAATTAATTGTACAGACTGTGATAAATTCTACATTGGACAAACTGGAAGACCATTCAAAAAACGCTTTCAAGAACATATACAAGCTCTCAGAAGCTATAATACAACTACAAGGAAATCCACCTTCGCTGATCACTTGCTCTCTACAGACCACAAATACACAAAAATTGAAGATAGTATGAAAATATTAAATTTTATGAAAAATGGCAAGAAAATGAATGCAATAGAAGAATTACATATATATTTAACACAACAAGAAAATCCAGTGAACATATTATACAAATCCAATTTTTGATAAGATTCGAAAAATTCAAAATTATTATTAAAAAATATCACCAACTTATCCAATTCATCAATACTGATAAAAACCACATGTTTTAAAATTTTATTTAAAGAATTGATATACTTAATTTAATTATTTAATTTACACTTGAAAATGACTATTAAGTTGAAACATGTTGTGTGAAATAATTGAAATAAAAATATTAAAAAGGGTACTCAATTTGAGTTTTATTACATCCTAAAAATATTATAACTATAGTATAATATATATCATTTTATTTTTAAAATTATACAGAACTTGTACATGCAAAAGATAAGTTGATTTAATAATTTTGAAATGTTGAGATCGAGAAAATAAAAAAATATTTTTTTCAAAACATATTTTTATGCCCACACTATCTTGAGAAATGTTTATAATTACAAGGCAAATAGTCTGAAATAGCCAATTTGTTCTAAATGTTATTCACATTTATAAAATATATCTTATATAAACAATATTTATGTAAACAAAAAAACTATAATGAGAAAATTAAATTATGTACACACCATTTACAGCTGTTCTAGCACCAACAGTTCCAGTGATGTTGATTATCATATCATAATCTGTGTTTCACATACAAACAGTAACCGTCTACTCACAGATATCGGGAGATGCATGGAGAAATGACGATCAAAATGATATATATATATATATATATATATATATATATATATATTGTATGGTTTGTAGTCAGCTACCATTTGTTAATTATAAAGCTGCGATATATATTTGGAAAAGTCATGATTATATATTCATTGATTATAAAATGTAAAGTGATCTCCTGTCACAAAGCTAAGTCCAATCCATCGAGCCATCTAACACCTACCTCACTGATTCTGTATATGCTGACCAATCCCTCCTTAAAAGAGCGCATGGGGCACTCATTAACCATGTGATCCATTGTTTGGATAAACTCCCCACAATCACATGACTGATCTACTGTCAATCCCCATTTATACTTCCAGTAATTACATCAAAACGTTATCAAATATGTATAAAAAAATTATTGTTAGTAACGCCTTTCCGGTAGTTCAAACAAACCATTATGTAGTTGTTGTTTTTGCAACAAATAACATCCATAATGCTGTCGCGTAACTGACAATTAACATTGGGAGGGTTAAAGATGGTAATGTGCCTGTCTAATCCATCAGGCAGGTTATTCCACCTTGTTCTGCCAGTCAAATTTAGCAAAAATTCGGGTCTCTAAAACCTTTCTGTCTAGTAAATAGGCCTGCTCATTATGTAGAAATTAAACATTAAATTGTCCATGCAATTAAATTAGTGAGTTGAGGGTGATTATGTCATTTGAAGCCAGAAAGGCCAATGGAGATGACATTAATTAATTTGAGAAAATTTTAGTGTTGGTTCACTCAGTAAATAAGTTATATTACAGAGGAAGCTAACTATATTGAGGGGAGTAGAAGAAGGATGAAGCCAGTGACTTGGGCATCATATCTGTAACGTTCTGAGGCAAGTTTATTTTGCATAGTATTACAAGTATTTTGCTTGTGTTAATTTAACTTTTTTATTTGTTTCAGAACGAGAGTACCAGTGTTTAGGGCAGTGGGAAGAGGATGGCGTGACATATACTTACACTCAGAGGAAAGATTTTGGCACCTATGAATGTTTTGTTGGGTCCATCGTCTCCAATAATGAGATCTACATCAAGGAGGCTGGGGAGCACTGTGGACGAGGCATTGACCCAATGCGTCTGGGTATGAAGCTACAGACTAAAGGTAAGCTATTATTGTTGAATGAAAAAGAATAAAATTAATTAATATATCCTGTTTATTTATTTGCGTACTATTGTAATGTTAAATTAGTATTGAATACTTTTTCGTGACCAAACTTGCTACTGTAATGAGGTTTGAGACAGTAGCCAAAAATACAAATTCAACCCCTTAACAAATTTTTAATTTTTTATCTTTTTTAAAGTGCTTATTTTTTATTTTCTAATCTGATTTTTGATTGTTTAAAAACAAATAAAACTGCTAATAAAAATGAATAAACTTATTTAAAACTATGTGAATGAGAAAAACTTACATATTGTTTCTATGTAGCTTAGTTTTTCTACATAGAAAATAAAATTAAAAAACCAGCAAGCACAATAACAAAAAATGAAAGAATAATAATTATATATAATACACTAATTCAATATATACAAGCACAATAAGTACAGTTCACTAATATAAATAATACAATGTAAATAAACATGAACTGTTCGCCGGGTCGTGTGAGCGTGCAGCTGACTACGAAAGGCGGTCAAGGACGTGGGAGTATAAATGGAATAAAAACATCTGTCGTCAATTACAAGAAATATTCAGAGTGGGACTAAAGTGAATGCAAACACCATCTAATGGCAAAACAGCAAACTATGTTAAGTTAACTCGACAGACAGTGAAATAAATCGGGACAGAAGCATACGTCGAGTTAACTCGTCAGCGGCCATTATTTAGCACGGAGCTGCCGTCAAGTTAACTCGACAAAAGCCGGTAAGGGGTTAGTTGTATAGCTTAGTTATCCTTTAAACTCTAAAAATAAAACTTAAGTAGAAGGAAAAGTGGATTACTCTTGTTAGTTTTTATTGTGTTATAAAATCAAAGTGATTCATGTTATATGTGAACTACGAGTATAGCCATCAGCACATATAAATCCATCATTGAAAGAGAGGGAGTGACAATGATTCTCATCACTGGAATTAACAACTAGTTATATCAGTTTAGTACTTTGAAGTTGGTAGAATGGCGCAAATTTCAGTTGGCTAGCTTTTTTAACAAGGTTTTTAACTAAGGAAGGGTGGCAAAGAAAAAAAGCAAACTTTACAACAGTAAAAATTTTACTTGTTTGCAAAAGTAATGAACAATAATTGTAAGTTTTCTTGTTGGAATAAGAGTCAAGCTAGACCTTTAGTGGAATGAAGGCTGACCAAATAAAATGACTTTCTTGTATCATTTAATGCATTCTCACACAAGGTCACTACTGTAATAGAGACAATGGACATATATTGTGCTTGTCAACACAGAAATACTTCCTTTACCAAGCAAGAGCTTCCTTTCTTAAAAACCTACTAAGAGTCCAAAAAATTCGTTATTAAATCCTGTTTGTAGAAGGTTTTAGATTATTTTGAGCCCACAGTTAACACCCACATAGCATTACTAGATTGATTTTTTTTAGCATTATGTTTTTAGATATCTTGATTGCCAATAACTTCAATGAACTCCAGCAGTTTCCATCAGTTTCCACGAGGTTTTCTGTATTTCTGTCTTCTTGATTGGAACAATTTTATGAGTAACGTTGTTTACATTGCAATGACAACCTATTGGCCTGAAGGAAGTAAGCAAGCAGTAGCATGTGCAATTCAGTTCCATAGACCTGTCCAGTACATAGACGTACCCGGATACCCCCCTGGGTACGTCTCTGTGCATGTACAATCTGTAGCAATTGGAAAATAAATTCATTATTCACTCGTTCAATCAAAAAAAAAAAATAAATAAATAAATAAATGATGTTTTTAGCAGTGAACAACAAGCTGCCTGAGACAAACCCGCCTCCCTCAGAACCTGTGACATCTTGGTATGTCACTTCTGCTCCTACCAAGCCTTGGAAACCCATCACTGGTAACAAATTTATCTTAATCTCTATAATATTTTCTGACTACAAAATTTAATGTCTGAATTCTCACTAATTCATTATTTTCTTGAATTACTAAGGATTATTACTAAGGACAATTTTTTTATTACTATTACTATTATTTATTACTATTACTATTACTATTAGGATTATTACTATTACTAAGGACAAATTTCATTGTAAATCAGTTGGCAGAAAAAGGTACTTTGGATTTTATTTCCTTGGATATTTTTCAATCTAGTTTATCCATTTTTACTTTTTTCATATTATTTTTGGTAGCAGGCATTGAAAGCCATACAATATACATTGTAAATACAATGAATTTAGAATAGTTTTTTTTTTCAAACTTAAGTTAATTATTTATTTTGAAAATTGGCAGTTCAAAAACTAAAAGACAGTTAGTTAATAAATATCCTTTATTCATTGATTTTGTATTTCAGCCCCTCCCAGGCACAGCGGAGGCCAAAGAACAGCCGTCACTGGTATTGTCACTGTGGTTCTCGCAGTTCTCCTCAGTCTGCGGTGTTGAGCACAAATTTAAACACACACCATGTTCCTCACCAATGTCCACCATCACATCTTTATTTACGATCTTGCCTTAATAGTGTCATTTTTATTGTTATTTTAATATATCTTACCATTTGTCTGTCAAATGATATATAAAAATCTAATATACAAAATCGTTTGAGATTTTAACTATATCTAGTTCCTACATTGATGTAAATTTTAACTTTATTTTTACTGGTTTAGACAATATAACCTGTAAGGATATACAAATGTTTTTTTTGCTTAACATTCTTGTAACATTATTCAAATGTATGTAACCAAAAGATATTTTAGTATGGCGAAGATAAATGATAAAACATTAATAATAGTCTTACAATTTTAGTTGAGAAAATGTTTACGGCTATTCATTTACGATGATGATGGCACATTTATATCGTATGCACAATTTATTACAAACTAGTAAGTTGGCTCATAAAAATGAACAGTTAATAATGCTTTAACCCATTGCGGGCAAAAGACACAGCATATGTGTCATCGCGGACAGTGGACTAAAGACACAAATGCTATGTCATTGGTCTTTGTTTAACCTAAACTGCTTGTAATTCTTATTAATACCGATAGAAAGTGTTTGATTGCAGTCACTCACCCATATTAATTGTAGAGAAATTATATTCAAACCTGGTAAATAGCACTCACTGGGACCATCCCTTGTTTACGCAATGCCTTTAGGGAGGAGGGGGTTTTCAGCAGCGTTATACACCGTTACAGGAGAGGGTAAGAGTTTCTACACAGCGTTACGTAACTATTGAACCTCAGCAATTACGGTATTTGATTTCCGAAATTTGATGGTATTTCCTAAATCTACAAGATTTAAAGTTAGTAATATATTCTCCCCCCCCCCCCCGTTAGAAAACAAGAGTAATAAAATGAAAACAATGACTATCATAAATCTTATTATACATTAAAATGAATGACAAAAATTTGGCGGGGGGCAGTGTTATGTAATTTTGGAGAGGGATTAGGTATTACCGTTAAAAGTCCATTACATGGGGGGGGGCCTGAAAATTTTTATTTTAGCGTTACCTAATTTAGGGACACTAGTGTACACTGTGTTTTTTGTCAGTTTTGTTTGTTTCAATTCAGTAAACGAGAAACAGTTGTGTATCGCTTGTTATGGGGAATAATTTATGTCTGAAATAAATTTATTTTAATTATGTAAATATTTACATAATATACATTATAAATCAATATACAAGAATACATGTCTTTTTTTAAGTAATAAAGAAATGCAGTGACCAATATCATAACGTTAGTTAATCGTCGGTGCGCAGCGCTCCTAAAGTTTTGTCTGCCTACAATGGGTTAAAAACTGAATTCAAACAAAATTTTTTTTGTAATTTTTTATTATTTTTAGTATTTTTAATTAATGAATATTAAGCTTTCTTTTGGCTTTTAACTGAATTTGTAGTTTTTATATTTAGATAAAACATTAAAATTACAAAAGAGAAACTACTGTTAACATCTTATTTTAATCAAGTTTTTATATTCGTTTACAAGTTTTATTAAAAACTGCAATCTAAAATAATTTTTTTCTAATATTTTAAAGAGTTAATATCACATTAGATATACATAATAGGGGTATACATATGTTTTATTTTTGCACATTAGTTATGTATATTATATAAACGGTTATAGTTTATATGAACACAAAAATGATCATGTTCTTTTTATTCAAACAACGTTGGTTCATAACATCGTTTACAAAATTTAATAAAAGTAAAATGTTCAGATTGTTCATTATTAAGCTGGAGTATACACTAAATCTAACAAATTTTCTAAAATGTTACTAGGATAATTATTTACACCATTTTTAGATTAGCTATGCTTCTATTAATTGTGATATATTTTTTAATACATGACAGTTTTATTCTTTTAGTGGAAGAGTTTAAAATGTTATTATTACACCTGTGTGTAATGGTGACCAGTTGCATGATGCATGAAGAATATTCTTGTGCCCAGTTGATAACTGAGTGACAGTTGGCATACTGTTTAATGAATTGTTAAATCCCTTTTACAACTAATAATTGTCAGACAACTGTAATTTACTCAGTCATAGAGTGGGTTTTGTTTCTGTTCAGTGTACTTATGTATTATTTATCATCAGAGTGTATTTTGTAAATCAGCCAATCTCACAAACTCTCAAAGCGAATACTGACATTTGTTATTTACTGTATTGAGAATGGTAAATAACAAATGTCCAACTTACACAGTGGATGTCAACTTGCTATATAAATATATAAATATAGCTAGAACATTTTGATTATCAATAACATCCTGAAATTAATTTCCACATATTTGATAAAACAGCTTTTATAAGTTTGTTTTATTAATAAGTTAAGATACTTGATTTGTCTTCATAAATACATGAAACCACATTATCCACATTCTGCAATACTGCCATACTCAGCTTCATTAATACATAAGCTATGTACGTTATCTAATGTAATTAATTATTTTATGGTTAAATGGTAATTATTTTGCTATTATATTTATTTTTCCACAGAGTTAAAAATGTATGTTTTACACTCAGGCAAAAAAATATGTTATGTAAATACTATTTCTTTTAGGCTTTAATATATTTAGTGTGTGTTTTTTTTTTTAGTGTATATACTAAAAAGCACTTTGCAAGTTAAAAAAAAACTTGACAATAAGCCTGTTCATTGTAGTTGTAGGGCTAGTTTAGTTTGATATAGTTTGTGATTGTACGATACACATGATACGTACTGTATATCCGTTAATAGCGTAACTCAATTTCTCTTTATAGTCTTGAAACACTTTTGTACATAGTGTATACTGTCAAATGTCTGTGTTATAATTTTTTTGTATTTATCTGATAAATAAATCTTTTTATCACATGGTTTGGAAACTTTTATTATATACTAAATCCAGCTAAACAGTTAAGAAAAGAATCTATATAATAGTAATTACCGGTACAAAAAACGAATTCACTATTATTTATTATTATTAATAAATAATTGCTATTATTATTTTTTAGAATAATCATAGCAGGCTGCCATTTGTTAGTGTGGCAATATTGGGAAATTCCACCCACCTTTGCACATAAATTTGTTAACTTACAGTAATGTTAACACATTGCAAGCCTAAGAATAAATTATTTTCTTCCTTTTTATGTTTATTGTACTGTAAAAATCACCATTTAGTGTGAAAATTAGGTAGTTTGTGGAATTGTAAGCTTGCCATATAGTTTGGACTTGATAAAAACAGTATGAGCTTTAGAGATTAGTAATTGCTTCAGCTATGGTACAATTTTATATAATCTTCTAAAATTTGAATTTACCACATATAGTATTTGAAGTGTAGGTTTTATGTGTGAGATAAACTTTAAACCATTGATATGCCGGTTTTCAAAGGGCTTGCAGCACCTAGGAATTCATATTTTTCCTACACCTTATAGTCATGTTAAATTAAATTCTATAACCAGAGTACATGTTCATGAAACTTTACAATCATAACAACAAAGTCCACAATTATCTAAAATACATAGCAATTCATAAAATAAGTGTTCCTTTCCAGTAATATTTTTGAGGCTAAAAGTATAATTTCAGTGATAGTTTTTTTTTTTTGAGTTTTATATCAATATAAAGTGTTAAAGTTTTATAATTATGTGAATAGTGTTTGGATAATTATAATTAATAAACTCATTTATAAACTTTGATTGATATTTTATCAGAAAATAAATAGTTAATAGTCAAAAACTTACTCTTCACTGAGCTGGAAAGGCACATGTTTTTATAGAACACTGGAATCAGCTTAAAACATTCTAAAAACACCTTCAAACTGAAGGTTGCTCTCCAAAAAAGTATAAACACAAACATTTTTTATAAATGAGTTAGAATTGGACTTTTAAAAAGTCATCTACAAACTTTAGTAATAAGACAGACTGGAAGTTAACCAGGTTGACCAACAGCATTTCCTGTCAAACTGATATTCTATTCTACAACATCAATATGAATACAGTCAATGAATAGCAGAATTGACTGTCTTGTCTGGCTTATCTTGTCTGTCTCCAAGACAAAACTACTGTTTTGACTACTAAGACCTGACAACTGTTCCTCATAATATTTATCTGACAACCAATTGACTACAACTTCTAATTTTAATCTTCGTTTATACTCAACAATTACTTATCTTAAAATTACTACCTAATATTGTTCTGAGGGTTGGCAAGCCTGAGGACTTAGTATTGGGCAAGCGTTTGTTTCAGTCTGATAAATAAATAATTTTAATAAAGAAATAAAGTCTGTAAAGACTTATGTGCGTGCGTACAGTGGTCTTGTGAATTGTGTGGATCCGTGGCCGCAATGTCAAGGCGGGTAAGCGATTGGCTACTAAGCACTACAAACTTTCACTTTCACTAGTTATTTCTAACATTCTGGAAATTCCAACATCTTCAAAGCCACGTTCGCTGATTTTAATAAGTACCTGCACATACGCTTTAAAAACCATTTCTGCCAAACTGCCACTATAAGATATACCGCATTTCCTGGTGTGTTTCCTTGTCTATCCTATAGAGGGTGACACACCCTGAACTTGGTTGGCCCAGTGCCTTCATCCTCAGGGCTGCATGTATTTAACTTTCCTTTACTCCATATAGCTCTCATTACATATTGCTGGAGTTCCTTAGCATTCTTGGGTTTTCTGTGGTGTGTTTAATTAGACGCCTTCAAACTGCTGTACCTGCAAACCACGGAACGGCACTGTACACGTTTACCAGTCATAATTTATTCATATTCAGACACTTGAAATTAAGAATGAGAACACGCAGGTAGCATAGCGAGTTAGTCTGTACAGAGGAAAATAATTTTGGAAACTTGAAACATGAAGTTTTTAGTTCTGAAGTGGCTGAAATTGCTGGAAATTTGTATGGAATCCTCTCTTCGATATCGTCAATTTATACATGAGAAGCAATCGTCGATTTAATACCTGAACTTACATCCGTTTTGAACAGATTAGATGCCTCTTTTAAAGTGATTGATGATATGAAAATAACTGTAACAGAGTTATGCAAGGAAAATGAATCTCTAAACAGACTTCTAGAAAATGAAAAGAAAATGAGAAAAGTAAACTTTTGTGAAGTCTTGCTACAAAATGAAAAGGAGGCTGGGGAAGAAATCCAGAAACTAAAATATAAAATCAAAACGCTTATGATTTGCAATGAAAATTTAAAAGAAGAAATAAAAAATAAAAACATGAAGAATATAAAAGAGTTGATACTAAGGCTGATATGCCTATTGAGAAAGGTAGTGTTTATTCTAAGAGATGTTTTAAACCAATTAATATTATCACTAGTTCCCCATTATAACTAGGAAACAGATTTTCCTTATTGCCAGTTGATTTGTCTTTGTCGACACAAGGAGAACTAATCAATGTTACAACTACGGCTCAAGTACACGAACAACCTAACCTGGATGGATGCAAAACACCTCCTGAAATACTGAAATCAGTGAAGAGCATTTCCAGTAGTAAAGTGAAGCAGAATAAAATTACCGTATTGTGTGACAGTATGGCAAAAGAGTTACATATTTACCTTCATGACATAAAAAAAGATTTTGACATTTTTGTGTACTCCGCTCCTGGGGCCAAATTAAAAAATGTTTTTTTTAAATTGGACTTCACGGAACAGGACTTTGTTGTTGTACTTGCTCATACAAATGTCCTAAACCTCTTCGAACCAGCACAACTGACAATTAAGCAAGGAATAAATCAGCTCCTTTCCTTAAAATTAAAAACAAACATTATCGTAAATCTCATCCCATATATATATATGATGAATCTTTACTGAATCACAACATTTTTTTCTGTAACAACTAATATCAAAAATGGTACGAAACTACAAGGGATCACTAAACATCATACTTGAAGACATCACATCTGATTTGATAAGATCCCATTTCACAAGGCACTGTAGCCGACAAGGAATGCACCGTCTTGGAAAACACTTCTGTGCTGTAAGAGGCTAAGTGGCACATCATGAACCACAAAGAGCACTCACACTGTTGGTGGTGGCATGGCGAAGTCACGTCAATTTGGGATTTCTCCTTCACTGGATGAAAGTTCTGTCTTCCTTGGAGTCGCCAATCACCACCTTTCGTCAATGGCCCAGCCCCGATCGTGGTTCTCCTTCACAAATCCAGGACATCTTCTACCGTGGACATTTCAAGACTTATCCCTAGGACAATAATTTAGCAGGACAATGGTTCCATACTTATCTGAGTGACAGAAAACAAATTGTTGAAATTGCACATGAAGAAAATAACAAGCGACACAAAACAGCTTCTGACATAATAAGCATCACAAGAGGTGTGCCGCAAGGATCGGTGTTAGGTCCGCGGTATTGTTCCTTCTCCTAACAAACGATCTTCCAGATGAACTAGGAGAGTGTTGTACATCGACAATGTATGCAGATGACACAGTCCTCACTACAACTAATAAATCTATACAAACCCTGGAAAGAACAACCAACACTGCATTCAACCAAACAAAACAATACTGTATAAGAAAAGACCTAGCCCTCAATGAGAAAAAAAACTGTACAGCTAATCTTCACAACCAAAAACAAGGAGGTACCACTGCCAATCCCTGGAATTGAAGCTCAAGACCAAACTAATTACTTAGGCATTACAATAGACTCAAGACTAAACTGGAAAGCACACATAGACCTACTTTGCAAAAAACTTTCTTCAAACATATATGTAATAAGAAGAATAAAACATACAAGCAATCTGGAAACTGCAAAGTTCCTACTATGCACTCTTTGAATTCCAACTCCGATATGGAACCGTGACTTGGGGTGGAACATCTACTACCAACCTGCAAAGAATTCTTGAACTTCAAAAAAAAGCAGAAAGATGCCTAGCAGGACTAAACTACCTTGAAAGCTGCTGTGATGCATACAAAGATCTTAAGATCTTGACAGTCCCTGCACTTTATACTCGAGAAGCCATCATGCATGCCGTCCGTACCAATCAAACCCGACATGGAGACGTACACCGCCGAAATACACGCCATGCCTCAGATTTTACTCTGCCACCACACCACCTAACACTTTACAAATGCAAGCCTTCATACAGGGGAGCACTACTTTTCATCCAACTACCAGCCCACCTCAAAGAACTACCAGAATCACGTTTCAAGAAGCAACTTACAATCTGGCTGCAAGAGCGACCTCTCTACACTGAACAAGAGCTTGCCAATTATGCTACTATTTAATAACTCTCTACAAATGATTGACGCATTGTACTATTCTCAAAGAATATGTCAAATAAAGAATATTGTCTATTGCAGAGGCCTTTTTTAATTCTTTAGCTACGTTACCTTCACATTACTGCCGAAAATCTTCTACACGATTATACTTAGAACCTATATTTACTTCAATGAATCAGCTGTATGGAATTTACAAAAAAAGTATTCTGAAGAAGAGACAAACAAAGAGTTAACAAAAAATTCTCTAATCCTAAGCAGACACTCCTTTGAAAAGATTTTCAGTAGAATGAATTTGGCCTTATACCAACCAAAAAAGGACAAATGTGAACTGTGTTGCAGTTATGAAGCAGACCACGTTTCAGATACTGCCTACACAAAACTTTGAAGGATGCTGCTAGGGAAGAAAAGGAATGTGATAATTTAAACGCAATCGAAAAAAAAGTGTATGTATTTACATATTATATAGAGATGTAAACTGTTAAAGTTTACCCTTTTTTGAAAGCAAGTGCTTTATATTATAAGATCAAACTAAATGTTCTTAATTTCTCTATCTACAACCTTGTAACAAAACAAGCACTTTGTTACTGGTTTGATGAAACTTCATGGAACCTTGATGCATCTATATTTACTTCTTGTGTAATAGACAGGCTAAGGCAAGTGTTGCATGAAGATCTTAACCCAGTGATATTGTGGTCAGATGGTTGTGGTAATCAAAACCGAAATTGTATTTTCTCAATGCTCTCTTACACCTGGCTAAAGAATTGAATGTGACTATTAAACAAAAGTTTTTGGTAAAGGGTCACACCCAGATGGAATGAATCTGTAATGAAAAAGAAATTTACTTACCAAGCCAGCACTCTTCAATAATGAAGGAAGCCAGAAAATGCGCAATTAGGTGAAGTTTTACTTCATCATAGAAAACCAGCTACTTATCAGATAGGTGGTATTGTTTCTTAAACGACGATATATAGCAATTAGTAAACAATAAAAGGTGTCAATTTAATTTATTGTAGACTACACATAGCTAGATTGTTATGCAAGTATGCATTTGACGGAAAATGAATACTAAATCAAAGCTGCAGTAAACAAGGAGATTGTTTTAAATTATAAAGGTGATTACGTATTTTCAAAAATTCGTGGTCATTCTGCTTGGCCTGCTAAAATAATAAAAATTGAAGAAAGGATTAAATAATCGTTAGTTTATCATGTTCTTTTTTTGGAACACAGCAAACAGGGCTGTGTAAAAAAAGATATTTACATCTGAAGAATCAATAGAAGGTTTTTTGTCATGGGAAAGTCATGGAAAATGAAAGCTTCCTCTCAGCACTAACTGAGGTTGAAAATGAGATTAAAAAGAAAAAGGAAGCCTAGCAATTTTGAGCAAAGTAGTTTTACTCCTACACCAACAAACAACAAATCTACTGTAAATATTACAATAACAAGCAACAGTTCACTAATTCTAAATGAAACTACAACTTAAGACAAACTTTTGTCTATAAATAAAAAATCAACTTCCACTCCAATAAATTTAAATCTGACAGATATAGTGTCTTTGATGGAAACAAACAGTATTCCTCTTTCTTTTTTGGAGTCGAAATGGGTCTCTGATGATGTGGTACAAATGTATTTTGACCTCTTGAATAGCAAGCTACTCCCAAGAAATAGTGATATTCTGTCTATGAACCCTGTAGTGACTCTAGCAATTAAATGTCTCAAAAACTTTTAATAAGTCCTAAAACCGCTAAAACTACAAGAAAAGAAAATTATTTTTTTCCCGATCAGTAAGTCCCAAAATGTACAGGGAATAGAAGTCTCAGGCTCCCACTGAAGCCTATTAATATGTGAACAAAAATTGTAAAACTTTTATCATGTGGACTCAAAAAACAATATCAATCTCCAGCATGCTCAATCTCTTTCAGAAAAGCTTATTGCTTGTTATGAAACAAATCATCTTGATATTATGGTGGTAAACACACTACAACAAAATAATAATAATGATTGTGGTATTCCCATTCTGATAGCGACAGACATAATTGCATCTATAATCATAAAAAACAACACAGACTTGACTGTTAAAAATCTAGAAAAAGTGCTACTACCTCTACCACAATCCTTGATATTTACAAAAAGATCTCAACCTGCTCTTATATTTTTTTATGTCTCATAGAAATCAATTTTTGCATCTCAATGAAGACACGGTAAAGAACATAATTACCTATCAAAATACTGAGCTGGAAAACAATCCCTTTCAAAATTGAATGGACTCATTATTAATAGAAAACAAGTCTCTAAACTTAAAGCTGGATAATACTATAACAACAAAAACTGTAAGACAACCCCTGCAAAAAAAAAAAAAAACATACCAATTTTGATACTATCAAATGGAAAGCAGCTACAAATAAAAAACATGGTAGAATTACAAAATACAATCATCCACCTCTCACTCATTTCTACATCAAACAGGTATGCACCATTCTTATCAGGAGATAGTGACACCCTTGATACAAATCATACCTTCTTTCAAACTAAGTTACTTAGGCCTCAAGAAAATTAAAAAAAATAAAAGGAGGTCTTTCGGTAACTGGATCTGTGATGCCTAATGCGGGCCTCCCCCAGATAGCTGAAACAGCAGAGCACACCAAGAGTGATGCCATTGTAGTACTAGGTGGCACAAATAACACCATCAGGGGAAATTGTCACAACTGTACTCTTCTTTGGAAGGCAACATTATTTAGTTAAGCAAAAAAGTACCAGCGTTGCTGAGTGCAATCCTGAGACAGACAACTCCCATGCTCAAGTTGACAGAATCAATAATTACGTTCATGAACTAGTAACCCACCTTGATTCTGTATACTAAATTTAACTTGGATTATAATACTTAACAGATCTCACTGTACACAACACGGACTGCATATAAATCACAGAGGGAAGTCAAAGCTGGCTATTAATGTTGCAAATTATCTTGATAAAATTCTCCTAAAGAGCGGAATTGTGACCTTATCACCAAAAACCAACTGGGCGTTAGCATAGTGGCCTTCTTCTCCAGATGTTAATTTTTGTTTGTTTGTAAGTCAAATAAATTGGTTGGACAGCGAGCGTCTAATAAAATCAAATCTTGGAGGTCAACTGGTCCATCCATCGCTATAAATAATATATATAAAATGTGGAAAAAGGTTTTGGGGTCACAAAATAACTCTTTAATTAGACAAAAATATAATGACTTTAAGCAGCGTATGGCTGGTTAGATAAAAGAGGCTAAAATTAAATATTATAGTTCCATATTTAAAAAAAGACATAATAATCCTAAACCCCAGAGGAGACTCATTAACAGCATAAGTGGTAGGAACGTCTCTGATAAATATATATAGCTAATTATCCCAATCTTATTTTCATGTTCATATTTTTTCAAGTTGTTAAGGTATTTAAGAAAAGTACTTCTTTATCAATTTAAAATACAGGTATATTATCACTGCTTTCAATCTTCTCCAAATTACTTGGAAGGGTAATTAAGATTCGGATATTAAATTTCTTAAATGTAGAGAACCTTTTCTCTGGTTATCAGTTTGGATTTTGGGAGAGGGTTTAAACACGGAATTGGTCTTATAACATTTTATATCATAAATATATAATAGTGTAAATGGTAATGAGAATAAAGTGGGTGGAATATCGCTTGATGTTAGTAAAGCAGTATTGATTCAGTGGGCCACAATAGTTTATTTTCCAAAACAAATAAGCAGGGATTCCGAGAATAGCTCTAAATGGGATCAAATCATATTTGCATGATAGAAAGCAATTCGTTGCTATAAGGTCAGAGTTTAAGAGTTCTATCCTTAAAACTCAGTTTGGTATCCTACAAGGTTCTGTCCTTGGTCCAACTTAACAGTTTAGCTGCCGTGTCAGTCCAGAACGCCTGACGGCTCTTTGTCTCGGCTAGATGCCGTCCGGTCACTATGCCAGACATTATTGCTCGCCAACCTTTTGGTTTTTTTATCGTTACTCGATTGGTCCTGCTTTCTTAAAGAAACCAATTACACTTTATTGTACTGCAAGCTTCATACTATTTACAGAGCAAATTTCTAAGTTTTTGGTTAGTTACAAAGTTGTTCATAAAACTTTAAATTTTGGCAGGTTCTACAGGCAAGTTGTCAGGAGTATAGACCCGACAGACTTATTTAGTGAATTTTGGTATTGATATAACATAATACATATTGAATACTGGATTGCTTTCATCATGCAGTCAGTGTGGTCAAACCAGGAAAATAAATTTACCTCGAAATGTGTCAGGCCGATATGTCCG
Source organism: Stictocephala bisonia (assembly GCA_035578905.1). Taxonomy (NCBI): domain Eukaryota; kingdom Metazoa; phylum Arthropoda; class Insecta; order Hemiptera; family Membracidae; genus Stictocephala; species Stictocephala bisonia. The sequence goes on along the minus strand of JAQJVL010000238.1, from coordinate 464,955 downwards.
ACAGAGTTTTTTATGTGCCGTATACGCTAAAAAAAAAAAAAAAACTGTGTCTGATCAATACTCCTGACATATTTATATACATATAATGCCTATGTATGTAGTATTTCTATACTCAGAAATGTTAGTACAGTAAAAATAATGCATCATTGTTTTAAAAATTTGCATATCAATTTTTGGATTTAGAGCAAAAATATTCATATTAAAGATGGCAGCTAACATAATAATTTTTTTCGAAATATCATAGCTTTTCCTGATGATACTACCATTTTCTACACTGAATCTTATAAATATATACTAAAATCTAATATTGAACTTAATATGAAAATCTATTTGCATGCAATAAACTCACGTTAAATGTTGAAAAGTCTCCGAATCTTTTAACTTTGATGGACAAATTAAATTCCATAAGTTAATTGCTTTAATGCAGATTGTAATTGTCTGGTTTTCCCACAAACTAACTGTGTAAAGTACCTTGGAATCCTGGTTGATGAGAGACTGAAAAGACCAAATCAATGTAGTAAACAATTATTTACTTATTTTCTTATTTATTTATTATAAACATTAACACTGTTAATGTTTACAAGAAAATTTTACTTTTTATCCTTTTTGTCCTGTTTAACAACCATAGGCGGATCCAGCCAATTTTTAAGGGAGAGGCTGTGACCATGGGTCCGAAGGGACTCCCTTGGGAAAATTTCTGTAACATAGGGCTTAAAAACCTCTTTTTAAGGTACTTTAAGAGTGTCAAGGTCAACTCAAATAATTATTTTTCCAAGCTAAGAAAATCTATTATTTAATGTATAAATTGATTCACGAGTTAGGGCTTCTAGTTTAATACATTGAATAATAATTATAATTAAATACCCGTTTATTCATTTTTTATAATAATACATGACCGGTTTCGCCTCTTAGGCCATCTTCAGAGTGTAAAAGAATTTACACTTTTTAGATTTACCATCTTTACACTCTGAAGATGGCCTAAGAGCCAAAACCGGTCATGTATTATTATAAAAAATGAATAAAAGGGTACTTAATTATAGTTATTATTCAATTCATTTAATTAATATAAACATTTTTAAAAATATTCAACTAGCGTTTCAACTAGAAAATCAAGGTTTTGTATTAAAACAAAATTCCATTCAAATTTTGTGTTATTATTAAAGAAACATTATTTTTCAATGTTTCATACTAATTTTTACTACACATTTAGTTACGCTATTTAAAGAAAAAAATTAAATTAAATTTACATAAAAAATTAATTGAATTATACTAAACATGTGGATATATGCTAACATGAAAACCATGACGGTATTCATATAAAAAAAATAAAAAAATTGGTCGGTAGCGTAGTTGGTTCAATCCCAACTTCATGTGCTAAAGGTTCTCAGTTCGATCCCAATCAGAGTCAATACATTTTGAGAAGGATCAGCTGATAATCACTGGCTGTTCATTTGTCATTGGGCTATTAATTAATGACACTTTCTAAGGAATAGTCAGCCTTAGTTTGTAACAATGACTAAATTCGCTCATCTACACTCATCACACTCATTTGAAATCCATATTCGCCTGTATCTTGACGATCGGCGTCTTATTAATAAATAAAATAAATAAATAAATAAAAATGGCATCGTATTCAAAAATATTAAATTTAAATCTTATTTTAATAATCGAAAATTGATCAAATATTGGGATTGATTTTGAAATTTAAAATATTGTGAACTTAACTATAAAACCATAGTATTCTATTAAAATAATCTTACATTTAAATATTATCTACTAACCACTAATAAAGAACATATTTTAATACAGGCGTAATGCTCAACAATATCTTTTAGCCTAAGGCAACATTGTCAATAGACATACTAGGTCTACTTAAAAACGTTCTTTATTCAAGCCAAGGAGTTAACACGTTCACTGCTGGAAACGCACTTGTGCGTCAAGCTGAGCTCGCGTGATATGTGGACGACGCACTTGTGCGTCATGGACTAAAACAGCTGATCACCGCTAATTAATGGTTTATTATTTAATGTGATTGTTTTGCCTTCTATGAATTAGTATTTAGAGGTTATGTGACTTTTTATGTGTATTCATTTTAGTTTTACATTTTTATTATTTATTAGATAATTTTCCGAAATGACACATGGTTTTAGCATATGTCAAAGTACACAATATTTACTCAGCAGTAAACATGTTAAATTAAACTGATTAAATTAAACACTCAAGCATTAAACACCTCAATATTTAACACATAAATATAAAAAAGCATTAAACATTTAAAAAATCATAGAAGTTAAAAGGAGGTATTTTATTTAAAAAAAAGCTAACTGTAAATAATTATTTCTAGTTAAAATTAAATGTTTTTATGTTATTTCAGAATGTTTACATCAATACTACCATACTTGTAAGGGCTAGTGGGTGTCATTAACCCCAAGGAACAACCACGCTCGGTGTCGCTTGACGCCATTATTTTGCAATAACGTTGGATCACTGAACGTATCATAACATTTTTACATTGGGATGTAAGCATACATAAAAGCAATATAAAAACTTGTCTCAATCTTGTCATATCTTATTTTCAGGCAACATGACACCTACAACGTTTAAAAGATACTAAAATATACCAATTTTCCCAGCTGGAGTATGGTTTTATATAAATATTATTTAAATTATAGATTTTTATAAGTTTTAGTATTATCTTAACAGCCAAAAATATATATATATATATATATATAGGTATCTAAATTCTAAATAAGTTACAAAATGTCAAATTCACCATAAGCAACAATAAAATTAATGAAGACTGACCCAAAACTAAATTAAATTTAAAACATTTGCCTATATATCTAATCTATCTACAGAAAATCTACTAAACAACAAAAATCTTACACAAACTATAAACAAGTCTGCAAGTAATAAAGTAAAATAAACTGGCATCTCTGAACTGCGATAATTTGATATAACTAGTAATTTCTATACAATAAATAACCATTAGAGTTTTTTTTTATCCTCTTCATGCATGCTAATTGATCCTGTTGAGATAAAAATTATTTGAACACATTTTTGGAATCTACGCTTAAAATTATTTTCCATACACTCCGGACACACCGGTTCATCACATTTTTTACAAATGTAACGTGTTCTGGAACGGCAATTTGCATCATGACATCTTGGAGCATTTTTAGCTTCAACTTTAACCGGATAATGGTCCTTACCATCAAACCTAACACATGGTCCAGCTTTGGTGACACACTTCTTTTTTTGAGGTGGGGTTGTTGCACTGAGTGTAGGGTGCCCTCTCTTTTTGGTATTCATGTCATTTAGACCCTTTTGGATCAGGTATTCAGCTAGTTCAGCTTTGAAGGTCACTAAAGGTATAAGAGGATCCCTTGCTTTTCTGTACAATATCCAGCTATTTACAATAGCAATATTAAGAAAGTGGAAAAATAGCCGTAAGTACCACCGTTTGTTTTTTGTAGTGTGAGGGTAGTGAGCAATCATACGGTCCGTCATATCTACACCTCCCATATACCTGTTGTACATGGAAATTGCTGCCGGTCTCTTGACATTAATAAACTTTTTTTGGGATTTGTCAAACCTTTTAGCCATATCTACTGGCTCAGTCCCTACAAAGTTTGAAACTACATGAACTGGACCTGAATCAATCCAACGTATAACCGTAATGTTATCGTTGGATGTAGCATAAGTCATTGCACCTCTCCCTTCTTTTTTAAGCTCTTCAGGATCTTTCAAGAAGGATTTTGAATGTGGAATTCTATTTCCCTTAATTGTACCAAGAGTGTAAATTTGTACCTTTTGTAACTCAACAATAAGGGGCAAAGATACAAAATAGTTATCCATGAATAGCTTGTAGTTGTGGTACTGTATGTCATGAGTAACCCGCAATACCATGTCACCAACAGGATCTAGAGTGGTATTCTTGTCACTATGTTTATGGGTAGAAGCTCCTTCATAGACCTCAAAGCAGGAAACAGCCATTCATATCTGCTAAAACCCAAATTTTAAAGCCCCATTTATGTGGCTTATTTCTAATGAACTGCTTTAAACTTGATCTTCCTTTGAATGGGCAAATCATCTCATCAAGAGATTGAAATTCACCAGGAACTGTACAACGGCTGAAAGAGTCATGAAGTTTAATTAAAACTGGTTTAATTTTGATTAATTTGTCACGATTATCTGGGGCTATTGTCTCATTATCAGTAAATTGCAAATAACGCCTAATCTGTTCGTATCGATTTACACCCATACTATCAGCAATATAACTGAACCTTACTGACTGTTTAGAGGACCAATACATTCTTGTATTAGGATACTTAATATAGGTCATCATAATATTTATGCCTAAAAATATATCATGTTCAGATCTTGTCAACTTAAGATCTACATTTAACGATGTTGCATATCTGTTGCTTTCCAATACAATTAAATCCAACAAATCTTCGGGAAACATAGCCGAAAAATACTGAACAGGTGTCAAACCATCCACTAAGTCACATTCTTGATTTAAAAACTAAGGTGAGTTATTTCCCCATAAATTGTCTTTGTTTTGTACCCATTGTCTCTGTGGTTGCTTAGAACTGTTATCAATAGTCATACTTGCTTTACTGGTGTGTGGCCTACCAGGACCATCGTTGCTGTCACTGTGGTCATCGGAATCATCACTTTCTGTCTCGGGAATGACCAAACCTTTTTTTTCTTAGTAGGACTCCAGGTTTCGTCAATATCAGTGTCATCGTCTTCTTCAGACAGTTCCTCTTCTGAACCTGAAGGAAAATCTGCTAGCAAAAACTTGTTTTTGCCATAAAAACGGCTTGGCCTTAAGCTCCTCTCCGCCATAACTTAGCTGAAAACAAAACACTAATTAATTCAACAGTAACAACTAAACTTTCATGAAGTCCACAATTGCATGTTGGCCTCACCTGATGCCGGGTTTCCTGTACACAGACGATGCCATCATGCAGTTTAGGAACCATATTCCTCGCCTAGGGACGGGTGAACTTACTAATATAACTTTGCAACTATTCGTGGTATAAAAAAGTAAAAGAGAAAAGAATTGTGGTTTAACAGTTGAGAAAAACGATAGTATTTTTCTTACCTGAGTAGGTGCTCCCAGATTGTTGCTGTCAACTATCAAAAAACGTGAAAACCAGCTGGAGCAAAAATTCATGTACTGCACAATGAAATCGCCATTAGAAAACAGACCAGTGATGCTACCTATTGGAAACACCACGAACTAACTCACCTGGACTCATTTGATGCCACTATGCAGTGTTTGTCAGAATTGAATTGAAACAAAAAAATATAGAAATTTCAAAACTTCATGTACACGGTTGATGCCGTCATGCATGAAGAGGTTAAGTTTGAGTAAAATAAATGTTGGACTAAAGAGCAAAGTACAACTTCCTCTTCTTTATATTTTCAAACCTGTCCACTGCGTTTTTTTGGATCGATTTTAAACGCAATCCACAGAGGTATTCAAAAGTGCTAGTGCTACAATTTTGTCCTCTCCCATTGTAAACAACTACAATCAAATTTAACAAATGACAGATTTCTTAAAACATACACGCATATCTCAAGTAACAAAACGCTGCTTTATTATCACTAACCACAAATATCTACATGACAAAAACTGTCAAGCAGCATAGCAGAACAATGGTGGTTGGCGGGACTCACGAGGGTGAGTTGCTGAGGTGTTTGGGGAGGGGAAGGGTAGCGTCACGTGCCATCTATTTCATTTTTAGCATTGAATTTGTCCTTAGACTCGACTGTCACACAATGAACCGACACACTGTCAATCAATGAACACAACATCACATTCCTTTCCCAAAACATGACTCTTGCCACACATATTATTTGTTATTATATCTTTCTTTTTTAAAATCTTTAAAAAATTGTTCTTTAACATTTGAAAACATTAAATTATTTGACCGAAAGGGAGGGGCTGCAGCCCCCCTGGATCCGCCCATGTTACCAACTTTACCAAATATTCTATGCATTTGTTCACTCTAAGCTAAAATATGGTCTCTCAGTATGAGTTGGTAAATACATCAGTTAAATTCAACCATTCATTAAAACTAAAAATCCTTTATTCAGGTACTGTGCAAAAAGAACAATAGACAAGCTGAATCATTCCCTCTTTTTAAATGTAAATATATTACCTTTAAGATACCAGTACTTATTTGTTTTTAAAGTCTTAGTTCTTAAATTAATGGTAATCTTGGTGTAGTGGTAAATCAGAGCATAGACAGAACCAGGAACAACTGGCATGCTGGTACATCTAGATTACCCAGAGCAAATTCTTCTTTTTTTCCAAAAAACACTAGGACCAAAATTTCAAACTGTATTGATAGAGTTGTTAATTTTAAATCCCTTCATTTGCTCAACAAAATCACTGAAACAACATCTTTTAAAAATAAATAAAGACCAATTTGAAAAATGTTTGTAGTTATTCAATAAGAAGTTAATGAATTTACTATTTAAGCGGCAATTTAGTACATTTTCAAGTATTTACTGATTATCAATAATTGAATCTCTTAAATTACTCAGTCACTGTGTTTTTTTTTAATTTTCAGTTTGTTGATTTTCCTCATTACTTTTCTGTTTTTAAAGAAAATTTTGAATTTTGCTGTCAATAACATCAAACATTTGTAAATGAAGCAATAGTAATTATAGAAACAATCAGTTCAATGTAACTCCTGCGCAAGGAAAGGGACCTTAGCCCCTTATGGGTTGGTGTTTGTTCCATGGACAAATTAGAAGAATTTCATCCTATAATAAATAAATGCCATAAATTTTTTACAATTTTCTGTCTAGTCCAATTGCTACACACCTAATTTTAAGTTATAACATGGTTAATACTTGAAATATATGTATTTTATCTCTCACGTAACCTAATATGTACATACCATTAAGGATATGTAAATATTGTTATACGTAAACATTTGAAACATGGTATTTATTTATTGTAAAGATATTATTCAGTTGAAAACGAATAATGACTATTTTGTTCTAAAACGTAATGAATAAGAAAATTAATTATTGAAATTATAATTAGGAGAAGTAATTTTTTGTATAACTCACTGATATTACTTAAAATTAATTTGGCAGAAAATTCTTTCATATTAAATTTTTTTTGTATGGATAACATTGTAGATAATTTATATAATAGTATTTTAAGTTAATTCATTAAATAATTCAAATGTAGGTTATTTTATAGAAACATTGTCATGTAGGTCTCATTAAATAGTTTATGAAATCATGTGATTTGTTTCAAATATCAATATTAGCCAGGCAACTCAGTGCAGGATGTCAGGATTGGAGGTGAATGGGGGGGGGGGGCAACAGAATTCAAAGTTTTTTCATCACTGAGACTTGATTAAACAAGCCAAGCAGCAAACATGGTGAAAGCAAGCAGGATTATGGAAAGGAGTAATGTTCTTCCTTACAAGAAAGTAATTTCAAATGAGAAAGGCGATGTAAGTAATTAATTCTCACTGTTATTTCAATTTCAATTTTATCCTCTAGAATTAATAGATTTTATTTTCTGAAAGTATTCCTATTGTTTTTTAACATAACCTACAATTCATTAATATGTGATTTTTATCTTTTGTAAGTTTATACTCTATTTTAGAAATGTATAATTTTTCAAGATAAAATTATTCTCAAGCAAATATAGAAGAAAAGAAAGGTTTTGTTAAAGAAAAACTAATGAACAATCTATTTAACTTTTCATAAATTAACCAATTTTCTGTATTTGTAACAACCAGTACACAAAATGATTATGGGTTATTAAGAACACAGGATTTAAATTCTATTTGTAATGTATTCTTATCTATATGTATTTTTTAAATCATTAGTATTAATCGTTTCAAATAGGTTGTAGAGATGTATTAAACAAGCATTTTACAAAAAATTGTATGAATGGAATAAATTTATTACCCTTGAGATATGCAACATGAATAATTCGGGTGAAAATGTAGTAATATATATGAGGACGTTGAGCCAATATCTTAAAATTGTAGTCTGTCCAACTTATTGCCAAATTATTTTTCTCATTTAAATGGATTACTGAAAAATCCCTTACTTCACAAACCTCTTACATTGTATTATAATGTAACTTACTAAATATACTAGTAACATTGCTGGTTATTTCAGACTTTCACTAGTCTTGGGCAAAATTTGTGCCTTTAACATTCTAATTCACCAGCAAATATGTATATAGAATTTATTATATATATGCTTATATTATATATTTCACTTGTATTATTATATAATATAATATATTGTATATTATATCACATAAGCACTATATTATATATTTATTTATTAAAAAAAACATGCAATATATATATATATATATATATAAAATATATAGGCATTATATTTTTATGTCTTGCTGCTAAACTTCTAAGGAAGGTTGGAGTCAGGTAAGAGGGGAATTGCTGGAGCGATTCAGAGGGGGATAAATGTGAGGGGGATTCAATTGTGCAATTAGTGTTATACTTTTGACCTCGATTTGCTATTGTAATTGTATTGTTTTACCAGAGAATTACAACAAAATAGTTTCACAAACGTCTGAGTATGAAAAACACAATTTCTTTGTACCTAGTTAAATATATCACAACACGTACAAAAACTATTGAAATCCTCGATTGCGTACAAGTTATGCTATACTCTAAAGTAGTATGTTTAAAGATTTTATCTAAATCGTGATTGTGTAGCTATATTTAGACTCACCAATGGTTTGAGGCTCGTTTGTAATATCCTACACCAACTTCCATCCCTTGGTTAGGTAGACGACTCCCGCAGATGTCAATCACACATTTACTTGGAAAGGAATTCACTCCATATACCAGCACTTTTGAACTGCCGAGATTTACCATATTATTAATTAACAATGTAATTATTTGTTTGTACTTCACAATAAACTTAACTAAAATTAGAATCCTAAAATACCTCTACTATGCACACATTTATTTTAATCACTCCAATTGTAACTTAGTATTGAGTGTTAAAATAATAAAACTTAAAAAGTTAATTTTTCAACTTTTAATATAAAACAGCTTTAACACTTGTAATCAAATAATTATTTCAATGAATATATTTTATTATAAAGAACATAAATATAGAACAATATTTAAAATTACAATTGTAAGATTTAGATTTATAAACCAATTTTAAAATAGACGTTGTAGAGTAAGCATAATCAAACTTCAACATAAATTTGAAAGTGTTGACATTATATTTTTTTAGTTACTTAAAGAAAGTTACACTACATAGAAACTTCTAAAATAAACTCGCAAGTCATATAAAAAAAGAAGTAAAATATATTGATTTTATATATAAAAACGTAACATAAAAATGTATCAACTATGATAACGATATTATTTACTAACAATTGGTACCGACGTTTTATAACAATGTAGTATGCGTTGCAAACATTTTGCACTTTTTTTAACAGTCCACTTCACCCCTCTCTTCACTGAATATATCTAAACAAATTTGAAATGATTGTTCACCATTTGGCCGCATGATTTTGTTAACAACTTTTTCCACAACACACTCCTTCTTTACTTATCAATATTAGCAATAGAATGACATCTTCACTCTTCAGTGACTTCTGCCTTGACTTGCAGACAGTGGCGGCTTTTGACCTAGTAAATTGGGGGTTCATACACTGGGGGTTTTGGGGTGTACGGAGTACCCCACAAGTAAAAGCGTGCAAGTGAAATGTTGTAAAAACTATACGCTTAAACATGCATTTTAAAATATTTTACAACATATTTTAAACGTAGTTAAAAACCATACTCAACCAAACAACAGATTTTAAAAGGAGTGGGAGTGGAGCACACGGCAAGTGTGCACCGCTGGCTTCTACTACAGACGGCCCCCACCACCGCCTTCCAGACAGAACAGCTGATTAGGCATATACGCTATGGAGCACAACCGGGACTGTGCGACAGTACTGCGGGATTAGCGGAAGCTAGCTGAAGGCACCTCTTTGAGTTTTCTTACGTTTAAAAAGTTTAAAAATTGAAATTTCGTAATTTCAATGTGTAAATAATTTAACCTAAACTTTAAATGTGGTTCATTTTCTTTTTTAAATCTCACAGGGGGTTCACGTGCTCATGTGCTCTTATGGAGTAGCCGCCAATGCTTGCAGAGAGGGGTGGCATAGACATTCCATATATTTTGGGGCGAGAGTTGCAGGATGCTGGGAACTGTCTACCTGACCAAGGGACGGAAGTTGGTGAGTTAGGATATTAGAAACAACCCTCAAACCATTGGTGAGTTAGGATACGCCAGTGGCCTTGACTGGAGGTTTCGGACATTATCGCAAGATAACGGAGTCAAGCAACATCGAGCGTGACTGTCCCTTGGATGGATGACCGTCTAAGCGATCCCGTCCTTGCACACAGCCCTGTCTGCCTGGTCACTGGTGGTGATTCGGAAGTCACCCTTAAGCCATTGGTCCCCACGTTAAGTGATAGAGAGGTCTTCTTAGCCCTAACTTCCCCTGGTAAAATAAGACGATCTTTAACTTTAACTTTTTTTATATGCCTGACTGTACAGCTTTTTTAGTTTTTATCTTTTAACTTGTCATCTTAAGAGCATGAATTAATTGAACTGATTGCATTGAATTTAAAAATATTGATATTTACATTTAGATTGTATACCAACAAAATTTTTCAAATTTATGCTGGATGCCAAGCAAAATATTAATTACTGGCGACTTTTATTTATTTATGTGAGCTTTAGTTTCACAATTTAGTATACTAAACTCTTATGTTTTGCCTGTATTAAATAATTTCTCATCAAATAACAATTATGTAAAGCGATAGAATTCAGAAAAAAAACAATGTTTCTTTTTTAAGCCATTGTTTATAAATGTTTTGAAGGGTACGAATATTGTCTATATACGGTATCTCTCTTTACAATATAAATATATTGCTTTACAAATTGTCTTTGAATCTATATTCATGAACATCACGTACTGACTAATGTTGTTTAGTTCTCTAATACTATAATGTTGTTTAGTTCTCTAATACCATAATGTTGTTTAGTTCTCTAATCACTAAACAGTGACTGTAAGGTGGGATTTTATATCTTTACGTAAACATCACGGTACTGAATTTTTTAATTAATATTTTGAAGGTGTTTGAGTTATTCATAACATATTCATTTATCATTAAATCATAGATGCATTATCATAATGCATTTGGCATTATCATGCTAATGAAAAATCATATGCATTAGCCTCCGTTTTTTCCAACTGCATGACAGTCGACGTTGCCGTATGTTCTGTACATATTTAATATTAAATGGATGCAGCAGAGTATTGTGGATGTTGTATTCAGTAGTAGGAAAATTTGACTTGTTTTTGTCTTCTGGGTGGACAGGTGTAGATAGTAACATAGCAGAGCACTACAACACCACAATTACAAAAATGATAGGAGGGAAAAGAATAAATTTTGTTTGAAAAACTCTTATTATGCTTGTTGCGCAGCAGCTGTAGTAACACACAACTTCAGGCTTCCCTACTACTAGCTACACAAAAAAATTTGTAATAAAAACCCAGGTAATATTTTTAAATTGTACGAAGTGAAGTTAAAAGTAAAACTAACTAAAAAAAAAAACAGAGAAGATGCACAATGCCCAGAATTTGTCGTCGGTTGTTAACTTGTAACAATTCTGAGTCTTCCAAATATTATGGTCCTCTATCTCAAAAGCCAGACATATCCCAAAGCACTGAATTGATTTAAATCAATTTAAAATCACTGCATTTACTTACATATATGAAAGTAATGTATTGTAACTATACAAGTCATAAGAATTACATACAACAAGACCAAGTAATCAATTTTACAACCACTTGAAGCTTAGAAAATAATGTTTTGGGAATTATTGATAAGAACTTTTTTCTCAAAAAGTTAAAATTCTAAAACTTATAGAATACATTCCTGTCAACCAGTTATTAAAATATAAATGTGATACATTTACAGCATTTTAAGTATTAACGACGTAAATTTGGTGCACAGTGAAAACCAGTTAAAATTCCGGTACTTATTTTGTTCCAACTAGGATAACGGATAACAATTACTAATCCTTGTAATAACATTTTAAAATGCATATGTAATAACGTACAAATAAACGAGGAAAACAATGATGCGATTAGATTTTTCGTAGGCCTCTTCGTTCCTTAAAAAACAACCTTCAAACTCTGGTGCACATAATTTCAGTGCCGCCATATCTCTAACTGTTGCTGTGATCTACTGTTGTAGTGGCAGCCCAACTCCAGTTTGTAAGGCTCTCTTCAGTGAAAAAGGAAAGTTTGCTTCCCCTTTCATTACCCCCAAGAGTCTGACCTTGGCTGCCACTGCCGATGTGGTTCTTTTTCAGTGAACAATGTTCTCTGTCTTGCCAACTTCCTTTCCAGTAGTTCTGGTTGTCGTCACCCGCAAACCTCCCCAATTAGCACTACAGTCAACTTAGACTTTTCATTTTACCTCAGCAGACTCTTAAGGGTAAGCTGGATGAACAGAATTTCAGAGTAGAGCGCCAAGTACCGGTTCAAACAAGCGCTAACACTGCTTGCTTCATTGTCAGTCATATAAATAGTTTTATCAGGTACCGGTTTTAGATACTTAAATTTTATAAAGTTCCTGAATAAATGGAGAATATGAGTTGCTTATTAAATTTTTAATTCTACAATTATTAATATTCCAGCAAAATGTTAAAGTTGAAGTAACTTTAATTTTACATGTACAAAAAAAGTTGAATATTAAGATATGTAATTCACATTCTCAATTTTGATACCTAAAAAATGACACATTGAACAAAATTTGATTATAAATAAATTTGAATTATGTTATTCACATTTTAACATTGGTATTACGCAGAATAGATTCAAGATGGCTGACCCCTCCATGATGAGATGGTCCAGTTGTGGCACGTGAACTGGTAGTAAAAAGATACCATTACTGAAAACATTTCACTTTGATATCATATACAAGTATTGTTTTTTTATTGTCATTTTTCAAGTAGTTATTCCCATCATTGACATATTTTTATACTTAAATAAAAAGAAATTACATAATTTCTGCTTGTAAAACTATGAGTTTGAGTATTTTATGGAAGATTGACAGTTTATTTATTTATTTATTTATTCTAGTTAAAGAAGTAACACCTCATAAAGTACTAATTTGTGAAAAACCCTTTTTATTGTGTTATGAACCTGTTTATTGTATTATGAACCTGTTTATTGTGTTATGAACCTGTTTATTGTGTTATGAACCTGTTTATTGTATTATGAACCTGTTTATTGTGTTATGAACCTGTTTATTGTGTTATGAACCTGTTTATTGTATTATGAACCTGTTTATTGTGTTATGAACCTGTTTATTGTATTATGAACCTGTTTATTGTGTTATGAACCTGTTTATTGTATTATGAACCTGTTTATTGTGTTATGAACCTGTTTATTGTATTATGAACCTGTTTATTGTGTTATGAACCTGTTTATTGTATTATGAACCTGTTTATTGTGTTATGAACCTGTTTATTGTATTATGAACCTGTTTATTGTGTTATGAACCTGTTTATTGTATTATGAACCTGTTTATTGTGTTATGAACCTGTTTATTGTATTATGAACCTGTTTATTGTGTTATGAACCTGTTTATTGTATTATGAACCTGTTTATTATGTTATAAACATGTTTATTGTATTATTATCAACCACAAATTTTATATATTAATTTCATATTTGTGTGTTTATTTAGTATGGAACAGTTTCTGTTGACCAACTGTTTTGAAGAAATACGGTTAAAATTTATTTAACAACAAATAACCTATAAATAAAAAAAATACTTAAGTAAGTGCTATTTTAGTATTAAAATGTAGTGTCTTGGTTATATGCTGTCTTAATAGTTCAGTTATAATTTAAATAGAAGTTCATGAGATTGTTTAATTTTTTTCCTTTTTTTATTAAACTGACATTACTCTTCTCCCATCATTTTAGAATATAATTATCTTCAAAATATAATTTGTATTATTTGTATAAGTATTTTTGCAATAAAAACATCCAATAGGTGAACAAGAATAAGAAAGAAACAGGTATATCTAGTATATTTTTCCAGTCAGTGACCCTTTTAACAGAAGACTCCTTTTAATACAGAGGTGGTGACACAATCTGAACCCATTAAGGAGACTAGGACATCAGGGTTACTTCCTGCTTTGTCCTACCTTGGTGAATCTGAAAAAACAAACTGACTGTTGGACATTTTTTCTTACCCAAACCCTTAAACTTTTTTGACAAATTAAAATAAAGCACTACATGATTATTAATTATTATTAATATAATATGAGAGAAGGAGCATCAGTGAACTCATCACCTGAGAAGACAAGTTAATTAAACACAAAAATTAGACAGAACAATACCAAAATGCTGAAAATACAGCCTGAACAAGGCACAAAATATTTGTTTCCATTGTGTTGTTTTATGTCTTTTATCTGTCTAGTGTTAGTATTCAAAACTTAACTTGTCAAGTAAATTTTCTGATGGCCTTCTCTCTTTTTATATTCATTTATATCTTAGTGAACTATAACATAACCTCTTATTTAGCTAAGATAAGAAAATTATTTATTGAAATTATAATCAGGAGAGGTAATTTTTTAAATAACTCACTGATATTTCTGAAAATTAATCAATCAAACAATTCTTTCAAATTGTTTTGTATGGATAAAATTGTAGATAATAGATATAGTATTTTAAATAAATTCATTACTTATTTAAATTATTAAAAAATACAGTAACATCAAGAAACTGCTTTATGTTAATATATGAATACTTTCATTGATGAAGGTTTATGTGTTCATCTGTGGTTTAGAATGTGTTATCTTGATTGTATTTTTCAGTATTTTTTTTAATGTTGAGCCTGATTTATCCAATTACTCCACAGAGAGATTTTGACTTAAGTATTTGTCATCAGTAGTAGTTGGTGGACTGCATGTGTGGAGGGGCAATACGACCAGAGCTTTGAGGGCGGGGGTTATGAATGAGCAAGGTGGAGGGTCCAGGAGAACAAAATATCTCCCTCCTAAACATTCACAGACACTCTCCCTTCCTCTACTGTCTCTCCTATCCTTTAGCATTGCTAGTGGCAGGCGCTTCAGCAAGAGTCCCACATACAGACAAACCTGAAAACATTTGTTTTGATTTGTATCATTCATTAAAAATGTATTGAATGCTTATGTCCAACTAGTAACTTATTATAAGGTCTGTAAGGTATTTATAGACAATATTTGTTGTTGTTGTTGTTGTAATTGTATTGGAGTGGCTCTGCCCTAGAGCCCTTATGGGTGAGCCGCTACTGTTTGTCAGTTTTTACCTTTAGCCTTGAGGTTTTTGCAAAGAGAACCATATGTGTTAAGGAGAGATGTACTTGTTTAAATGCTATGGAAAATGTTTTGTCTTATATGAGTGCATATTATGGGTTATTTTACTGGCTATCAATTGTAGAATGTAGAGTGCTCTAACAATTATTATTCCTGTTATAAATCTCGAACCATGGTTCCAATGAATATATAGATCATTCATCTGTAAGTATACAAATCTGATAAATGTCTTGAAATCATAGATATATTGTTAACACTTTTCTATAGGGTTTTGTGAGTATGGGTCATAGAGTTTTCCTCTGTTCAGGCTGCTAGGGGAAAATCTTCAATGTTGTCTCATGTGAGATTTAACAAAGGTGTAGTATTCTAATTTTTGTCTTTCAAAACTGATTCAAATTTGAGATGCTGTCACATATATTTTTTTAAGTTAATATGAATGAATACATAAGATAGGATGAGTGTAGATCATTTGTGTAGTCTGATTATTAACTGAGATAGAATTATTTTCATAAAAGACTACCTTTAATAGCCCAATAAACAGGGAAATTAAGAGACCTACAGCTTCTTATATGCTAAAGTTGATTATTTTTGTTAAAAATTAGGTTTATAATAATATAATACAGTATCATCACTTTCTGTCATATATAACAATCTACACTGGAAGTAGGAAGGTAAAACTACAAATGACAATAGGTTGATTAGTACTATACATCTATCAATCAAAAGCCTTAAATAACAATCAACAAAAATAAATGTTAAACAAAATTTAATTTTAACTAGGTGATAAAACAAAAAAGAAATTTTACATGAAATAAGTTTTTTAAATTATTGAGTACAAGTATTATAAAGTGCACAGAATAAAAATCATTCTAAACAATAACTATTAGTTTTCTAAAAGTCCAAAATCTCTTAGATATTAGTTGATAGTTGCAAATATTTCTCAATAAAAATAAACTCAACATTTTGAGTAAACTCTAAATCAACGAGCATGATTTGGTGACAATAGTTTAAGTGTGACACATTGACACCATACTTTGAATGAGCCCCTGTGATATCTTGATAAGGGCCTTATCTCCAGATCATAATGTGTCGTGTAGCTTATTGGGTAAGTGAATCAGTGTATTCTATCATTAAAATTTGTGAGAAATTCCATTTCACAATTCACAACATCGATAAATCTTTGCTGATTCTTTGACACATGAACTGGTTATAGACTTGTATCGTAAGTAAAGGACATTTTCAATACAATATTTTTTGTACCTTTGAAATACTTCTATTTACTGCTTGAAATTTGTTTATGAGTGTTTTTTTTATTTTCATTACATTACTTATTGTAATTGGATTGGTCTATACAGGTTGACTAGGATAGTGATGCAATTCACATTGCTTACTACCAAAGCTTTGTAAATAGCCATGTATTTTGATGGGTGTTAATTGAGTATGATTTTTTACCATTAGAGTAGTTTATTGAATTTTTGAGGATGCTTTGTGGTTTGGTAATGTAGTAGAAGTTGCGTCCTTGCATGTAGTTCTGCGTTCATGAATGTTTGTTTCATGAAAGTGCTGTTTATTCCCCATCTCACAATATCACATATGTTTTCCCAAGAAATAAAATTTAAAGGCCTAGTATTTTCCCAATAAATTCAATTCAAAAGTATAATTACTTGACCTTAATATCCTAAATTCTCAGTAGTATCTATCCTAATGGTAAAAGAATGATCAAAAGTTTATATACATCATTATTTGAAACATGGTTTGAGTTATGATGCTTCTTTAATTCTTAGGTTTAAATTAAAGGACTACAATTTAATCCGTCAACTACCGTCAATGATTTGTTTAAATTAAAGGACTAAAACAATCAATCCGTCAACTACCGTCAATGATTTGTTTAAAAGCCCAGGACATTTTGAGTTGAGAATTTCATTCTAATATTTTGTTGAATGTGAACAATACTAAAATTATTTAAACTCAATTTATGCTATAACTCAATAATTTATATATACTTTTAATTATAACTTGTAAAGACCTTAAACACAATATTTACTGACTAAGTTTTATGACTACCACACTCAAGATTCTCTATCTAGTATTGCCTGATCCTCAACAAGTGTGTGTGAGTGCCATAAGTGGTCGTACAATTCTTCTCCTACAAAATATTCTTATACCATAAAATATGACATGTGTACGAGAGGGCCTTCAGTAAGCGCATCGGATTTCCTTATTGACAGCACTATTGCGTCAACTTGTTTGCTCCAAGGACTCTAAAATTGCTGCACCTCAATATCAAGTGGTGGAGAAATTAAATTTTAACAAAAAAATAAATACATGAGAAACAGATATTGATATATTATACTCTTCATTAAGGAGACAACTTTTAAATAGACATTTTATTAATGTGTATATTCTCATTACCATATTTTAACCTCTTGCACACCATAGCAGGCTGGATTCTATAAGGGCAGTAAATATTAATATATTTTAATTACAACTTACCTTAAGTGATATCAACACTCTGCAGCAATATGGATAAAGTGCAGTGTTATGTTCATAGTCAATTGTAGTTTATGGATGATTTAAACTGACTGAACTTCATTATGTATATTTTGATTACATTTATGTATACTTCACTTGCAGAGGAAATATGTATATTTGTATATCTTTCTTGTATATGTTAGATGTCTTTTTGCTTGTCTTTGATTTGTTTCCCCAGAGCAAAAAACCAAACATGTCCTTTTTCACTCTGCCCATGCTACACAACACTTATATTTTTGTTTCGAGTTATTAATGTTCTATAATATGAGGTATTTCTTTACAGTTTTCTTCTCTTTATAATTTTGTATCATGTACACATGTGTTAGTTGTTACATACAGTACAATGTATTTGTTATTAATACAAGGTCTGATTAAATATAACACTATTGCATATTGTTATTTTAGAAGACCTCGTATGTTTAAATATATAAAATAAAAAAGGGTAGAAAAAAATTAATTTCTGTTATATCGTAGACTTATTGGTAATAAAGAAATTAAGAAAATTCTTGTCAGAGCAGGAGGGGCTGAACCTCAGTTTTAAAATGTTTTGGTTAGGTTTAAAAAGTTTTTTTTTTTTGCCATATATATTCTGCAGAAGATATGCCCCCAAATCCCACTACCCCATTGGCCAGGAAGAATAACATATGATTTATAATTGTAAGTGGTCCAAGGTCAACAGGTCCATATTAAATCGGTAATTTTCTTTATACTGGCCAAAATTATTTTCATACATTGCCTTTCACCATTAAAATATCTATGAACCTAAGATCATTTTGTATAAATGTAAGAGTAATTTGTTATAATTAACAAAAATTTTAATTTTCTTTTAATCCTTTGGTGACTGAATGGGTATATTTCGTCATTTATGTTTTTTCCCTTGAGGACTGAAATGACGAAATATGGTCATTACTACATTTTCATGTTGAGGACCGAATTACAATATCTCGTCCTTCGAAGTTTGTTACATATAACACCCAATTTACCGCTTACAATAACTTGTACATCTTTGGGATGATACACAGACGTTCGATATGTTTTTTTTAACATATGGAACCAGCTGTTGGAATATGACATCAATGAAAAGAACTGACAATAATAGACAGAGAGTTAATTTAAAAAAAAAAACTGACAGTATTAACAAAATATTTCATGTGTTTATTTTTACTTTTAATCCAATTTCTAGAATTTTTTCTGTGTTTGTAAATGATTGTTTAGACTTCAATAACACTGTTTCCCACATGTAAAATATTTTTTGTTTACAAGCTGTAATCGTACTAAAAAAATAAATAAGTTTTTAAAACAAAATACACTTTTATGACAAAATATAAATATTTATAAAAATTATGAGATGATAGTTTGGACATTTATTCTGATAAAGTACTCAAATTCTGGTGAAACAAGTAGCCTTGTATCTTTATTAGAACAGATTTTATAAATAAATGTATAAAGCCTTGCGTAGCTCCAAATTTTCAGCCTAAATATTTTACATGTCGCACTTGAAAAGTGAGGAAAAAAAGTTAGCACGTTTTTTTGTCGGTCCTCAAAGGGTTAATACTGTAGCTACTGTTGAAGATTATAGTCTAAGGTGGCCAGTAAAGACGTCATTGAGAGCGCCCGGCCGGCTCATATCTGATATCAACATACCTTCAATGCAATCTCTGAAAATGAAGTTAGTTGGTCTAGTATTGTTTGTATATAGCTATATATCATGTCTATTTCGGTATTAATTAAACTTTATTTATTTATTTGTAAATGATAGGATCATAGAAGATTAAGTATTTATTTCAAACGTTGAGGGATTGAAATCTAAACTAAGATTTTCGTTTAACCTTTTAAGTAGTAATGGGACATAATAGCTTTACAGAACTTCGGTTGGAATATTCAGTGTTAAGCAGAACTGTTTTCCGATGAATAGAAATACCGTCGGGTCAGGTGTAGAGTGGCGAAAGGAAAGTCAAGGGAGGAGGAGTGTTAGTAGCAGTTAAACATTTTATTAAAGTGCAGAGTCTTTATGATTTGGAAAATGAGGAGAAAATTTATGGTTAAACTTGAATTAGCAAACAAATCATCAATAATTTTATGTTGTACATACTTTGTCTATGCACCTTTAGTTGATTAAATTCAAAGGGCATTAACTAAGTGTGAGGATGTATACAGGGCATTTACCAAGTGTTAGGATGTAAAAAGGGCATTAACCAAGTGTTAGGATGTACAAAGGGCATTTACCAAGTGTGAGGATGTACAAAGGGCATTTATTAATTGTGAGGATGTATAAAGGGCATTTACCAAGTGTGAGGATGTATAAAGGGCATTAACTAAGTGTTAGGATGTACAAAGGGCATTTACCAAGTGTGAGGATGTATAAAGGGCATTAACCAAGTGTTAGGATGTATAAAGGGAATTTACTATGTGTGAGAATGTTTAATAGGTAAGGATTTACCTAGTGTAAGGATGTATACAAAACATTTACCAAGTGTTAGGATGTATAAAGGGAATTTACTAAGTGCGACAATGTTTAATAGGTAAGGATTTACCTAGTGTAAGGATGTATAAAGGGCATTTACCAAGTGTGAGGATGTTTAAAGGGCATTAACCAAGTGTTATGATGTACAAAGGGCATTTACCAAGTGTGAGGATGTATAAAGGGCATTAACCAAGTCTTAGGATGTACAAAGGGCATTTACCAAGTGTGAGGATGTATAAAGGGCATTAACCAAGTGTTAGGATGTACAAAGGGCATTTACCAAGTTTTAGGATGTATAAAGGGCATTAACCAAGTGTGAGGATGTATAAAGGGCATTAACCAAGTGTTAGGATGTACAAAGGGCATTTACCAAGTGTCAGGATGTACAAATGGCATTTACCAAGTGTGAGGATGTATAAAGGGCATTAACCAAGTATTAGGATGTACAAAGGGCATTTACCAAGTGTTAGGATGTATAAAGGGCATTAACCAAGTGTTAGGATGTACTTAAGGGCATTTACCAAGTGTGAGGATGTACAAAGGGCATTAACCAAGTATTAGGATGTACAAAGGGCATTTACCAAGTGTTAGGATGTATAAAGGGCATTACCCAAGTGTTAGGATGTTCAACGGGCATTTACCAAGTGTGAGGATGTATAAGGGGCATTAATTAAGTGTTAGGATGTACAAAGGGCATTTACCAAGTGTTAGGATGTATAAAGGGCATTAACTAAGTTTTCAGTTGTTCAAAGGTTATTTACCAAGTGTGAGGATGTATAAAGGGCAATAACTAAGTGTTAGGATGTAAAAAGGGCATTTACCAAGAGTGAGGATGTATAAAGGGTATTATTCAAGTGTTAGGATGTACATAGGGCATTTACCAAGTGTCAGGATGTATAAAGGGAATTTACTAGGTGTGAGAATGTTTAATAGGTAAGGATTAACCTAGTGTAAGGATATATACAGGGCATTTACTATGTGTGAGGATCTATAAAGGGCATTAACTAAGTGTTAGGATGTACAAAGGGCATTTACCAAGTGTTAGGATGTATACAGGGCATTAACCAAGTGTTAGGATGTACAAAGGGTATTTACCAAGTGTAAGGATGTATAAAGGGCATTAACCAAGTGTGAGGATGTATAAAGGGCATTAACAAAATGTTAGGATGTACAAAGGGCATTTACCAAGTGTCAGGATGTATAAAGGGCATTAACTAAGTGTTTGGATGTACGAAGGGCATTTACCAAGTGTGAGGATGTATAAAGGGCATTAACCAAGTGTTAGGATGTACAAAGGGCATTTACCAAGTGTGAGGATGTATAAAGGGCATTAACCAAGTATTAGGATGTACAAAGGGCATTTACCAAGTGTTAGGATGTATAAAGGGAATTTACTAGGTGTGAGAATGTTTAATAGGTAAGGATTTACCTAGTGTAAGGATGTATACAGGGCATTTACCAAGTGTTAGGGTGTATAAAGAGAATTTACTAGGTGTGAGAATGTTTAATAGGTAAGGATTTACATAGTGTAAGGATGTATACAGGGCATTTACCAAGTGTTAGGGTGTATAAAGGGACTTTACTATGTGTGAGAATGTTTAATAGGTAAGGATTTACCTAGTGTAAGGATGTATAAAGGGCATTTACCAAGTGTTAGGATGTATAAAGGGCATTTACAAGGTGTGAGAATGTAAACAGGGCATTTATCTGGTGTCAGGATGTACAAAGGGCATTTACCAAGTGTGAGGATGTACAAAGGGCATTTACCAAGTGTGAGGATGTATAAAGGGCATTTACCAAGTGTTAGGATGTATAAAGGGAATTTACTAGGTGTGAGAATGTTTAATAGGTAAGGATTTACCTAGTGTATGGATGTATACAGGGCATTTACCAAGTGGGAGGATGTATAAAGGGAATTTACCAAGTGTTAGGATGTATAAAGGGAATTTACTAGGTGTGAGAATGTTTAATAGGTAAGGATTTACCTAGTGTAAGGATGTATAAAGGGCATTTACCAAGTGTTAGGGTGTATAAAGGGAATTTACTAGGTGTGAGTATGTTTAATAGGTAAGGATTTACCTAGTGTAAGGATGTATAAAGGGCATTTACCAAGTGTTAGGGTGTATAAAGAGAATTTACTAGGTGTGAGAATGTTTAATAGGTAAGGATTTACTTAGTGTAAGGATGTATACAGGGAATTTACTAGGTGTGAGAATGTTTAATTGGTAAGGATTTATCTAGTGTAAGGATGTATACAAAGCATTTACCAAGTGTTAGGGTGTAGAAAGAGAATTTACTAGGTGTGAGAATGTTTATTAGGTAAGGATTTACCTAGTGTAAGGATGTATACAGGGCATTTACCAAGTGGGAGGATGTATAAAGGGAATTTACTATGTGTGAGTATGTTTAATAGATAAGGATTTACCTAGTGTAAGGATGTATAAAGGGCATTTACCAAGTGTTAGAATGTATAAAGGGAATTTACTAGGTGTGAGAATGTTTAATAGGTAAGGATTTACCTAGTGTAAGGATGTATATAGGGCATTTACCAAGTGTTAGGGTGTATAAAGGGAATTTACTAGGTGTGAGAATATTTATTAGGTAAGGATTTACCTAGTGTAAGGATGTATAAAGGGCATTTACCAAGTGTTAGGGTGTAAAAAGAGAATTTACTAGGTGTGAGAATGTTTAATAGGTAAGGATTTACCTAATGTAAGGATGTATAAAGGGCATTTACCAAGTGTTAGGGTGTATAAAGAGAATTTACTAGGTGTGAGAATGTTTAATAGGTAAGGATTTACTTAGTGTACGGATGTATACAGGGAATTTACTAGGTGTGAGAATGTTTAATTGGTAAGGATTTACCTAGTGTAAGGAAGTATACAGGGCATTTACCAAGTGTTAGGGTGTATAAAGAGAATTTACTAGGTGTGAGAATGTTTAATAGGTAAGGATTTACCTAGTGTAAGGAAGTATACAGGGCATTTACCAAGTGTTAGGGTGTATAAAGAGAATTTACTAGGTGTGAGAATGTTTAATAGGTAAGGATTTATTTAGTGTATGGATGTATACAGGGAATTTACTAGGTGTGAGAATGTTAATAGGTAAGGATTTACCTAGTGTAAGGAAGTATACAGGGCATTTACCAAGTGTTAGGGTGTATTAAGGGAATTTACTAGGTTTGAGAATGTTTATTATGTAAGGATTTACCTAGTGTAAGGATGTATACAGGGAATTTACCAAGTGTTAGGATGTATAAAGGGAATTTACTAGGTGTGAGAATGTTAATAGGTAAGGATTTACCTAGTGTAAGGATGTATACAGGGCATTAACAAGTGTTAGGGTGTATTAAGGGAATTTACTAAGTGTGAGAATGTTTATAGGTAAGGATTTACCTAGTGTAAGGATGTATACAGGGCATTTACCAAGTGTTAGGGTGTATTAAGGGAATTTACTAGGTTTGAGAATGTTTAATATGTAAGGATTTACCTAGTGTAAGGATGTATACAGGGCATTTACCAAGTGTTAGGGTGTATTAAGGGAATTTACTAGGTGTGAGAATGTTTAATAGGTAAGGATTTACCTAGTGTAAGGATGTATACAGGGCATTTACCAAGTGTTAGGGTGTATTAAGGGAATTTACTAGGTGTGAGAATGTTAATAGGTAAGGATTTACCTAGTGTAAGGATGTATACAGGGCATTTACCAAGTGTTAGGGTGTATTAAGGGAATTTACTAGGTGTGAGAATGTTTATAGGTAAGGATTTACCTAGTGTAAGGATGTATACAGGGCATTTACCAAGTGTTAGGGTGTATAAAGGGAATTTACTAGGTGTGAGAATGTTTAATATGTAAGGATTTACCTAGTGTAAGGATGTATACAGGGCATTTACAAAGTGTTAGGGTGTATAAAGAGAATTTACTAGGTGTGAGAATGTTTAATAGGTAAGGATTTACCTAGTGTAAGGATGTATACAGGGCATTTACCAAGTGTTAGGGTGTATTAAGGGAATTTACTAGGTGTGAGAATGTTTAATAGGTAAGGATTTACCTAGTGTAAGGATTAATACAGGGCATTTACTAAGTGTTAGGGTGTATAAAGAGAATTTACTAGGTGTGAGAATGTTTAATAGGTAAGGATTTACCTAGTGTAAGGATGTATACAGGGCATTTACCAAGTGTTAGGGTGTATTAAGGGAATTTACTAGGTGTGAGAATGTTTAATACGTAAGGATTTACCTAGTGTAAGGATTAATACAGGGCATTTACCAAGTGTTATGGTGTATAAAGAGAATTTACTAGGTGTGAGAATGTTTAATAGGTAAGGATTTACCTAGTGTAAGGATGTATACAGGGCATTTACCAAGTGTTAGGGTGTATAAAGAGAATTTACCAAGTGTTAGGATGTATATAGGGCATTTACCAAGTTTTAGGGTTATAAAGAGAATTTACTAGGTGTGAGAATGTTAATAGGTAAGGATTTACCTAGTGTAAGGATGTATACAGGGCATTTACCAAGTGTTAGGGTGTATAAAGAGAATTTACTAGGTGTGAGAATGTTAATAGGTAAGGATTTACCTAGTGTAAGGATGTATACAGGGAATTTACCAAGTGTTAGGGTGTATAAAGAGAATTTCCTAGGTGTGAGAATGTTTAATAGATAAGGATTTACCTAGTGTAAGGATGTATACAGGGCATTTACCAAGTGTTAGGGTGTATAAAGAGAATTTACTAGGAGTGAGAATGTTAATAGGTAAGGATTTACCTAGTGTAAGGATGTATACAGGGAATTTACCAAGTGTTAGGGTGTATAAAGAGAATTTACTAGGTGTGAGAATGTTTAATAGGTAAGGATTTACCTAGTGTAAGGATGTATACAAGGCATTTACCAAGTGTTAGGGTGTATAAAGGGAATTTACCAAGTGTTAGGATGTATACAGGGCATTTACCAAGTGTTAGGGTGTATAAATTGAATTTACTAGGTGTGAGATTGTTTAATAGGTAAGGATTTACCAAGTGTGAGTATGTATAAAGGGCATTTACCAAGTGTTAGGGTGTATTAAGGGAATTTACTAGGTGTTAGAATGTTTAATAGGTAAGGATTTACCTAGTGTAAGGATGTATAAAGGGCATTTACCAAGTGTTAGGATGTATAAAGAGAATTTACTAGGAGTGAGAATGTTAATAGGTAAGGATTTACCTAGTGTAAGGATGTATACAGGGCATTTACCAAGTGTTAGGGTGTATAAAGAGAATTTACTAGGTGTGAGAATGTTTAATAGGTAAGGATTTACCAAGTGTGAGTATGTATAAAGGGCATTTACCAAGTGTTAGGGTGTATTAAGGGAATTTACTAGGTGTTAGAATGTTTAATAGGTAAGGATTTACCAAGTGTGAGTATGTATAAAGGGCATTTACCAAGTGTTAGGGTGTATTAAGGGAATTTACTAGGTGTTAGAATGTTTAATAGGTAAGGATTTACCTAGTGTAAGGATGTATAAAGGGCATTTACCAAGTGTTAGAATGTATAAAGAGAATTTACTAGGTGTGAGAATGTTTAATTGGTAAGGATTTACCAAGTGTGAGGATGTATAAAGGGCATTTACCAAGTGTTAGGATGTATAAAGAGAATTTACTAGGTGTGAGAATGTTAATAGGTAAGGATTTACCTAGTGTAAGGATGTATACAGGGCATTTACCAAGTGTTAGGGTGTATAAAGAGAATTTACTAGGTGTGAGAATGTTTAATAGGTAAGGATTTACCAAGTGTGAGTATGTATAAAGGGCATTTACCAAGTGTTAGGGTGTATTAAGGGAATTTACTAGGTGTTAGAATGTTTAATAGGTAAGGATTTACCTAGTGTAAGGATGTATAAAGGGCATTTACCAAGTGTTAGGATGTATAAAGAGAATTTACTAGGTGTGAGAATGTTTAATAGGTAAGGATTTACCAAGTGTGAGGATGTATAAAGGGCATTTACCAAGTGTTAGGATGTATAAAGAGAATTTACTAGGTGTGAGAATGTTTAATAGGTAAGCATTTACCTAGTGTAAGGATGTATGCAGGGCATTTACCAAGTGTTAGGGTGTATAAAGAGAATTTACTAGGTGTGAGAATGTTTAATAGGTAAGGATTTACCTAGTGTAAGGATGTATACAGGGCATTTACCAAGTGTTAGGGTGTATAAAGAGAATTTACTAAGTGTGAGAATGTTTAATAGGTAAGGATTTACCTAGTGTAAGGATGTATACAGGGCATTTACCAAGTGATAGGGTGTATAAAGAGAATTTACTAGGTGTGAGAATGTTTAATAGGTAAGGATTTACCTAGTGTAAGGATGTATACAGGGCATTTACCAAGTGTTAGGATGTATAAAGAGAATTTACTAGGTGTGAGAATGTTTAATAGGTAAGGATTTACCTAGTGTAAGGATGTATACAGGGCATTTACCAAGTGTTAAGGTGTATAAAAAGAAATTACTAGGTGTGAGAATGTTTAATAGGTAAGGATTTACCTAGTGTAAGGATGTATACAGGGCATTTACCAAGTGTTAGGGTGTATAAAGAGAATTTACTAGGTGTGAGAATGTTAATAGGTAAGGATTTACCTAGTGTAAGGATGTATACAGGGCATTTACCAAGTGTTAGGGTGTATAAAGGGAATTTACTAGGTGTGAGAATGTTTAATAGGTAAGGATTTACCTAGTGTAAGGATGTATACAGGGCATTTACCAAGTGTTAGGGTGTATAAAGGGAATTTACTAGGTGTGAGAATGTTAATAGGTAAGGATTTACCTAGTGTAAGGATGTATAAAGGGCATTTACCAAGTGTTAGAATGTATAAAGAGAATTTACTAGGTGTGAGAATGTATAATAGGTAAGGATTTACCTAGTGTAAGGATGTATACAGGGCATTTACCAAGTGTTAAGGTGTATAAAGGGAATTTACCAAGTGTTAGGATGTATATAGGGCATTTACCAAGTGTTAGGGTGTATAAAGAGAATTATTAGGTGTGAGAATGTTAATAGGTAAGGATTTACCTAGTGTAAGGATGTATACAGGGCATTTACCAAGTGTTAGGGTGTATAAAGAGAATTTACTAGGTGTGAGAATGTTAATAGGTAAGGATTTACCTAGTGTAAGGATGTATACAGGGAATTTACCAAGTGTTAGGGTGTATAAAGAGAATTTACTAGGTGTGAGAATGTTTAATAGGTAAGGATTTACCTAGTGTAAGGATGTATACAGGGCATTTACCAAGTGTTAGGGTGTATAAAGAGTATTTACTAGGTGTGAGAATGTTAATAGGTAAGGATTTACCTAGTGTAAGGATGTATACAGGGAATTTACCAAGTGTTAGGGTGTATAAAGAGAATTTACTAGGTGTGAGAATGTTTAATAGGTAAGGATTTACCTAGTGTAAGGATGTATACAGGGCATTTACCAAGTGTTAGGGTGTATAAAGGGAATTTACCAAGTGTTAGGATGTATATAGGGCATTTACCAAGTGTTAGGGTGTATAAAGAGAATTTACTAGGTGTGAGAATGTTAATAGGTAAGGATTTACCTAGTGTAAGGATGTATACAGTGCATTTACCAAGTGTTAGGGTGTATAAAGAGAATTTACTAGGTGTGAGAATGTTTAATAGGTAAGGATTTACCAAGTGTGAGTATGTATAAAGGGCATTTACCATGTGTTAGGGTGTATTAAGGGAATTTACTAGGTGTTAGAATGTTTAATAGGTAAGGATTTACCTAGTGTAAGGATGTATAAAGGGCATTTACCAAGTGTTAGGATGTATAAAGAGAATTTACTAGGTGTGAGAATGTTTAATAGGTAAGGATTTACCAAGTGTGAGGATGTATAAAGGGCATTTACCAAGTGTTAGGATGTATAAAGAGAATTTACTAGGTGTGAGAATGTTTAATAGGTAAGGATTTACCTAGTGTAAGGATGTATACAGGGCATTTACCAAGTGTTAGGGTGTATTAAGAGAATTTACTAGGTGTGAGAATGTTAATAGGTAAGGATTTACCTAGTGTAAGGATGTATACAGGGCATTTACCAAGTGTTAGGGTGTATTAAGGGAATTTACTAGGTGTGAGAATGTTTAATAGGTAAGGATTTACCTAGTGTAAGGATGTATACAGGGCATTTACCAAGTGTTAGGGTGTATAAAGAGAATTTACTAGGTGTGAGAATGTTTAATAGGTAAGGATTTACCTAGTGTAAGGATGTATACAGGGCATTTACCAAGTGTTAGGATGTATATAGGTCATTTACCAAGTGTTAGGGTGTATAAAGAGAATTTACTAGGTGTGAGAATGTTAATAGGTAAGGATTTACCTAGTGTAAGGATGTATACAGGGCATTTACCAAGTGTTAGGGTGTATAAAGGGAATTTACTAGGTGTGAGAATGTTTAATAGGTAAGGATTTACCTAGTGTAAGGATGTATATAGGGCATTTACCAAGTGTTAGGATGTATAAAGAGAATTTACTAGGTGTGAGAATGTGTAATAGGTAAGGATTTACCTAGTGTAAGGATGTATACAGGGCATTTACCAAGTGTTAGGGTGTATAAAGGGAATTTACTAGGTATGAGAATGTTTAATAGGTAAGGATTTACCTAGTGTAAGGATGTATACAGGGCATTTACCAAGTGTTAGGGTGTATAAAGGGAATTTACTATGTGTGAGAATGTTTAATAGGTAAGGATTTACCTAGTGTAAGGATGTATACAGGGCATTTACCAAGTGTTAGGGTGTATAAAGGGAATTTACTAGGTGTGAGAATGTTTAATAGGTAAGGATTTACCTAGTGTAAGGATGTATACAGGGCATTTACCAAGTGTTAGGGTGTATAAAGGGAATTTACTAGGTGTGAGAATGTTTAATAGGTAAGGATTTACCTAGTGTAAGGATGTATACAGGGCATTTACCAAGTGTTAGGGTGTATAAAGGGAATTTACTAGGTGTGAGAATGTTTAATAGGTAAGGATTTACCTAGTGTAAGGATGTATATAGGGCATTTACCAAGTGTTAGGATGTATAAAGAGAATTTACTGGGTGTGAGAATGTTAATAGGTAAGGATTTACCTAGTGTAAGGATGTATACAGGGCATTTACCAAGTGTTAGGGTGTATTAAGAGAATTTACTAGGTGTGAGAATGTTTAATAGGTAAGGATTTACCTAGTGTAAGGATGTATACAGGGCATTTACCAAGTGTTAGGGTGTATAAAGAGAATTTACTAGGTGTGAGAATGTTTAATAGGTAAGGATTTACCTAGTGTAAAGATTAATAAAGGGCATTTACCAAGTGTTAGGGTGTATTAAGGGAATTTACTAGGTGTTAGAATGTTTAATAGGTAAGGATTTACCTAGTGTAAGGATTAATACAGGGCATTTACCAAGTGTTAGGGTGTATTAAGGGAATTTACTAGGTGTTAGAATGTTTAATAGGTAAGGATTTACCTAGTGTAAGGATGTATACAGGTCATTTACCAAGTGTTAGGGTGTATAAAGGGAATTTACTAGGTGTGATGATGTATAAAAGGCATTTACGAGGTGTGAGGATGTAAACAGGGCATTTATCTGGTGTGAGGATATGTATTAAGGGAATTTACCAGCTATGGGGATGTTTAAAGGTCATTTACTAGGCCTGAGGATCTATAAAGGACATTAACCCAATGAGAGGATCTATAAAAGGAATATACCAGGTGTGAGGATCAGTGCACCAGGACTGCACCGTTTGGGCAGGTAGAGCACCGGCACTGCGCCGCAACCAAAATTTACCTCTTCAAAACGCACCGGGACTGTGCCGCAGCGGACTTTCCAATAAGTTCCGATTCATGCAAGGGATAGTTTCGAATATGACCTTATAACATTCTCTGATTATTTGCGATAACATAACATTTTTATTTATAATCTAAATGTTTTAAGCATGAAAAATATAGAATATAAAATTTAACAATTGTCTATTTATACAATTTCTTATATTAAACTAATAAAGTAATATTGGTAAAACTCAAACTGATGTAAAATAAATGTGGTTCAATTAAATACCCAGAAACTTAATTATTATGCTTACAAAATAAAAATGAATAAAAAATTCAGTGATATGTTTACTAACAATTCAAATAGGGGTGAAAATGTCCACTATTTAGTCAATAAGTCAGAAAATTTTAAATACAAAATTACAAATGATTTTTCAGAACTCTAAATAACAAAAACATAAAAGCTAGAAGAAAGAGGAGCAAACATAATGACAAATTGTAAATATACAAAAATTACAGATATAGGAAAGTTAGTTTGTAAAAGTAACATTACAAATTATTAACTTGAAAACAAATTTACAAAAATATACAATTTAGTCTGAAAATGCTACAAAACATTTCAAATACAAAAATTTTAAAAATAAAAAAAGATAAATTATGGTGTTAAAATTTACAAATAGTTTTTTTTAATTAGCATAATACATGTTGGTACATATACAGTACAAGTTAACGTCACACAACACAAATTTATTACAATATAAGCACAAAATGGACAAATATATTATAATACAAGTACAAATTTTGGTGAACCACGCTCACTTTCCTCAGACCAGAGGAATTCACAAAAAAATTTAAAATGTTGTTGCAAATAAATAAATAAATACATTTTCAGCAATTAAAAAGAACAGAAGTAACAGCCAATAGTAATTAGCCAAAAATATCACAGAAGCCGCCATTTTGACAGTTCCAGCCAAATGGGTCACGTTGGCCTAGAAATTGAGTTTTTGAACACCATTTTCTATTCTTTTGTGAATCCCTCTGGTCTGAGGAAGGTGAGCGTAGCTTACCAAAATCGGTCATCATAATATTTTTTGCATTTCATGCTCATATTGTAATAAATTTGTGTTATGTGACGTTTACTTGTACTGTTAAAATTTACAAAAATATACAATTTAGTTAGAAGGTTTACTAAACAAAATTCCAAATGTAAAAATTTAAGGTATACAAATTATTAAAATACATAAGTCAATCAGAAAATGTAATAACATAATTATGAATTTTTAAGTTAAGTTAAATTATACTAGTGTATTTCAAACGACCTTTAGAGAAACACATCTAACAAATGTACACTATCTACTTGACCATTTTTAAATTGTTCAAGTTTCTTTTCAGTGAATTTTTTAAATATTAAAGATTTTTTTCTTTCTTCCAGGTGACTTGTGACTTTGTAAACTATTAATGCCAATATATGTGTCCAGCTTAGCCTCTTTGATGGATTCAACGGAGATACAAATTTTCAGATTAGGAAACGAACATGATTTCTTGAAGTTCACAGTATGTGAAACTTGAGTTCACAAATCACAAACCTGAAAAATATATACTCCAAATGTATGGAGGGAAATCAGCGTCACTTTCCCTGACTTACAGTTAATTCATTATTTGTTTACATCCTGCCACCCACCTTAGTTTACCTGGGATGGTAGCATCCGGTTGTTAGGTTTTTTACCAAGTGTGAGGATGTATAAAGGGCATTAACCAACAAAATAGTCCCGGTGCATCCGGATTGGACCTTTTTGGACCCTGTCATTAGGGCTGGTATGCGGCGCAGTCCCAGTGCACCCATGAGGATGTATAAAGGGCATTTACCAGGCCTGAGGATGTATAAAGGACATTAACCCAGTGAGAGGATCTACAAAAGGAATTTACCAGGCATGAGGATGTAAAAAGGGCACTTATCTGGTGTGAGGATGTATAAAGGAAATTTACTACAAGTGAGGATCTATAAAGGTCATTTACCAGGTATGAAGATGTAAAAAGGGCATTGATCTGGTGTGAGGATGTATAAAGGAAATTTACCACGAGTGAGGATGTAAAAAGGTCATTTACCCAGTGAGAGGATCCATAAAGGGAATTTACCCAGTGTAAAGATCTATAAAGGGCATTTAACTGGTGTGGAGGATGTATAGAGGAAATTTATCTGGTGTGAGGATGTATATTTTTAATAATTAAATTTTTTCTGACCAGAGAAGCCTTATTAATATCCTTTCAACACCGTATAGGATAATCATAACTGAAGTAAATCAAACTGATACATTTTAACAACTTGCCATTCTTCAGAACCAGTCAAACTGAAGTAAATAAAACTGATGCATTATCATCTGATCGGAGAAGGCTGAAAAATCTCTTAAATCACAGAATGTTTTTTATTACTTTTTCTTACACTTGAATACTATCCTGATAACCATCCTATCGTAAAAACTTATATCTTTTATATAACCATCAAACTTCATTTTACTTACTTAATTATATATTTATTTTATAGAATTAATTTAATTTATAATACATCTAAACAGCTTCTGAAGATGTTATGCGATCTTGACAAATTTATTGACTTTTACTTTATATAGAAACAGCCAAAGTTTGCCCAAAAGAACAGTGTGCTGAAACCCATAAAACATTCCCAGAACAATTCAATCATTATGTCTGATAAGAAAAACTCAAAGTTCCTAATAGGCGATCTAGTCTTTGCAAAGCTAAAGGGTTACCGTCATTGGCCAGGAATCATCGATACATTATTGGAAACAACCATACAACTTATAACATTAGATTCTTTGGTGACAACACAACGTCATTTGTAAAAGAATCACATACTTTTGTATATTCAGAAAACATCCATATTTATACAAAAACTGAAAATATCGGAAAAGACTCTTCAACAATGCTCTTAAGGAGGCTGAACTTGCCTAGTCACTTAAGCTTAACATACCAACACCTAACTCAGGTTTTGGTCAATCTCCAAGCTGCCAGTTGAGCGGTCTGCAGCCAAAAATTAAGGAAGAAACTTCAAAAGAGTTAGACCCTGATTATCACAACGAAAATGACCTAGAAACATCCTTTACCCTTGCAGCTGAAGCTGGTAATGTATTGTTAAATGAAAATAGGAAATTGAACGAAGAGATTAATTTTCTAAATGGTCAAAACTCTATTCTAAAAATAAATTTAAATAACATGAGAGCCAAAATGGAAGACTTAATGTCCGAAGAAAACAGATTCATTACTTAAATAGAGCAGCTCCAAAATAAACTGGAAGATTCTTTCCAGGATCTCCAAAAATGTAAACAAGAAAGCGCTGCCCTTCAAACATTTTATGAAGATCACGATCAAAATCAAAATCAAATGCTTAATCAATACTTGGGCAAAATAAATCGTTTAGAAATGACAAACAAATCTCTTTTAAAACAAATAAATAACCTTGAACATTCAAAAATTTTTTGTAATTCTGGTACTCAAACTTACCATAGTAACACACACATACACTGAACTTTCACCAGTTATTTTCTTGTTGGAACAGATAAATAAGAAACAAGATCACATTCACAATATAGT
The DNA here is from genome assembly GCA_035578905.1 of Stictocephala bisonia. NCBI lineage: Eukaryota > Metazoa > Arthropoda > Insecta > Hemiptera > Membracidae > Stictocephala > Stictocephala bisonia. The sequence goes on along the minus strand of JAQJVL010000238.1, from coordinate 431,163 downwards.
TTCTCAGTTTCAAAACAAAAATAGTCTCGCTCCTATAGAATCAGATAAATATAAATCACAGTCAAATAAATATAACTCAAAAACTAGCCAAACCCTGCTCAAAAACTGCACACAATCTTCGACTTGAAGACTACTAACGTATCATCACGTAAATTGGACATACAGTCAATAACGACACCCAGTAGTCTGAAAACTGATGAAAATCAAATGACATCCGATATAGGAAACAGTACCAGAGTTACAGTACAAGTACATCGACCCGACATTTACCCAATGTAAAGATCTATAAAGGGCATTTCGCCTGGTGTGAGGATGTAAAAAGAGCATTTATCCAGTTAGAGGATCTATAAAGGGCATTTACCCAGTTAGAGGATCTATAAAGGGCATTTACCCAATGTAAAGATCTATAAAGTGCATTTATCTGGTGTGAGGATGTATAAAGGAAATTTACCCGATGTGAGGATGTATAAAGGAAATTTATCCGATGTGAGGATGTATAGCAGAGAAATCTCTTAATTTTTTCTGAAAAATTTACCCCGATTATTATTGTAACCTCTTTTAAGTGAAAGCATGTACTCTTTTGCAAGTAGTTTATGTTCCAGGGAAAACATTTTTGTTAGAAACAAATTGTATTCATTAAAATTTGTTTAACTTCTGGTTTGCTCCTCTAATCTTGTGTCTGTAGTTTACATTTACAATGTTGTTTCACCACAACAGTAAACTAGCAAATTATTGATAAAAGCCACACAAAAACTAATTTTAATTTGTATTGATGTAGTTACCCTAGATAACTTATTCTTTTAATTAATTATTAATTTTGTTAATTTAATGAATGCCTGTCAATCCTTAGTTTAAAGCTAAAAACAAGTGCATGATTGGATATAAATCTAATGTATGTTTACATAAAATTAATTTGTATTAGATTAAATTTATTTAGAATTTACTTTTGATTAATGGTTAATCATAACGTATACACTTTATATTCTAAACTAGGAACTTAAATAGCACAATTTTTAGGTGTATTAAATTCTTCTAACTTTACCTTATTGTAAATTTGTGTGGTTAAGGTATGATGATATACTTAAAACTAGCTAACTTCAATACATATATATCCTAGCTTATAAATCACATAAGCCTACATAAGAAACCATTATAGATCTGATTTATTTTTGTTGTATCTCTTCTTTGCGGTCGTTAATAATCAAGAGCATTTTTATGTTTTTAGGGCGCTCCAAAAAAATGGATTGTTGTTACTGCAATCATAGCTGCTTATGGGTTTTTGAAAAATATTTCTCCAGAAAGCCCTTACATAGCAGAATTCCTAGTTGGAGAAAGGTTCAACTTTACAGAAGAACAAGTAAGATATTTTTAGCTGTAATATAAGAGTTGTATACACTGGAATAAAGAAGTCTATAAGTAGGCAGGGATATACTGAGCTCAGACTAGAGATATATTGTTGTAAACAGAAAGTTCTAAGGTACGTTTTTACTGGAGTGAATCTTGAGAAAATTGCTCACCGATGATCACAGAACGATGTATGGTTGTGTATGGTTTGTTATAGCTGTGCAATTAACTACTGTTACTGAATAACCCAGAATACGCCTAACTGTTTTCCAATTATCATATTTTGTGTAATTTGAAACTAGTTTATGATTTGTGATAAAATGTTTATACATATACCAACAATAAATCATACGTACTGCTTATATTCAACAATGTATTCATTTATTATTACCATGACTATTTGTTTGAACTTAAAACCAATTTATTAAATAAGTGTTGGCATTATATTCTATATATATATATATATATATATATATATATATATATATATACGGCCTAATAAAAAATCCTGTTATCATGGTAGCGCTTCAAGTAAAATAGAAAACAAAGAAATAGCATATATTAAAAAAAAGTGTAGTTTGTGTGGTTGATGTTATAATTTTCAAAATTTTATTTTTACATTAGCATTCGTATGTAAGTAGTAAGCATAATTTTTAGCTAGAAGCATGGTGACTAAGCTGTGTCTTTCCCCTCCACTGGTGAATCTACCACAAGCCCTCCCTCTTCTTTGATGATGCAGGCGAGGAATCATGTTATTCCTGCTCAGCTATACTCTCTGTATACATTTGTATGGAGTGAGCAAAAAAAAAAAAAAAAAAACTACATTGACTACCATAAGAGTCCCTGGTGTCCTTATGTGATTTTTCATCTGGTGACGTCAATGACATCCTTGATGATTTTAATCTGGTGCCAAGGCATTTTTCCAGAAATTTCATTGGTCTAGTTTTTGAATCCCATACAACCAGATATGATTTTCTGAATGTTAAAATAACAAAATTCTGTTTTGTTGTTACTGAAACAGCAGGTGTAGCAGAGTGTATAAAAACAATTTACGCAATTATTTTGGTGTCATTGGTACATTCTACTAACGGTTATTTCTAACACTTTTGTTCTTACTATTACTCATTCAGTACAAGTGAACGTCAGACAACACAAATATATTACAATATAAACACAAAATGCATAAATATATTACAATACAAGTACAAAATGTACAAATATTATGGTGATTGATTTCGGTGATCAATAACCACGCTTTACCAGCAAGCACAGCAAGCCAGGAAGAGCTTTATGTCCAACATGCTATTCAAAAATATTTGTAGTTAACAAAGAGAAGGATAGTGAGGGTTCAGATGGAGAATTTTATGATTTGTCAGAATCTATAAATAAAATCGAATCAGCTTGTGAAATTCTCGGTGTATCAACTGCCATTAAAATTTGAAAACTAAGCTACGAAAAAAGATGTCTCACGTTGAAAGCAAAAATTGAAAAAATATCTACTGCAGTCAGGAGAAATTTAGAAGTTTCCTTAATAATGTACTAAATAAATATGAAGACCTAATAAAACAACTATAAACTAAATATTCTCTTTCTAATAAAGAAGATGAAATTAAGATTATAAGTTCACTGTCCAACTCTTGGAGCAGAGAAAAGATTTGCAGGGAATTTCAAGTGTCTGAACGTTTGGATACATTATTAAGGCATTTACTGAAAGAACAGGGAATTTTACCGTTATTAAAAAAGAAAAGTGTGTAGAATTTTATAAATGGAAACATAATTGAGAGGGTTATACAATTTTATGATGATAATAATAGCCGTTTGATGCCTGGAAAAAAGGATTTTAATTAATTTAAAGAAAATGGTACTAAAATTCAAAGGCAAACATTATTAATATTGTGTAATTTGAATGAACTATTCATTGAGTTTAAGAAATAAAATCCTGGTATTAAAGTACGAAGGTTCAAATTCTGTGAGTTGAAACCAAAGTGGTATATTGTTGCTGGGGCATCAGACACCTATAATGTTTGTGTTTGTTTGTACCACCAGAATGTTAAGTTGATGATAAACAGTGCCAATTTCAGAGTTAGCTAAAGACCTCTTAGAAGTCATGGTTTGCAAAACTGACAATTACAATTAATTGTATGATGGGAAAAGAATGTATAGGACAGCAGGCTTTAACTGACATGTTTGAAGTAACAAAAGATGATTTGATGCCAGATAATATAGAATACAAACAATGGGTGACACAAGATAGAACTGAAATGGTAGCAATCCTTAAAACACGAGAAAAGTTTTTTTGAAGTTTTAATTGATAAACTAGAAAATCTTAAAATTCATCACTTTATTGCTAAATCGCAAGGGCAGTTTTTGAAAGATAAAACGGTTACCTTGACATCGGATGAATGTTTGGTTCTCGCTGACTTTTCAGAAAATTACTCTTATGTAGTACAGGACAAAGTACAAGGGCATCATTGGGTAAACAATCAGGCTACTGTTCATCCATATGTGATTTATTATAAAGAAGATGATAAATTAAAGAGCTGTAGTTTTTGTCTTATAAGTGACCACCTTGATCACAATACACAACACATTTCAACAACAGTTAGTAAATGATATAAAAGACAATCACCCTTTCATTAAAAAGTTAGTCTACTTTTCAGATGCTGCAACAAGCCAATATAAAAACATCAATTTTATAAATATGTGTTTTCACAAAGAAGATTTTGGACTTCAGTTAGAATGGCATTTTTTCGCATCATGTCATGGGAAGAACGCTTGTGATGACATAGGCATAGGGAGTACTATGAAGCGAGCTGTCACAAAAGCAAGTATACAGCGCACTTATAGAAAACAGATTTTGTCAAGAAATGTTTGAATTTTGCAAGGAACATATTAAAGGAGTTACATATGTTTTTTTAAAATCTGAGGAAATACAAAAACTTAATTCTAATGTGTTGGAAAAAAATGTAATGCCTGCAAATAGATTAAAGGTACTCGCTCTTTCCATTGTTTTATACCACAATCAGACAATTTGTTCAGTGTCAGTTGACATCAATGTCATCAGTGAACTTCACCAAACTGGAAAAATTGTTACATTAACAATTCAAAATAAAAGCTTGCATTTACGATGGACAGTGGTGGATTGCAAAAGTTAATAACATTGATCAAGGAAATCAGGATGTCCATGTTATGTTTTATCATCCATCAGGACCAAAAATATCCTTTAAAAAAATGAAAAGGATCAAGTTTGGATGCCAATGAAACACGTTCTCAGAAAAATTGCACCCATGGAATTTACAACTGTCACAGGGTGAATTTTAATATTACACCAAAACTATGTGAAGAAATTTCACAAACATTTAATAAACAGCAAAACTGGTTATTTAAACCAGATATACCATGTTTCGATCTTCAGATGTAAAAATATATACTGTAAGTAGCACTTTGTCATAAATGTAAAATACAGTTTTTTCAGTAAATTGAGAATTAAAAAAAATAGTTCTGAGTAAACCTCAAAGTAGAAATTTATACCAAAGTTTCATATCACCAAGACCTTTAGTGTGAAGAAATTTCAGATTTTTACTTAGTCCCCCAACAGAGGTAAAGCTGATCAAAATTTGAAAAAAATCCAAAATTTCAATGTTTGAAAAGCTGTCATTTTTAAAGGGTAAGTACCTCACCAACGATACTCCATATAAAGTAATTATACAGTGTGTTGTAACATCATAAAATAGATAAAGGACGAGAACTTGTTCCTTCTTAGAAATATTACACTTTGAAAATCAAAATTTATTAACTCTCACCCAGTAAATTTGAGCTGTTATAAATGTATGTATTTAACTTGTAGGCCAGAGTGTCCTTAACTCATTGCAATTTATCTGAAAGGCCTAGGGTAATCCATTGCTGAATAATGTAAAAAACTGTAGATGCTTGCAAATGCCAAAATAGCATTCATACTAAAACAAAAATGGCCACCATTTGTGAATGGTAAGCAATAAAAAAATTTTAAAATATATTTTTGCTTACAACAACTAGGGGAATACAATCACTAAATATAAATTTTTTCTGAGATGGTCAAGCAACTAGTGCTTAACCACTTGGTTGACCCTGTACTTTTATTTTTTTAGACTTTTTGTTCCTGTTGTTCTTCCTCCTATTAGTGATTGTGGTAAAACTATCATTATTGTTATTGCTCTTTGTACTATTGTCTAGTGCTTCAAAACTGTTATGTAATGGTATTTGAGATATGATGTTACTATTGTAGACTGGGTTGTATTAAATTTATCAGATGAACCACGTTTTGTCAATAATTCTTCCTTCAACATTTTATTCTCCACTTCAAGTACTTCAATACTTGTTTGAAGACTGCTAAAGAGTTCTTGGTTTAAAATACAAGCTTCATTTTAACAAATTTCAGGTGGAAGTTTACACTGTATTTGCACTGTGTGACACATCCACAGGTGAGCACGGGATTGACTCGGCTCTCTTGTGCATCCTGGTTACAAACATTTGGTCTGTGTATTGCATCAGACGTACATCTGAGTCATTTGAATGGTCAAGAATGCATTTGTATTGTAAGTTCATCTCTGATATTTTGTCTTTTAATTGTTTATTTTCCGCCAAAAGCTGAGCCATGTCAGGCGTTAAATTTAATGATGAATTGGAAAAATCTTCCGCTTCCTTGCTAGAATTAGAGGTGAAAACGTCCTTCTTTGAAGAAATTATTATGGGCACTAGCAAAAATCTTGGTTGCAAGCTGCAACGAAGATTGATACTGGTGTTCAGGACAAGCTTTAGGCGAGAGACTCCCCAATGTGACTGGGTGAGGTTCTAAATGTTGGGCTTTTATGGCAATGATTTCGGTTTCTTCAGAGTTGGTCGTTACTGAAGTATTACATGATTTCCCTAGGCACCTTCATATTATGTCTCCGCATTTTCTAGTGTAGGACTCTCTATACTTATGTCCATCGATGATTATTAAAGGTTTACCATTTACCATTGTTTTTATTTCAAATGCAGTTCTTGTGAAATAATGGTAAAATAATTTTAAAAACCTTCAAAATAAATATTACAATATATAAATATCCTCTTGGTAGGAATGGCTCGCCTTAGCTCTATAATTATCTAAGAGATAGCATGGGTGTGCAGTATTATCTTAGTTGTTGCTTGGAGTTGCTCTGACAACAGACGCTACAGTGTAAACTAAGGTCATATTCAGCGTTCTATTTTACACTAAATAACAACTCTTACTTGAAGTTAAAGCTATTGCACTGTCTCACTGCTTATGTCCAATGTTTAACACAAGTTCCATTACATACACTTATTTCTTGTACAGAACAAAAGATTTAAACATAGCGACCTACACAAGCTTGTAATCCAACAGTATCCTACCTCCCTCTCCCCGTAAGAATGAATGTAGTCCAGCTGCCCCACCATTTCTTGGCGTGTATCACATGTTACGGTCACTGTATTTAAACATATTTAAACATAGTGACCTACACAAGCTTGTAATCCAACAGTATCCTACCTCCCTCTCCCCATAAGAATGAATGTAGTCCAGCTGCCCCACCACTTCTTGGCGTGTATCACATGTTACGGTCACTGTATTTAAACATAGCGACCTACACAAGCTGGTAATCCAACAGTATCCTACCTCCCTCTCCCCGTAAGAATGAATGTAGTCCAGCTGCCCCACCACTTCTTGGCGTGTATCACATGTTACGGTCACTGTATTTAAACATAGCGACCTACACAAGCTGGTAATCCAACAGTATCCTACCTCCCTCTCCCCGTAAGAATGAATGTAGTCCAGCTGCCCCACCACTTCTTGGTGTGTATCACATGTTACGGTCACTGTATTTAAACATATTTAAACATAGCGACCTACACAATCTTGTAATCCAACAGTATCCTACCTCCCTCTCCCCGTAAGAATGAATGTAGTCCACCTGGCCCACCACTTCTTGGCGTGTATCACATGTTACGGTCACTGTATTTAAACATAGCGACCTACACAAGCTGGTAATCCAACAGTATCCTACCTCCCTCTCCCCGTAAGAATGAATGTAGTCCAGCTGCCCCACCACTTCTCGGCGTGTATCACATGTTACGGTCACTGTATTTAAACATAGTGACCTGCACAAGCTGGTAATCCAACAGTATCCTACCTCCCTCTCCCCGTAAGAATGAATGTAGTCCAGCTGCCCCACCACTTCTTGGCGTGTATCACATGTTACGGTCACTGTATTTAAACATATTTAAACATAGCGACCTACACAAGCTGGTAATCCAACAGTATCCTACCTCCCTCTCCCCGTAAGAATGAATGTAGTCCAGCTGCCCCACCACTTCTTGGCGTGTATCACATGTTACGGTCACTGTATTTAAACATATTTAAACATAGCGACCTACACAAGCTGGTAATCCAACAGTATCCTACCTCCCTCTCCCCGTAAGAATGAATGTAGTCCAGCTGCCCCACCACTTCTTGGCGTGTATCACATGTTACGGTCACTGTATTTAAACATATTTAAACATAGTGACCTACACAAGCTTGTAATCCAACAGTATCCTACCTCCCTCTCCCCATAAGAATGAATGTAGTCCAGCTGCCCCACCACTTCTTGGCGTGTATCACATGTTACGGTCACTGTATTTAAACATAGCGACCTACACAAGCTGGTAATCCAACAGTATCCTACCTCCCTCTCCCCGTAAGAATGAATGTAGTCCAGCTGCCCCACCACTTCTTGGCGTGTATCACATGTTACGGTCACTGTATTTAAACATAGCGACCTACACAAGCTGGTAATCCAACAGTATCCTACCTCCCTCTCCCCGTAAGAATGAATGTAGTCCAGCTGCCCCACCACTTCTTGGTGTGTATCACATGTTACGGTCACTGTATTTAAACATATTTAAACATAGCGACCTACACAATCTTGTAATCCAACAGTATCCTACCTCCCTCTCCCCGTAAGAATGAATGTAGTCCAGCTGCCCCACCACTTCTTGGTGTGTATCACATGTTACGGTCACTGTATTTAAACATATTTAAACATAGCGACCTACACAATCTTGTAATCCAACAGTATCCTACCTCCCTCTCCCCGTAAGAATGAATGTAGTCCACCTGGCCCACCACTTCTTGGCGTGTATCACATGTTACGGTCACTGTATTTAAACATAGCGACCTACACAAGCTGGTAATCCAACAGTATCCTACCTCCCTCTCCCCGTAAGAATGAATGTAGTCCAGCTGCCCCACCACTTCTCGGCGTGTATCACATGTTACGGTCACTGTATTTAAACATAGTGACCTGCACAAGCTGGTAATCCAACAGTATCCTACCTCCCTCTCCCCGTAAGAATGAATGTAGTCCAGCTGCCCCACCACTTCTTGGCGTGTATCACATGTTACGGTCACTGTATTTAAACATAGTGACCTGCACAAGCTGGTAATCCAACAGTATCCTACCTCCCTCTCCCCGTAAGAATGAATGTAGTCCAGCTGGCCCACCACTTCTTGGTGTGTATCACATGTTACGGTCACTGTATTTAAACATAGCGACCTACACAAGCTGGTAATCCAACAGTATCCTACCTCCCTCTCCCCGTAAGAATGAATGTAGTCCAGCTGCCCCACCACTTCTTGGCGTGTATCAAATGTTACGGTCACTGTATTTAAACATATTTAAACATAGTGACCTACACAATCTTGTAATCCAACAGTATCCTACCTCCCTCTCCCCGTAAGAATGAATGTAGTCCAGCTGCCCCACCACTTCTTGGTGTGTATCACATGTTACGGTCACTGTATTTAAACATATTTAAACATAGCGTCCTACACAAGCTGGTAATCCAACAGTATCCTACCTCCCTCTCCCCGTAAGAATGAATGTAGTCCAGCTGCCCCACCACTTCTTGGCGTGTATCACATGTTACGGTCACTGTATTTAAACATAGTGACCTACACAAGCTGGTAATCCAACAGTATCCTACCTCCCTCTCCCCGTAAGAATGAATGTAGTCCAGCTGCCCCACCAGTTCTTGGCATGTATCACATGTTACGGTCACTGTATTTAAACATAGTGACCTACACAAGCTTGTAATCCAACAGTATCCTACCTCCCTCTCCCCGTAAGAATGAATGTAGTCCAGCTGCCCCACCACTTCTTGGCGTGTATCACATGTTACGGTCACTGTATTTAAACATAGCGACCTACACAAGCTGGTAATCCAACAGTATCCTACCTCCCTCTCCCCGTAACAATGAATGTAGTCCAGCTGCCCCACCACTTCTTGGTGTGTATCACATGTTACGGTCACTGTATTTAAACATAGCGACCTACACAATCTTGTAATCCAACAGTATCCTACCTCCCTCTCCCCGTAAGAATGAATGTAGTCCAGCTGCCCCACCACTTCTTGGTGTGTATCAAATGTTACGGTCACTGTATTTAAACATATTTAAACATAGCGACCTACACAATCTTGTAATCCAACAGTATCCTACCTCCCTCTCCCCGTAAGAATGAATGTAGTCCACCTGGCCCACCACTTCTTGGCGTGTATCACATGTTACGGTCACTGTATTTAAACATAGCGACCTACACAAGCTGGTAATCCAACAGTATCCTACCTCCCTCTCCCCGTAAGAATGAATGTAGTCCAGCTGCCCCACCACTTCTTGGTGTGTATCACATGTTACGGTCACAGTATTTAAACATATTTAAACATAGCGACCTACACAAGCTGGTAATCCAACAGTATCCTACCTCCCTCTCCCCATAAGAATGAATGTAGTCCAGCTGCCCCACCACTTCTTGGCGTGTATCACATGTTACGGTCACTGTATTTAAACATAGCGACCTATACAAGCTAGTAATCCAACAGTATCCTACCTCCCTCTCCCCGTAAGAATGAATGTAGTCCAGCTGCCCCACCACTTCTTGGCGTGTATCACATGTTACGGTCACTGTATTTAAACATAGTGACCTGCACAAGCTGGTAATCCAACAGTATCCTACCTCCCTCTCCCCGTAAGAATGAATGTAGTCCAGCTGCCCCACCACTTCTTGGCGTGTATCACATGTTACGGTCACTGTATTTAAACATAGTGACCTGCACAAGCTGGTAATCCAACAGTATCCTACCTCCCTCTCCCCGTAAGAATGAATGTAGTCCAGCTGGCCCACCACTTCTTGGTGTGTATCACATGTTACGGTCACTGTATTTAAACATAGCGACCTACACAAGCTGGTAATCCAACAGTATCCTACCTCCCTCTCCCCGTAAGAATGAATGTAGTCCAGCTGCCCCACCACTTCTTGGCGTGTATCAAATGTTACGGTCACTGTATTTAAACATATTTAAACATAGTGACCTACACAATCTTGTAATCCAACAGTATCCTACCTCCCTCTCCCCGTAAGAATGAATGTAGTCCAGCTGCCCCACCACTTCTTGGTGTGTATCACATGTTACGGTCACTGTATTTAAACATATTTAAACATAGCGTCCTACACAAGCTGGTAATCCAACAGTATCCTACCTCCCTCTCCCCGTAAGAATGAATGTAGTCCAGCTGCCCCACCACTTCTTGGCGTGTATCACATGTTACGGTCACTGTATTTAAACATATTTAAACATAGTGACCTACACAAGCTGGTAATCCAACAGTATCCTACCTCCCTCTCCCCATAAGAATGAATGTAGTCCAGCTGCCCCACCACTTCTTGGCGTGTATCACATGTTACGGTCACTGTATTTAAACATAGCGACCTACACAAGCTGGTAATCCAACAGTATCCTACCTCCCTCTCCCCGTAAGAATGAATGTAGTCCAGCTGCCCCACCACTTCTTGGCGTGTATCACATGTTACGGTCACTGTATTTAAACATAGCGACCTACACAAGCTGGTAATCCAACAGTATCCTACCTCCCTCTCCCCGTAAGAATGAATGTAGTCCAGCTGCCCCACCACTTCTTGGTGTGTATCACATGTTACGGTCACTGTATTTAAACATATTTAAACATAGCGACCTACACAATCTTGTAATCCAACAGTATCCTACCTCCCTCTCCCCGTAAGAATGAATGTAGTCCAGCTGCCCCACCACTTCTTGGTGTGTATCACATGTTACGGTCACTGTATTTAAACATATTTAAACATAGCGACCTACACAATCTTGTAATCCAACAGTATCCTACCTCCCTCTCCCCGTAAGAATGAATGTAGTCCACCTGGCCCACCACTTCTTGGCGTGTATCACATGTTACGGTCACTGTATTTAAACATAGCGACCTACACAAGCTGGTAATCCAACAGTATCCTACCTCCCTCTCCCCGTAAGAATGAATGTAGTCCAGCTGCCCCACCACTTCTCGGCGTGTATCACATGTTACGGTCACTGTATTTAAACATAGTGACCTGCACAAGCTGGTAATCCAACAGTATCCTACCTCCCTCTCCCCGTAAGAATGAATGTAGTCCAGCTGCCCCACCACTTCTTGGCGTGTATCACATGTTACGGTCACTGTATTTAAACATAGTGACCTGCACAAGCTGGTAATCCAACAGTATCCTACCTCCCTCTCCCCGTAAGAATGAATGTAGTCCAGCTGGCCCACCACTTCTTGGTGTGTATCACATGTTACGGTCACTGTATTTAAACATAGCGACCTACACAAGCTGGTAATCCAACAGTATCCTACCTCCCTCTCCCCGTAAGAATGAATGTAGTCCAGCTGCCCCACCACTTCTTGGCGTGTATCAAATGTTACGGTCACTGTATTTAAACATATTTAAACATAGTGACCTACACAATCTTGTAATCCAACAGTATCCTACCTCCCTCTCCCCGTAAGAATGAATGTAGTCCAGCTGCCCCACCACTTCTTGGTGTGTATCACATGTTACGGTCACTGTATTTAAACATATTTAAACATAGCGTCCTACACAAGCTGGTAATCCAACAGTATCCTACCTCCCTCTCCCCGTAAGAATGAATGTAGTCCAGCTGCCCCACCACTTCTTGGCGTGTATCACATGTTACGGTCACTGTATTTAAACATAGTGACCTACACAAGCTGGTAATCCAACAGTATCCTACCTCCCTCTCCCCGTAAGAATGAATGTAGTTCAGCTGCCCCACCAGTTCTTGGCATGTATCACATGTTACGGTCACTGTATTTAAACATAGTGACCTACACAAGCTTGTAATCCAACAGTATCCTACCTCCCTCTCCCCGTAAGAATGAATGTAGTCCAGCTGCCCCACCACTTCTTGGCGTGTATCACATGTTACGGTCACTGTATTTAAACATAGCGACCTACACAAGCTGGTAATCCAACAGTATCCTACCTCCCTCTCCCCGTAAGAATGAATGTAGTCCAGCTGCCCCACCACTTCTTGGTGTGTATCACATGTTACGGTCACTGTATTTAAACATAGCGACCTACACAATCTTGTAATCCAACAGTATCCTACCTCCCTCTCCCCGTAAGAATGAATGTAGTCCAGCTGCCCCACCACTTCTTGGTGTGTATCACATGTTACGGTCACTGTATTTAAACATATTTAAACATAGCGACCTACACAATCTTGTAATCCAACAGTATCCTACCTCCCTCTCCCCGTAAGAATGAATGTAGTCCACCTGGCCCACCACTTCTTGGCGTGTATCACATGTTACGGTCACTGTATTTAAACATAGCGACCTACACAAGCTGGTAATCCAACAGTATCCTACCTCCCTCTCCCCGTAAGAATGAATGTAGTCCAGCTGCCCCACCACTTCTTGGTGTGTATCACATGTTACGGTCACTGTATTTAAACATAGCGACCTACACAATCTTGTAATCCAACAGTATCCTACCTCCCTCTCCCCGTAAGAATGAATGTAGTCCAGCTGCCCCACCACTTCTTGGTGTGTATCACATGTTACGGTCACTGTATTTAAACATATTTAAACATAGCGACCTACACAATCTTGTAATCCAACAGTATCCTACCTCCCTCTCCCCGTAAGAATGAATGTAGTCCACCTGGCCCACCACTTCTTGGCGTGTATCACATGTTACGGTCACTGTATTTAAACATAGCGACCTACACAACCTGGTAATCCAACAGTATCCTACCTCCCTCTCCCCGTAAGAATGAATGTAGTCCAGCTGCCCCACCACTTCTTGGTGTGTATCACATGTTACGGTCACAGTATTTAAACATATTTAAACATAGCGACCTACACAAGCTGGTAATCCAACAGTATCCTACCTCCCTCTCCCCATAAGAATGAATGTAGTCCAGCTGCCCCACCACTTCTTGGCGTGTATCACATGTTACGGTCACTGTATTTAAACATAGCGACCTACACAAGCTAGTAATCCAACAGTATCCTACCTCCCTCTCCCCGTAAGAATGAATGTAGTCCAGCTGCCCCACCACTTCTTGGCGTGTATCACATGTTACGGTCACTGTATTTAAACATAGTGACCTGCACAAGCTGGTAATCCAACAGTATCCTACCTCCCTCTCCCCGTAAGAATGAATGTAGTCCAGCTGCCCCACCACTTCTTGGCGTGTATCACATGTTACGGTCACTGTATTTAAACATAGTGACCTGCACAAGCTGGTAATCCAACAGTATCCTACCTCCCTCTTCCCGTAAGAATGAATGTAGTCCAGCTGGCCCACCACTTCTTGGTGTGTATCACATGTTACGGTCACTGTATTTAAACATAGCGACCTACACAAGCTGGTAATCCAACAGTATCCTACCTCCCTCTCCCCGTAAGAATGAATGTAGTCCAGCTGCCCCACCACTTCTTGGCGTGTATCAAATGTTACGGTCACTGTATTTAAACATATTTAAACATAGTGACCTACACAATCTTGTAATCCAACAGTATCCTACCTCCCTCTCCCCGTAAGAATGAATGTAGTCCAGCTGCCCCACCACTTCTTGGTGTGTATCACATGTTACGGTCACTGTATTTAAACATATTTAAACATAGCGTCCTACACAAGCTGGTAATCCAACAGTATCCTACCTCCCTCTCCCCGTAAGAATGAATGTAGTCCAGCTGCCCCACCACTTCTTGGCGTGTATCACATGTTACGGTCACTGTATTTAAACATATTTAAACATAGTGACCTACACAAGCTGGTAATCCAACAGTATCCTACCTCCCTCTCCCCGTAAGAATGAATGTAGTCCATCTGCCCCACCAGTTCTTGGCATGTATCACATGTTACGGTCACTGTATTTAAACATAGTGACCTACACAAGCTTGTAATCCAACAGTATCCTACCTCCCTCTCCCCGTAAGAATGAATGTAGTCCAGCTGCCCCACCACTTCTTGGCGTGTATCACATGTTCTTGATTGTATTTCTTTCAACTTCAGGAGTCTTATAATTCCTGAACAGCATGGCTTTCGCCTAGGAAAGTCTACATCAACTAACTTGGCCGTCTTTCAAGATTTCATAATATCAGCTTTTTCGAGAGGACATCAAGTTGATGGCATCTACTTAGATTTTTCGAAAGCTCTTGACCGTGTTAGCCACGTTCATCTTACTCATAAATTGAAGGCCCTTGGAATTGGTGGGCAGTTGTTGAAGTGGCTTAATAGTTATCTGATTGATAGATGGCTTATTGTCAAATTTGGTGGAGCGCTGTCCTTCAAAATTCCAGCGCTTTCTGGGGTTCCACAGGGGTCTCTGCTCGGACTGGCACTGTTCAACCTTTTCATAAACGACATTGCGGATAACTTGCCCGCCAGATACCTATTATTTGCAGATGACATCAAGGTATTCAAGGAGATAACCTCAACTGATGATATAAACGTTCTTCAGACTAGCCTTGACATGATTACAAAGTGGTGCTTTGACAATGAAATGGGTCTCAACCCAGATAAGTGTCTGCAAATGACTTACCAATACATTATGACCCCTGTAGTGCACGATTATGTTATTAATGGTTCTGTCCTAAAAAGGGTTACTAAAGTGATGGACTTGGGTATTGTCATGGTTCCAAGTTTATCCTTTGAAGAACATTTACTGCATATATGCATGAGAGCTAATGCAGTCCTTGGATTTATAATTAGAATTTGTATGAATGGACTATCTATTGCCACCCTTAAATTCCTATTTATTTCACTTGTACGCCCCCGTCTGGAGTATGGTTCAGTGATCTGGAATCCTTACCAAATTGGCCATTGTTCACTCTTAGAGCGTGTCCAAACGAGGCTTATAAGACACATCGGCGTTCGACTGGGCTACAGATATACTAATGTACCTAAGGAGCAGCTGCGGCTTGATCTACAACTCCCTGCTCTGGAGGTTAGGCGGAACACCTTGGACCTGTTGTTCCTGTTTAAAATTATCAACAGTAATATTGACTGTCCTGAGCTTCTGGCCCTGGTCGACTTCAGAACCAGCCGAACCACCAGATTACAGGAATGTTTCAGTAGGCGTCACTTTGCCACATCGTACAGCTTCCATAGCATCATTCCTCGACTCCTTAGAGCTGGTAATTTGGTTTCCTCGCAGGTTGATTTCTTCGGGCAGTCGGTGTGCTCCTTCAGGCAACAGCTGAAGAAAAATGAACTGTCACTTCTTCATTATTGAACTCTGGTTATTTATGTCGATTGCTGCAAGTGAACCGTTAGAATGTAAATCTGCTTTTGTTTTAACTGAGTTATGGAAATCTTATTAATTCAAATATTTACTTGTTCATACCTAGAGCAATGTATTTATATCATCTTGTTGAGGAATTGTTGTATGCATGTATTATGTTGTTTCGCCTTATTGATGTACGATATCTATATAATGTTTTGCTGATTTTATCTATTGTTACCTAGTATTATTGTATTATTTACATTGTTTTGCCTATCGTGTCATATAATTTTGATTTGTTATTTTGTTATTATCTATAAGTGTCTGTAAACTTTAAATTTAGATTATGTGATATTGCGGAATTAGGCCTATGTAAAACTTGTTTGTTGACATTTGTATAGTTGCACTGTTATGTTTTGCTGATTTTATTTATTGTTATATGGTATTATTGTTATATTTATATTGTTATTATATATTTTGCCTATCGTGTCATATAATTTTGATCTGATATATTTTGTTATTGTCTATAAGTGTCTGTAACCTTAAATTTATATTACGTGATATAGTTCAATAATTGGGATTATGTAGAACTTGTTTGTTGACATTTGTTTGGAGTTATAGTCTACCTGTGCTAGTTATTGCAGTACTGTATTATTCATGTTCATTCAGTAGTTTAGTATGTTCTGCTAATAATTTTGAAATTTTAGAAAGCAAAATAAATAAAGATTTATTAAAAATTTCAAACTGGATTAATAAAAATAGACTTTTAATAAATACAAAGAAATCTAGCTCAATTATCTTTTCATACAAACCATCAACA
Source organism: Stictocephala bisonia (assembly GCA_035578905.1). Taxonomy (NCBI): domain Eukaryota; kingdom Metazoa; phylum Arthropoda; class Insecta; order Hemiptera; family Membracidae; genus Stictocephala; species Stictocephala bisonia. Next base: position 414,379 of record JAQJVL010000238.1, on the reverse strand, counting down.
GTGAGTAAATATAAAAACGAATTAAATATCAAATGCCACTCTCATGCTTGCATCTATGAGTGTACTTGTGTAAAAATAGATTTTAGTGAAAAAGTTAAATATTTAGGTATATTCATTGATTCTGATTTGAGGTGGCACTCTCATTTGGAATTTCTTGTAACAAAATTACGGAAAATCAACTATAGTCTCTACCATATGAGAGGTTTTTTGTACCCCCTTGATTTACGTACATTGTACTTATCTTGGTTTGAATCCACCCTGAGGTATGGAATTGTACACTGGGGAGGTACTTTCAAAGATATTTTAAAACCACTAATTATAGTACAGAAACATGCCATTCGTACAGTTTGTAGCGTGGGAAAGTTTCATCCCTCTGCTGAACTTTTTAACTTTCTTAATGTCATGAATTTCAACCGTATTTACACATATTCAATTTTAATGTTTGTCAAAAAATATAGTTCAATTTTTAATCATGTAAACGTTATTAAGTACACTAGGCATGTCAGTAATAAAATGTTGATTTTTCCTCTGTACAAAAAAGAAACTAGTAGAAACCAATGTTATTTTAAATGCACTTTAATGTTTAATAAATTTTAAAAAAATCTTAATATTAATGAAAAACTTTCTAATTACAAGACAAACTTAAAAAAATTACTTCAAACAATAGATTAGAAACCTTGTATATGCTTATTGAATCTTATAGTATTAATACATTGTTAGTATATTTATGGCATATGTTTAAATGTGTAATGTATATATTATGTTTCATGTTTTAGTTTAAAATAATTAACAGTGTTGTGTTTCCTTTATATTTTTGATGTAGAAATAGTGAAGTAAGACTGCTAGAAGACTAAGTTTAATTTTAAATGTATTCTTCAATTTCATTTTAGCCGAGCGTGCCTTGTGCACATGGCAAACTGTTTTATAAAAAACTTATTATGTGAATAAAGATTTTCTTATTCTTATTCTATTATTCTATTATTCTATTCATCTTCCCATCATGGGGTATATATTAATGTATGAAATTGTAAATTATGTAAATGGCTTTGTCCGTTAAATAAATAAATAAATAAAGTTTAAATGTTACGGTCACTGTATTTAAACATATTTAAACATAGCGACCTACACAAGCTGGTAATCCAACAGTATCCTACCTCCCTCTCCCCGTAAGAATGAATGTAGTCCAGCTGCCCCACCACTTCTTGGTGTGTATCACATGTTACGGTCACTGTATTTAAACATATTTAAACATAGCGACCTACACAAGCTGGTAATCCAACAGTATCCTATCTCCCTCTCCCCGTAAGAATGAATGTAGTCCAGCTGCCCCACCACTTCTTGGCGTGTATCACATGTTACGGTCACTGTATTTTCTTAAAAATTACATGATTTATATCTATAATAAAAATATATGAATCAATAATAAAATTACTGTATATGTAAATTACACACAAATATAAGTATATAATACTGTGTGGCTTTAGGTGTCACACCACCAACAAAGCCTATACAATCATTCTTCGTTTATTTGAGAGCCTTGTAATATATTTATGTAGAATATTTTTTAAATAGAATTTTCACATTTTATTGTTTATAAACATATCTTGTACATTATAATGTGCATTTTTTTACTAAAATATCTTTCAATAAATTGGTAAATTTAATATAGTCAAGTTGCCTTATTAACTGATCATTTTTGTTATCCATCTTTATTCCCATATAGAGAGGGCTTTTTCAAATTTTAATAGATTGTGAATTGGGTAACTCAACACTTCTTTATTTCTTGTATTGTATCTATAGTTAATTTTAAATTGACTATATTGATTTTTGGGAACAAATTTCAAAACTTCTAAGATGTACAAACTCTTTTTGATAAATTAGATTTATGTTGTTCTTTTTAAAATTTAAAAATATTTGTGAAAATTTAATATTTTATTATGAGTTTTAATGTTAGTTTTTCAAATATTTATAATTGATTGTAAATCATTATGATTTCCCTATTAATTAATTGTATGTCTTATTGTATTTTTTTAAATTCACTCTTGTACCTTGATAATATTAATGATCATGGTAATAATAATACCACCAACTATGCACCAGTTAGAGTTACACTGTTACAATTACAAATGTTATATGCAATAAATGATTTGATGTTCCAGGTTAGTCAAGAAATATATCCAGTCTCAGTGTATGCAAGTGTGATTCAAACAGTCTTTGTCTTCTTCGTCACAGACATTTTGAGGTACAAACCCATCATTGTCGTCGGAGCTTTAGGCTTTGCTGCACATAAAGCTTTGTTGGTCTGGGGCCAAACACTCATCCAAATACAGGTATAACTTTATCAATTGCAAAGGAAACCTCAACTAACAACTTATTAAAGAAGGCTGGTCTAATAAACAAATATAATTTAAATTCATTAGTCAGTCAGTGAAAGTGAAAGTTCAAAGTAAGGATAGAAAGTTCTTATAAATTTTGAAGCACAAATACAAATATTTAATATTTTGAGAACTTATAATATCAGGTAAGTTGACTGGTTTCCCAGTAGTTTAATTGGAATATCCAACCTAATGCGCTCTGAACTACCCTGCAGATTTTATTGTGGTACTTACTTTAAACTAAATCTGAATTTTAGCACAAAAACATACAATACAATGTTGTCCTATTTTACCAGTTTCATTCTTAAGTGTCCAAAACGGACCTGAGGACCAAACTAGCAAAAATTGAGAAATGGGGCTAAACTAGCTGGTTGAGTTTATTCACAGAGTCAAGAGTTATATACTCTTTACAGCATTCTTAGCATCCTGCAGTCATTATCGAAAAATCTAGATTGTGAAGCCTGTTTGCAATGATAGCAGGGCCTTGACGGGCAAATCCTGAAGCGGCAGATTTTAAAAAGCGGCAATTTTTAACACAAACTTTTCGGCGGCGATATAAAAAAATTACCAATTTTAAATATTTACTAATATTCATTTCCCTACCTTAATGGTACATCGTCCATCCACAGCGAAATGCTATGCATTAACGTAGCAAAAATTAAATTAATTAAAATGGAATAAAATGTCCCCAAAATTAAAGTTCAAAATATGAATGTCTATGCAATGAGTAAGAGTGTTGCAACTAGCGCTTCAAGCGTTGGAACGGAGCGGCAAGTCAGGTAACCTACCACTGTCAGGCAAATCAACTAAACCGTCACACTCACAGAATCACAGGAAGTGTTGTGTGTTTTTACTGTTGTTGTTTACCCTTTTTTTTCGAAGGCCGGCTTCTGCAGATTGCACCAGACATTGCCGCACAGCTACTGAACTTATTGTGTAACCTTGTGCAAAATAATGGTTTAGAATATATTTATTAGATTGGAACGTTCTAAAGGCGGCAAAATCAAGATAGCCCGTAGGCGGCAAAATTGTAAATCCGGCCCTGAATAATAGCACACTTCATCACCAGGTAGGAAGTCGCGATTCATTCATTTAGTAAGTGAGGAACTTCCTAAATCTACTTTTGAAAAATTAAATACTTTAAAGTAACATGTAGTTATTATTTACATTCACAACTAACTTTTTGGAATATAATTATGGACCATGAGAAACTGAACGCTTGTATAGTGTAGTATGCAATGTGCAAAAAATGTAGGAAATTTAAATTATTCCTCACTTTAATAGTGGGAAGTGAGGAAAGGAGTTATTTTTAAAGAGATTTTTTTTCAAACTAATTGTATTTTATAAAGAATGGAATTACGCGTTGGAATTTCTAATTAGCTTTATAGAAAAAAAATATGCAGTTTGAAGTTTTTATTTTCACCAGTTTTTCAAAACTAGGCGTATGTATTCAAAATATTAAAGCAAACTTAATGCGCAATATGATAACATTTAAAATAACATCTCATACACAACTTTTGTTCAATAAATAACAAACAAACAAAAAATGGATTCGCAAATAACATTGTTCTCATGAGATTAAAAACAACATGGCCAATAGGGTCTGCAGACTCTTAAATACAAGAAATTGGGGCAAGAAACACCATTTTTTCACGTTTAGTGTACAATAACTTTGTTAAAATGGTAATAAAGTCATAAAAATTTCATACACAATTTGTAGAAAATTTGATTCTGAGAAGATTGATGTAAGTTAAGTGAAAAACAACACATAAATAAGTACAAAAAATTAACTTCATTAAGTATAATACATAAGTAATTCCAAAGAAAGAATTAGATGAAGATAATGAAATCGTAATGTTTGTGTTAAATAAATAACTTATTTTTTGTTATTATTAAAGTAAAAATAGAATAAAGAAATAAATAACATTTTAACAAATAAATAATTCATTTTCGTTTACTCTCTACTATGGAACATAATGTATCATGATATTATTTTTACTTCTAAAGTTGGTAACATTTAAACATCAGCTGATCAACAATGCTTTTCTAATTGTCATGTCTGACTTGTGTTTTGGTAGTAATGACAAGCTACAAAATGCTAGTATAAATACATGACATCTTAAGAGACGATTAGAAGTTTCACAACCATTAGTGTGGAGGTCACTTAAAAATTGAAATGAATTTTACCCATTTCATAAACAAAAGTTCCAACATCTAGAACCAGGGGATGGTCCACTTCGTTTGGAGTTTGGTAATTTTTTAAAAACTAATCAATAACTCTACAAACGTATTTTATTTCCGTATGAGGCCAATTTACTACGGATGGTGTCAACAATTTGCTTAGTGAGCATTTTTGGGCAGGATAAAATCTTCATGAGGTAATGGAACAGAAATTTAAACACTGAATCAGTGCCAATTTTTGATATGGTGTTTTATAAAATCATGTAATTGGTCCGTTAATTTTACCTGGCTGCCTAAATGCTGAATTTTATATGCACTTCCTCCAATAAGAGTTACCGCTGCTGTTCAGATGTTCCTTTGCATATTAGATGACACTTGTACTTTCCAGCACGATGAAGCACCACGTAACTTTTCTCGAGCCCTTACCGCTAACTTACATAATAAATTCACTACAAAATTAGTTGGTCGTGGAGGGCTGTAATCTTGACCACCAATATCGGCAGGTCTATTTTATCGGATTATGGATGAAAGACAAGTGTTAATTCTCTGGAAGATTTAATTGCTCTTACTATAGACTCGGTTACACAGATAAAAAGGCAAATTAAGGAAAGCAACACAAGCAATCTAGTTCACAAACATGCTTTAAAATGACCTCATTTTTTACATTTCGTATAAAATGGTGTGTAAAGTTAGACCAAAACAATTATTTTTCCGTTACATTACTTATGTACTATACTAGAGTTAAATTTTTTTACTTATTTATGTGTTGTATTTTACTTAACTTATATCAGTCTCCTCAGAATCAAATTCTCTACAGATTGCGTATGAAATTTTTGGACTATTACCCTTTTAAAAAAGTTATTGTATACTAAACGTAAAAAACTGAGTTTCTTGCTCCAATTTCTTGCATTTAACCTAAAATCACTTAAAAACTACTAAAAATACAGTTCTGAAACTTATTTATTTAGCTTTCTCATATCAAATTACATTAGAAATAGTGATATTTTCGTTCTTATTTACCTTTACATAAATTGTGTACAATATTATTTCAGTCTTTATCCTTGAGTGTTACCAAAATGTTTGACTGGCTGTAATTCACTAACAAAGCGTTTTCAGGCCTATGTTTATATAAATTTTTCTTTATTTTTGGTAGTAGAATGTACTGTTGAAGTGGGGGGAGAGCGTCATAAATCATCCTGTATGTACATTAATTTAATCTATACGTGTAACTGCCACTGAGGCATTCGCTGTGCCCAAAAGAAAGAGATCTCTGTTTATTTTTTCTCTGTGGGAAGAAACCAATTTTTCGCTCTAGAAGAAATTGATTATACATATGATCATTAATACATTATGCTATTGCAACATTTATAATTATTGACTTGTTAATGATATTTGCAGATTAATTTATTTTAAATATACATTTATAAATAGAGCTATGTTTGGGGAACTGAGAAAATTGGGGTAGCTGGGGAGCAGTCCTCCCATCAAGTTTAAGTTTGACTCTTCAAAACAAAATATTGCACATTTTTTATTCTTATAAATTTTCAGTATACTAGGTACTCATTCTGCTCAAATTAGCTGTAATTATAATGAATCCAACAATGAACCAAACAAATTCTAAAATAGAATAATTATATAAAAGTTAAGGAAAATTTATGCATGGTTTTATAAATAACAAAACTTATGTTATACAAATTTGATTATTTTATTTAAAACGTTTCAAGATAAAAGAACCCCTTTTTTATGATGATGCTATTTATTAAGAGTTCTGTTTATATCATACTGTGGTCCATTACTTCACTTAGTGCCAGCTGTACTGTTTGGCGGCATTAATATCTCAGCAGAATAAGATATAACCCATAAAGTAGTAAATATTATGAGAACGACAGTAATATTTATAATTTGTAATAAGGCAGTAGGACTACTTGATAAACTAAGAACATACATTTAAACTTAAACATTACCACACGCTTTAACAACATATTTTTCTAACTCAACAGAAATGCCATAATTTTTCTGAATCTTCATTTCTGGGGGGACTAAGCCCTCCAAGCCCCCCCCCCCTATAGCTGCCACTGGCTACACTATAACCTTATTAGGAACTAATTAACCCATAGAATGTTAATTGCCTCATATTGAGGCGATCGGTTCGTTTGCAAAATGTTACCGCCTAAATTTGTGGCAATGTGTGCGTGTTCGGTTTCAGCCGCTTACAGTCGAAATAAAACATCTAAGCTATTTCAAATACACATAATTTGAAAGACCGTGAATCAGTGTTTGTTTACGCGTCTTTGAATTTTCTCTATGAATTTCCTACATGGTATAGAGGCTTGTTGATTAGTTTGTTTACTTCGTCTCACACACCATATGTACGAGTCCAGTTCGCCATTGCCAAATTAGTAGTTGTTTATGTTTATTGTTGTGCTTTTATGCGACTTTTAGTGTTTGTGTATTATTTAACTAGTTTTTTGTTATTTGTGATTATAGGTGATCCTTGTCGTTCATGTAACATTCGAGGTATACTTGAACGATCTGATTGTTATATTCATGGCTAGACAACTTATGTAGTTATTACTTCTTATCTAATTTTGTGTCAATATTGAACAATATAATGATGTATTTTTTGTCCAGAATAACATTATTATTATTTATTATTTAACTAGTTTTTATTGTTATTTATAGGTTATAGGTAATCTGTATCGTTCAAGTGACATTCGGGATAAACAAACTGATTGTTATATTTTTTGCTAGGCAACAAACTCAGACTAGTTATTACTTCTAATCTAATTTTGTATAAATATTGGACAATATAATAATTTTTTTTGTTAAGCACTAAATTATGCACAACTTGTATATCTCAGTGTTCTTCTAATATTGTTATTTTACATACATAAATTACCTATATACCTTTTGTAAAATTTTTATAAATTATTTATGAATAACTTTATTTTTATAAAATGTCTTATGTTTATTTATTTTTGCTCTACTATACATATTTTTAATACATTTCTTTCTGATAAAATGTTGTAAATTTCATTCTTCTAATGCTATTAATAAATTTCTTAATGCTATTAATAATTTCTTGTTCATGTTTATGTCTTTTCCACAGGGTTCTATTTTGGATATTATTTGTATTAATTAATTTAATTATAATGCTTTATAAAATTGTATTGTTAACTTTTGTGAATATGTTCTGCACAATATTTTGTATTTAATATATTTATAGTGTATCCCTCGAAATAGCATTAAGATAGAGGGATAATTAAGAAACTGTTTAGTAAAATGTAACAAAAATTATAGTGAATTTAAAAAAAAAGTCTTACAAACCACTAAAAATAAGGCATCATTTGGAGCTATTACCATTGACATTCCTTGGGTTATTAAACATTTCAAAATTGATATCTACTTAAAAGGAGAGATGTGGTGGTAACAAAATGTTTAAATATAAAGTCCCTTTAAGTGACTCTCATGTTAAAGATTTGTACAAAAAAGGAAATTGGTGAAAACTAGACTTTGATATCTCAATACTATCAAGATTAGTGGCCATTTGATAACACCACGCTTCACAGTTTTCCCTAAGAGCTCATATCACTTTCTTAGTTTGTCATGCCTAGTGCTCATTATCAGTAGATAGTTGAACAATATAAAATGTATTTTTTTATATGGCACATAATATTCTAATGCATACCAGCTTTGATAAAAATTTGGTTACTTTAAAATTAAGGGTTACTTAAAGAAGCTTTATATTTAAAAATGTTGAGTCAAATCCCCTCTTGGAATCTTTAATAAAGTAGTTCCTTATTCAAAATCTTTATTGCCGCTACATCAATATTTTACAAAAAATCTTGTGTATGGCCGTTGTCAAGCCACCATATTATTAAGTTAACCATAATTAAGTTAAGTCAAGTTAACCATAATATTACAAAATATTCTAGTCTAATCTAGTAATATAACAAAGCAGACTATTATTTGTAAACATCATATTTTGTAATAATACACACAAAACTTTCATTCCTACTACATAATAAGTTAACATATCTAATCCTCAAATTCTTCAGTATAATTGGCTGGCTTCAGGTTGGCTTTGAACAATATGTCACTAAATACAGAGAAAACTTTTTTTATGCAATTTTTGACAAAAAATAAAAAACCTCAATCAATCACACTGAGTGACTTTGGCATTCATGAGTGTTCCACAGTAAAGTATCTGGGTCTAGTTATCGACAATACACTATCCTGGAGTCCCCATATATCATTATTGTGCAATAAATTAAGTAGAATTAGTTTTACCTTAGGAATTTTATATCCACTTCTGCAGCCGGAGGCTTTGATGTTGGTCTACCATGGCTATTTTTCAGCAGTAATGACATATGGAATTGAAGCTTGGGGAGGGTCGCCTCATGCAGTGCGAGTTTTTTTAGAGCAAAAAAGAGCAGTTCGAATAGTCAATGGAACGGTCCCACGAACCTCGTGTAGAGGGGTGTTTAAATCATTAAAAATTCTCACATTAGCCTCACTATACATTTACAAATTAATTTCAATCACAGTCAGAGACTTGCAGAACATCAGAACTGTGGGTGAGGGTCACAGATTTCCTACTAGGCACGGTAATGAGCTACGTACTCCCAAGCATCGACTAGCGTTAATGGAGAGCGAAGCGTCTTTTGCAGGAATAGTACTCTATAACAACCTTCCACAAGAAATTAAATGTTGTAATAACAAGTTGTTATTAAAGAAATTAAAATCATTTCTATTGGACAAGGAATTTTACAGTGTAGATGAGTACATTAAGGCAGAATTGTGATTAGATTTTAACTTTGTTATTCTGTAGTTATAAGTTAGTCTTAGTAATTGACTTCTGAGATGCACCAACCTGTACCAAATTCAGAAATAAAATATCTTGAATCTTGAATCTTAATAAAATACTATTTTGAGTTAATGACTAAGTAATATCTGATTTTACATATATTAAGCACTCTATGACAAATAATGAAGTAAAAGTTAATATCTGGGATTCTTTCAATAGAGGCTTACAGTGTGCTAAATGGTTTTCATTAAAAATAAGACTAATTGTTTTCTTAAAGTATTAATGATCTTTTAGCACAATAGTAATTCCGCCAATTAAGTATTCCATATGAGAGGTAGCTATGTACATGAGCAATGTTCTTAAAACATCAGAATTAACACACATCTCTAATTTTCTTATCATGAAAATTCCTGTGGAACCTTTTTTGCATAAATAATCAATATGAATCTCCCACTTCAAATTTTGATTCTAAATAAACTCCTAAAAATTTAATTGGTTTTGGGATATAATTACTATTTCTTTCAAAGCTAAGTGTCATGTTCTGTGTTTTTTTCCTTATTTAAAAACACAACATTCAAAATTAAATTCAAAGCTACACACCATGTACACATAAATGGAAGTTATATATTGCATTGTAGTTTCTGAGTTCTAATAATTTATTGAAAGAATAAAAGCTACATTTTTCTGGCTTTGATCACAGAACTTTACAATTAAATCACTGAATTCAAGGTTTGCTTGAACTGTGTTCGATTGCTAACACTCCAAGTGAATTAAGACGTTCTTGAATTATTGATGGACGTTGCCATATTTTCAATACGCAGCCCAGCTAACTAAATGCTCTTTCTGCAGATGCATCAGAAAATGGTATCGTACAAAAGATTCTTAATGCAATACACACATTTATATTAGAGTCGCAGACAGCGGGCCTGGCGAGCAGTGTTTTGCTTCCGCACTCGCAATGTCAACAAGGTGTCACGTGTTTTTATGTTAACATCAGCTGGTTGTGGTGGTTTTGTTACAACTGTTGTAGATTCAGTCATAATTTGTACGCAACACACTGCATATCCAACCAATTTATATTACAGTACTCTATTTTAATATTTTATTTATACATATAAATCCAGCCCTAGTGATTTAATTATTCTTTCCTGTCTATGACTTATTAAAAATTGTCTACTTTTTAATTTTTCCCCCGTCCCTGTGGGCCCCTTGGTGTACAGGCCCTGTTGCCGTAGCAACGGTAGTACCGGCCATGTGGGGCCCCTGTACTCAGAGAATTAATAGCCAAGTAAACCTTTTCGACTGTTAGAGACCTAAGATTAAATGGATTGTTGACACACCTAAATGTAGGCCTAATATTATTAAAATAAAAATTCATACTATTACAAGTCGAAGGGACCTCATTAATGATCTGAGATACCTTGTTGACAAAGAACAAATTGAAGATATCTTCTCTTAAATTTGACTCAGGTTGGCTGGATGAATCGTTGTTATTTATTGTTTCCTTTATTTCTGCCCACCTATGTGTATGATGATAATTTATGCCCAGGATTTATTTATGCCCACCTATGATAATCTATATTTTGTTTTATTTTTATCATTACCTATTCTTTCTGAGTAATAACTCAATTTAACATTTTTTATTTCTTTCTGATATATGTACCTAAAATGGTTTCGTCTATCTTTAAAATAGGTTAACCCTGATTCTATAAATAATTCGTTCATCGACAGTATTTGTTCTTTTAGGTCAGACAAATCTTTTGTGTACCACTTAGGATTTCCTGCATGCCTATTACTTTTAACAATGTTAATGAACTTAGAAGTTTTGCAATATCTACAGAATTCAACAAACAACTAAAAAAGAAATCAAATTTATCATCTAAATTAATTAAAATATAGATAAGTAGCCAATTGATTTGACTAAGAGTGGAGCATAAATATGAGGAGTTAATATCATCTATGTACCTAACTAGCCTTTCATTGGCATAATCTCTTTTTATAAATGTAGGCCTAATACTAGCTTCCGCTATTACACAATAGTGGTCAGATACAAAAGTAGTTTCAAGCTTTAATCCTATCGTGATGTACAGTTGTGGCAACAAGATCGATACACGTACCTACCATCCCTTACTCTTGCCTGGACTGTTATTTCACATAATGTGTTGTTTAACCCATGACTGTTAAAAAAATTCCTTAATTCAGTGCTCTCAGCATCGTTTACCATCAAATCAATTTTCAAATCACCTGTTAAAATTATTGAAGAATTTTTACATTTAGTCTTAATACTATGTAGTAAAAAACTTGTACAGCTACTTAAACTTGGTGGGCAGAAACTACACATTTACACAAACTACATTGAATTCTTCATAAATTAGGTTGTGACAAGATCCGATGGAAAATAATGTTTTCAAATCATTAAAAAGGTATTGTGGGGGGGGGGGGACTTTTGGGTATCCTGTTAACACTATACTTCAAATCAAATACAATGTAGTAATGTAACTTAGTTTAAATCATGCACATCACAGTCCCCCAAGTGTATGGGTAGGTGGGAGCTCAATCAATGTTGATCTTTCTAACTGGGTGAGGACTGCAGAGTATCGCAGCTGAAGTACAGAATTTATTGATTCAAATAAATCCTTCATACATCATAATCCACATCAAATACATTGTAGTACCATAGCCCAAACTCAAATTCTAATTCTGAATCTCTTATAGGCAAACCAGTTCTTCTTGGGAACTGCAAGAGCCTGTGCGCTTGCATACAAGACCTACATTTATAGCAAGGTAGACAGAGAGCATTACCAGAAAGTGACAGCTATAATTCGTATTGCACCCAAGGCTGGGACTCTCTTCTCATCCATCTTGTCACAAGTGGCACTTTCAGTCTTCCTCCTCAACATAGAACACCTTAACATAATGTCTTTAGGAGGTAAGATCTACTAATAGTCAAATTATTATTTTTATTTTTCATTAAAAGTGTTTTCTTATCTCTTCAAATCTCTAAAACAAGAGAAAAATTATCTTATCCAGTATATTTATAAATTATGCAATCAATATTCAAAGAAGAAATTTGAAGCTAATATAAATGAGGCTAGAGTAATGAAATCATAAAAACTATCGTTTTCAAAAGTTACGTAGATAAAAGTTATCAGAAATGATCAGTAAATAGAAATTATTTATTTTTTAATTCTGTAATAAGTTTTATAAACAAAAATTAGAAATTATTTCATATTCTCTTTTTCTTTGATGTAATACTTATCAATGACTTGTCGGGGTGATGATTACATTCCCAATAAAACTATAAATTTCGAACTGGTGTGCGTTCGTGGACCAAAAAACTATTATTACTTTGATGTAATACTTATCAATGACTTGTCGGGGTGATGATTACATTCCCAATAAAACTATAAATTTCGAACTGGTGTGCATTCGTGGACCAAAAAACTATTACTACTTTGGAATTAGAGGCCTTGAAATGTACTTAAAATATAATTAATGTAAATACATGTACGATTTTACATAATTTTAAAGGGTTTAAGCATACATACAATGTAGTAATTGTTTTTTATTAAAAAAATATAATTCTGTTATATAAAAATAATAGAATGAATTTTACCTACTTACCTCATATAGATGGCACTTTATTAAACTTTAAGTTGAGTAAAATCGAAAAGTGTATTACTTATTGAATGTTTACTTGATATTATAGCCTCCTCAGTATCGAGTCAAAACTGAAAATTATATTTTTTGTTGCTATTTTGGTTTTCTGGTAAAAAAAATTATAAAACTAAAAGAAATTGTTTCAAACTTTTTATTTTTACCTAAGTATGAAAAAATATGTTCCTTATAGAGGACATTTGGTCTTGGCCTTCTAAAATAAAAAAAAAATAAAAAATTGGTATAGAAACAAACAGAAATATTATTACTGTGAATAAATTTCATGAATAGTAGACACTGCATTATTAGTGTACATACATTTCATAGAGCACTTTAGAGTGGTTTCTTAGGCTAATACCTTGGAGAAGACCTTGCATGTACTGCGCTGCATCCTAGCCTGGAATGGACATCTGCAACGGTCATGCTTGTTATCCGCTGTCATTGGTGTGTCCTTCACTGCATTATTCTTTGGGTTGTCAAAGAGGGAATGGCACATGCTTATTGGATAATCTTGACAGTGGTAAAAAATCCATGTCATCATTGGCACTCTCTGGTATTGGTTGTTGAATCAAGTGGTATGCTAGATCCGGCTTGGATATTTGAAAAAGTCCAGTCAGTCTATCTTCGGATTGTGTCCAGATTCATCATCCGCCTTCACATTATCCAGCTGGAAGCAATGATACGTCACTTTTAGGGGTGCAGGTGGTAGAAGGCTCGACAAGGCTGATGGAGAGCATTACTATCCTGTAGGATCAACAGTATCCACTTTGGTGTCATCTTCATGGCCTTCTCGAAAACTGTTAAATCTGAGTGGAACTAAGAAAGTAAGATCGTCGCTTGAACTGTCTATTTATTGGAAGTATCTACTAAGCAGAGAACACTTATGGTAAACTGTCCCCAATAGGGTACACCAGGATCAAGGAGGTTACATCATAATGAAAATCATTTACATATTTTAGTAGGATGTCTTGAAAATCATCTAGGAACGAATTAAAGGGTGGCTAGACTAGTCAACATCTTGGATTTATTGTACATAAGAACGTTTAACAAATAAGCTGTTTTTAATGTTTTTTTCTAATACAATTATTTTTATATGCTATATTATAAGTATTCAATGGAAAATGTTCATTGCTTGGCATATTTTAATTTTTTACTTAATGCTTGTAATACACACTGTACAAAATAGTTCTAATTCAAAAAAATAAGTTGAAATGAAAACACCAACAAACTGGAAATAACAGTACTCAATCATAATAAAGCATTCATTCATGAATTTTAACAACATTTAAATCCTTTAAATCAACTAATGAACAAGCACTTTGAAAGACTACTAGTGGATCTATTTCTTTGCTAATTTGAGAACATTTAATATTGGTTTGGAACTTTTTAACATCTAATACATTTCAATCTATTTCTAAGAGTAATCCAAGTTTTTTTTTCATTTTCATCACTACACATATTAAAATTGTTGTAGTGAATATTTTAGAATTTATTTGAATATTTGACAGTATAAATGTTATTCTACTTTAGTATTTTTTCAAATAGAATTATGATTTCTTACTTGGAAGGTAATTAAAACAATTCTTATGTTTCAGCCTCAATAATGGCAGTAATATGTGCTTCAATCTTACCATCCCTCAAACATAGTCTCTACTTCAACAGAGACAAGACTTTACCTGCTCCCGGTAAGTGCAACATCTTTTACCATAGTCGAAGATTCCTTGAATAAGGCCATTGACTTTCCCTATCCATAGTCAATGCATTTTTTTTTTTTTTCAAGTAATCCAAGAAAATTCCAGAACAACCTCCATCATATTTCTTTTCAAAGTATCTTTTCACTAGCTGTAACTAGATCTATCTTAGAGTTTCTCATGAACTCTTTCACTCCACTTGCTCTAGTAACTGTCTCTTAAGAGTCCTACTACCTTCATTCTCTGCACATTAAAAAAAATCTCTTAGTTTACTTCTCTTAATAATAAGAATTCGGTTCTATTTTCCTTTAACCTAGGTTAATAAAATTAAAAAAGTAATTAATTAATGATGTACATGTCTTTGCTAAATTATGATTAAAATAATATACTTACTTACTTACTCCTGTGGCCACTCAAATCCAAGGTGATTTTTTGCCTCGCCAACAAGTTGCCTCTACAATCCTCTATCCACTGCCATTTCGATGTCTCCACCAAGACTTCTCACACCCTGTTCCACTTGGTCATCCCATCTTATTCTTGGTCATCCTAGAGGTCGCCTTCTTGCCGGTTCCCCATCCATACCCTTCTTATATTTTTTTCTTCTTCCCTTCTCCTCACATGACCAAGCCATATTATTCTTCTGCTTCTAACCACCGCCACAATATCAGGTATCTTGTACAATTCTCTAAGCTCCCTGTTCTTTTTCATTCTCCACGCTCCTGATTCATAGGTAGGTCCATATACTCTTCTTAAAATGTTGTTTTCAATGTAATCAATATTTTTTTGTTATACATTGTTAGGGTCCACACCTCAGATCCTTACAATAAAACAGGTTGTACAAGTTTACTTTTGAATAGCTTCAGGAGACTCCAGTAGCATCTATTTGCAGCATTAATTCTGACTTGTATTTCCTCTTCCATTTTATTTTGGCTAGTCAAAATAACTCCCAGATACTTGAACTCTTCAGTGGCTAAAAATTTGTAATCCATTACATCCAGTGTTGAGTTGATTGGCTCTGTCTGTCTCCCTATCTTCATATATTTAGCCTTTTCTTCATTCACTTGAAGACCTACTTTGTAGGCTTCTTTTAACAAGACACATGCTAGCGTTTTTAGATCACTTTTACTATCAGCTACTAATGCCACATCATCAACAAATGCTAAAATATTGATTATACCTTCAATGTTTGCACCGATTTGTACTGATTTTGTCACTTTCAGTGTTTCTTCAAGAGTGAGGTTGAATAACAATGGTGGCAACGCATCTTCTTGTCTTACCCCTGTTTTGACGTCAAAAGTGTCTGTAAATTCTCTTTCTATTCTTACTTTCCCTCTTGAGCCTTCAACACACATTTTTGTAAGTCTAATTATCTTTTTTGGGATGTTTTTTTGTCTAAGATATGTCCACAATTTTGATCTCACAATGCTATCATAAGCATTTCTAAAGTCAATGAATAATATATATATATATATATATATATATATATATATATATATATATATATATATATGTATATGTAGATTTTTGTTGTATTCCCAGTATTTTAAGGTCAGCTCTTTTATAATAAATATTTGGTCAGTAGTTGATCTTTCTTTCATAAAGCCTGCTTGTTGTTCTCCGATTATTTCTTCTCCGCATCTTCTTAGTCTGTTTAATATTAGCTTTGACAGTATTTTATATGTACAATTAAGTAGTGATATTCCTATATAGTTTGTACATTCTTGCTTATCTCCTTTTTTATAGTGGTATTATCACACTCTCTTGCCACTCCATTGGTATAACTTCAATTCTCCAAATTTTCAATATCATCATATGAAGGAATTTCATTATTTTAATACCACCACTTTTGATTATTTCAATAGGTATTCCATCTTCTCCTGGTGCCTTCCCATTTTTTTAATGTTTTCATCACTTTCTCAATGTCCTTTATAGTTGGTTCTAAATCATCTTCCCTCTATTAAAATAATATACTTACAAAAATATAAAACAAAAAAATTTACAATTATGTTACTGTTACAGCTCATCTAAAGAATACAGAGTTTTATTTATTAAATATTTTCAAAATTTCCCTCAAACTTTAATAAAGATGTTCCTGATTTGATATGTTCAGGTGATTTACTGTTACAGATTATTCCTGCATACTTTAAATTTTTACAAAAGGGTGCCAATCAATGAGAGGGAATTTGTTCTGCTGTTTAGTGTTGTAATAATGATTATCACCATTAAGTTTCTGCTCCCCGATTTTCTGCCTAATGGATAGTACTACTTCAAAAATATATATTCCATAGAAAGTGAGAATTTGTAGTTCGGCAAATTTTTCTTTAACTGAAACTTGAAGCTTTAAATTTAATATGAATGTTATTGCCTTTTTTGTATTATTAAGATTGATTCAAGATTTTAAAAAGTTGTTGCACCGTACAAGGATATTCTAAAGTAAATGGTGGAATGTATGTACGTAAAATAAACCGTTATTAAAGTCACAAAGCTATCTTAATTTACTTATTGGGAATATACCAGATGATTCTTTGGACAACACTCTCATAACATGATGACCACAGTTTAAATTCTTGTCAAACCCCAGAAAGTTTATCTCTTCAACCTGAGAAATATCAAATTTACCAGCATAATTAAAAGGTGAGGAAATTCAAAGATTGCATATCTAGGTGAATATTTGATTTGTTCCCACTTTGCACGAAAGCACACAATAAGTGGAGGTGTGATTCTTTTGGCTAGTAAACATTTTGTTTTTAACAAAGTTAGTATACCCCATATTGAAGTGATAGTGGAAGAAAAAGAATTTGAGTGCTATATGGCAAATTTTAAGGTAGATAATTACTCTTTTTTACTAGCTTGTTTATACAGATCTCCAAAATGTAATGCTGAAGATTTGTTCTTACATAAATTTGAAGTTTTGGTTGAAATAATTTTGGAAAAATATAAGAACATTATAATAGTGGGAGACATTAATCTAAATGTTTTAAATAAAAATAAAACTTACTATAAATTTGTAAACATACTGAACCTAAATAACATGCATTACTTGGTGGACTTCCCAACTAGGATTACTGACTCATCAGCAACTGCCATAGATAACTGTATATCTAATATTAATAAGGAAAACATAAAAGTATATGGGGTGTCAACTGAACTCTCAGACCATAATGGTCAGATAATTAATATTTTAGATGTAAATAATAAAAATAGTCACCAAACTTTGATACAAAAATATTATAGAAAACTTGATAAACAAAACATAGAGTTATTAAAAAAATATCTTGCTAAGGAATCTTGGTTGGAGGTGTATCAGGCACCTATTGATGTAAAATATGATGTTTTTAATTCTTTATTTAGTTAGTATTTTAATATAAGTTGTCCCAAATTGTATTGTACAGTTAAGTCTAAGAAAAATAGTATCTGGATTAATGAAGAAGTTAAAAGTATAAAAAATTAAATAGTTGAACTAAGCAAGAAAAGCAAACTTCAAAATAATAACTCACTCAAGGAAATTATCAAAGCAAAGAAAAACATTCTTAAGCAAAAAATTAGTAATTAAAAAAAATTTATTTTGAGTCTAGGTTAAGTAAATCTTCAAATGTAGTAAAAACAACATGAAATATAATAAATGGAGAGGTAGGAAGCTGTACATTTAGCAATAGTAACATAACCATTTTGGATAGGGGCAATTTGATTTGTAATCCCTTCTTGGTTGGGAACATGTTTAATAGCTTTTTTTGTGAATGCTGTTGATGAATTTGTGGTTCCAAATATTGGCATACAAAATTCTTTCATATCAAATGAATACACAGGAAAAACACAAAAAACCTTTTTATTTTGGCAAATTACAGAACAAGAATTAAATAAAGTAATTTCATCTCTTAAAAATAAAGTGTCTTCTGGGGTGGATGAGATCACGGTAGCCCTAATTAAAGATATAAAAGAACTGATTCTAAAACCACTGGTTCATTTAATAAATTCGTCCCTCATCTCAGGTAATTTTCCCAGTAAACTAAAGATAGCTAAAGTGATACCACTATTTAAAAGTGGAGATCACAACGAAGTAGGATGTTACAGGCCTGTATCTGTCTCCCAACCTTCTGGTACTTTGAACTAAGTTGTATTCATTTTTGTTTAATATATAGTTATTTATTTAAACTGCCAACTACCTTAAATTTAATTTGATTTAGTATACTTTGTATTTAATTTACACTATTTACATGTACAATGTGCATATACAAATAAAGATTTTATTGATTGATTGGTTGAGGTTTATTTTTCGAATTCTTTATATGAAGTTATTATATACACCTGATTTTTTCCAAGTTTAAAAGTAAACTAATTTGATTAAAATACTGATAGAGATAAGTTATCATACAGCTTACTTCCAATTTCTTCCTAAGATGGTGCATTAATATTTATATTTGTATCATCAGCATACAGAAAACTTTTACTGGAAGAGCACAGTAATAAAATGGGGCCTTGTGGGACACCATATTTAACTGTTTTCACTGAAGATCTGTAATGATTTCTGAAATTTTTACCATCTTAATAAGATATTTCGGCAAATTGCTTTTGATTACTTAAATAAAATAAAATTAAATCATGATTTATCCCTTACCCATAAATTATACAATTAAAAAAAAGTGATGAATTAGGAATAGAATCAAATGCTTTGCTCAGATCGATTATTATTCCCATTACCTTTCTGTTTTCATCCAATAAATAAATTACATATTCAATGAATTCCCTTGCTTCAGTAATGACGAACTTTCCCTTACAAAAACCGTGTTGACAATCCAAATTTAATTATTTTTTCTAAGAAATTGACTAATTGCCCACGAAAGGAAAGGCTCTTTCTAAGATTTGAGAGATAGTGTGAAGGATGGATAATAATATTGAATATCGGTCTTTTCTCCTTTTTTAATAAAGCGGTATTACTTTAGCAATTTTGTGTGTGCTAGGAAAAAAGCTTGAAATGATGGATGAATTGATCAAATGAGCAATTGGTTTCACCAACTGAAATATAAAACTTTTTATCAAGCTTTTTTCTTCCTGAACTTTCTTTATTCTATAAATTATTTTGAATACTTCCTTCTCATCCATTGGCTTACATTTAAAAACATTATAATTATCATTCATACACAGGTTGGTAGTACTGGCTTGATTGATTTCATTAATCACGGTCTTAGTCTTATCTAGTTTAGGTAAAATATTGTTTTCAACATAATTTAGGAAATAATTATTAAAACTCTCACACACAACAGCAGGATCATGAACAGATCTACCCTGAATGTTAACAGTAATATTTTTTTGTCTTGAAGTATTTTCCCCAGTTAATTATTTTCCATGTGGTTTTGTTAAAATTTGAAGATAAATTAATATTTTTTGAAAAATTGCCCTTTTTCTGCTATACACCTTTTTTCTAAACAATTTATTCATTTTTCTCACCTTTAAAAACATTAGGTTATTTTGAGTTTCTCTAGCTACCTTACTTAGTTCAATAATTTCTACTTTATCTGATTTAAGGTCTTCAGTGATCCCTGGCTTTTTATTTTTAAAACTTCTGTTTAATTTTTAAGGACAGAATAAATTTTGAATTGAACCATTACACATTAATACATCGATACATTAATTGAAATATTAATGTATCATAAAAAATATCATATTTACAATAAGGTTCTGCCATTTATGTATTACGCCATAACTCTAATTGCAATGTTTTAGGAAATTTGGAAATGTTTTTAGACAACATTTTCTAGAAAATTCTGATATCTACCAAATATTCTTGTTGAGAAATCTACCAAAAATGTTATACCATTAGCTACCAGAACATTATGGAGGTTTCTGTCAAGTCAATATTTATATCGCCAATGACCACAATATAATTGTTATGTAGTAGAGAGGACTCTATAGTCCTAACTTCGCCTCCAAATAAAGCCATTTTTCGTTTCATTTTCAATATATGCAAATTTACTTTTCAAAATTTCCAACACTTCACTATTAATATATTTGAATTTTTAAGGAAGAGAATATTCTTAAATTCAACGGTACAATATTCAAATACAGTTTTACTGTTTGATTGCTCAATTTATTTTAGATTGATCTTTTTAAAACTCAAGTGGTGTTTCGCTAAAGTAATGACACCACCTCATTGGGAAGTTTGTCTGGCATAAGTGAAAATAAACGTGTAGTCTAAAATATTTTTCCGTTCTAATGTTGGTTGAACCACTTTGTGTTCTGAGAGTAGGTCTACTACGATTTCAGGATTTAATTCAACTAGAGTAATTTCTAAGGACTCGACTGATGACTCGCCCCCTAATATTTTGATGAAACACGGTTACGCCGCTAGAGTTTAAACTACTGATGTGTGGGGAGGGCTTACATTGAGAGATTGGGTTTGCTTTTGCTCTAAAAAACAATTAAATCCTATTGAGTTGTTTAAACCATTACTTATACTTAGAGAGTTATTGACGGTACAATCTCTTTCATCACTATCTAAATTATTTACATAAAGAATTGCACTTGTATTTTGACCAGCTTTAGGGCCTCATAGTATGTGAGGTCACCCGGCACTATTACTACACTCTCACAATCAGCAGATGTATCAGGTGGTGGTGGAACCTCAGCAGATGTTCCAGGTGCTGGTGTAACCTCAGTAGATGTCTCAGATGGTGGTGGAATCTCAGCAGATGTCTCAAGTGGTGGTGGAACCTCAGCAGATGTTCCAGGTGATGGTGGAACCTCAGCAGATGTCTCAGGTGGTGGTGGAACCTCAGCAGATATGTCAAGTGGTTGTGGAACCTCATCAGATGTCTCAGGTGGTGGTGGAACCTCAGCAGATATGTCAGATGGTGGTGGAACCTTAGCAGATGTCTCAGGTGGTGGTGGAACCTCAGCAGATGTCTCAGGTGGTGGTGGAACCTCAGCAGATGTGTCAGGTGGTTGTGGAACCTCATCAGATGTCTCAGGTGGTGGTGGAACCTCAGCAGATATGTCAGATGGTGGTGGAACCTCAGCAGATGTCTCAGGTGGTGGTGGAACCTCAGCAGATATGTCAGGTGGTGGTGGAACCTCAGCAGATGTCTCAAGTTGTGGTGGAACCTCAGTAGATTTCTCAGGTGATGGTAGAACCTGTGCTGTGAAAGTGTCATGTGAAGTTGAGGATTTGTTCGTATCAGGATAGTCTCGTTCACAAGGGATATTTCAAGATATGCAAAATGACATACACAAACATACATACTGGACAATGATGACCCACGGGATGTTGTTGGAGTTGATTTTTCTGTTTCATCATTTATTAGGTTCTTTATTCTGTTATAAATTCTCTGTGTAATAATCCATTACGATGGCTTCGGAAGGACTTTTGAAAATATGATCCGATAGTGACTTGGTGCATCATTGAAACTTTAATATGTTTGTTACAATATGAATCAACTCGACTTTATCTCAGACAAATCCAATAGGGGAACAAATGAGGTGTTTGAGGCCCCTGCTTTTAAAGTTTTCAGTTAAGTCATTGAACATTGAATGCAGTATTATAGTGCGATATGAATTAATGAATGTTTTAATTCCAATGGAAAACAATTTATATAAAATCCATGAAAGAAAATTAATAAAACTGTTATAAAGAAATATTGTGTTAGGAAATAAGCCTACATGGGTTTTAAATCCTGTACGTAGGCTCAGTCGTGCATCAGTCATAATTTATATTAACACAAAAAATAGCTAAAAATAATTGCAACCAAATTTTAGAAGAAACTTTGCTAGTAATTATTTGAATGAAATTTAAAAAAAACAACAAGTATTACTAATTCCTAAGTGGAAAATAGACCTTAAATTAGAAAAAAATATTAACTATGAGTTCGACACATCAGACAAAACGGAGGAAAAATTTGAACATTATTTTAAATACATACAGCTTGAAAAAATGTTGTGGTGTAATTGTGGTAACTGAATAATTTTTATTTTTTTATTTTTTTTATTTTATTCATAAGACGCCGATTGTCAATATATGGGCGAATATGGATTTCGAATGAGTGTGATGAGTGTAGATGTGCGAATGTAGTCATTGTTACAAACTAAGGCCGACTATTCCTTAGAAAGTGTCGTTAATTAATAGCCCAATGACAAATGAACAGCCGGTGATTATCAGCTGATCCTTCTCAAAATGTATTGACTCTGATAGGGATCGAACTGAGAACCTTTAGCACATGAAGCTGGGATTGAACCAACTACGCTACCGACCAATTTGACTATCAATGCAGCCGCAATATGATAAACAAATGAAGTAGGAGTGTAGGAAGTTCTGTACAAAGTAATCAGTATTGTCCAAAGGTCAGGTCCGCCGATAATCCACAAAGATAAGGTGTTCTGCCTCTTCAATGCTTAACTTAAGTAGCCACTCTCTAATTCCTTTCTTTAAAATTGACAATGAAGAAGAATATTTAAATTTAAAATCTTCATGATAATTGCTAATATTTCTGTATAAGATATTTAATAAATAATAAGAATTAGTGGTTGAATAGTGCAATATCAACTGTAAGGAACTAACACCAATCCGCTGAGCGTATCTTGTATTATAAGAATGGAAAATATCACAAAATAAATTATTAAAATTTAAAGATATGTATGTTACAAGAGTTTTAATAAAGAGTTTGCGGATTGTTAAGACTTTTAGATTATGTTAAAGAGCACTAGGCCAGGAATTAGTATATTGGAGAGATAGAACATCAGCAAACTTATCTTAGAAGACAAGTTCACTAACACCAGAGTAGTAGAAACATACACAAAAGAATCACATAATCACACAAATTTTCAGTACCACTGGCTCTTTCTTCAGGTGAGTATATGTATATAGAGAGAGAGAAAGAGAGAGACACTGACATGGCTTCTACTATTGCTGGTTAGGTGGCAGTGGTGGGGGTGTTTAGTGATGGGGTTGTACATACGTAGAGCAACACTCAGGTATTGATGCAGTTGTTTTCAGTTGGTATATTTATGAAGTTTGCTTATGGGGAAGGGGTTGAAGGGAAGTGTCTATCTTATGTTCAGATTAGGTGGGTCACGAGATTTTGTTATCCATTGGTGTGCTAATTTCATCCTTCGGAGTTGGGAACTATTGGAAAGGGAAGGAAGGGATCTGATTACTTTAGTGGTGTAAGACTGATCAAAATTTTGGTTATGGAGAAGAGTATGGGCAGAGACAGGTATTTCAGGATTTTGGACTTTTCAATCATGTCTATGGTCATTCATGCGTTTTCGAAGAGTTTCACTGGTAAGGCCGATATATTGAGCAGGACAGTACTGGTACTGGAATTGATAAATTAAATTAGTGGAATCACAGGAGTGGTTTCCAGGTATCTTGTAGGCTAAGGAGGTAGTGGAGCTGGTAAAATATGTGGCTGGGAGATGAATAGGGCAGGTTTTGCAAGATTTCTTATTACATGGATTAGAACCGGATGGTTGCTGGTCTTTAGGACAGGTCAGGATGTTGGGATCAGGTAACTTAGGACGGACCAGCATTTGGCGGAGGTTTTCGTTTTGTCTGAAAGTAACAGTAGGAGGTTTTTCAAAGAAATCTTTGGTGTGGGCGGAAGCTTTTAAGATGTTGAAGCCATCTTTCAGGATTTGGTTGAGTTTCTGTAGGCCATGGTGGTAATTAGTGACAAGGGGTAAGCATTGGGAACTACTTCTAGTTTGGAGTTGGTTTTGGGACTGGGCTAAACAGATTTCGTTTTTAATAAGGTTGGTAGGGTAACCTCTCTTTTGGAATGCACTGACAAGTTGGTTATTGTATTTATTTAGGTTTCTGGGAGAGGAAATGATATGTTTGGCACGGGTGGCTAGGCTATAGGGTAGGGAGTGTTTAGTGTTGTTGGGGTGACAGCTGGTATAGTGAAGGTATTGTTGTTTATTGGTAGGTTTGATGAGAATATCAGTTTGAAGGACACCGTCCTCCAATCCAATTTCAACATCAAGGAAGACTATGCGTTTAGAAGAGGATTACCAGGTGAAATTCAGGGATGAAAAGTTTTGTAGGCTTTGAAGAAAGGTTTCAAGATCGGTTTCGGAGTCAGTCCAGATCATGAAAATATCATCGATAAAACAGAGCCAGCAAAGGGGTTGGACAGGTTGCTTTTGAAGGAAAGTCTTCTCCAAATTTCAAATTGTGAAGACTGAAATTTCTTGAAATAGTGCCTCATTAGGAAAGCGTTACCTTTTGTTAAATTCTATTTTTAAAATTCTCTTTTGAGCTATAAATAATGGTTGGAGCAAAGAACAACTCAAACCTCCTCAAGCAATAATACCGAAGGAAAGAAGTGATTGTATATAACTACAGTAAGCTAATTTGATTTCAGACTTGGCTAGGATCTTACTAATCTGTCTAAAAGCACAGAAGTATTTAAAAATTTTCTTTGTTAGAAATTCAACATGCTGAGACCAACTCAATTGAAAATAAAATATTACGCCTAAATATTTATAAGATATTATTTTTCAATGGACTCACAAGAACATGTATTATTGAAAAAAATCACGACAATTATGAATTACAAGATTTCCAAGATGGTAATTATGACTATTTCTTAAAGAAATAGGTATACGTTGTTAATAAATTTTTACAAAATCACCAATTAATAATACTTTTTTCGAGGCCTTTTGCCAGCAAAGCTGGCATCATCAGGCAACACAAATGAAACTGATGATGCCAGCTTTGCTGGCGAAAGGCCTCGAAAAAAGTACTATTTATTGGTGATTTTGTAAACATTTACTAACAACGAGGAATACCAATATCAACTCCATCTGAAATTTACAAAAAATAGGTATACATTTAGTTTTTGATATATTTAGCAATAAAATGTTCTTGTCAAACCATTTTTTCAGAGTTCCTAGGTCGTATAAAGCACTCATTTGAACTTCTGCCAAATCATCCCCCTTAACAAAAATGAGGGTGTCAACTGCAAACAAATATAATTTACAATTTAAATTGACGTTACTAATATTATTAACATATATTAAAAACAAGACCGGGCCAAGAGTTCTACCCTGGACCATGCCATAATTTACATTAATGGGGTCACTATTA
Source organism: Stictocephala bisonia (assembly GCA_035578905.1). NCBI lineage: Eukaryota > Metazoa > Arthropoda > Insecta > Hemiptera > Membracidae > Stictocephala > Stictocephala bisonia. The sequence goes on along the minus strand of JAQJVL010000238.1, from coordinate 388,588 downwards.
ATCCCATATAAAGACACATATTGCATCCTGTCAGTGAGATAACTATGAAACCATATGAGGGCTTTACCACGAACTAATAAGTTCGAGCTTAGTCAACAACTCACTTCTGTCAACTGAGTCAAATGCTTTGGCTAAGTCTAGAAATATTAACATTGAACGTTTCCCATTAGATAAACAACTATTTAAATCTCTGGAAATATCAAATAACGCATTATATATGTTTTTATCACATCTGAACCCATATTGACACTCTGCTAATATTTTATTTTGACATGAGTATTAGTAGTAATAGTAAAGGTAAGACATGAGTTGCTCCTTTACTATACGCTTCAAGATCTTAGAGAAGACACTTAACAGGGATATGGGGAGGAAATTATTTTTTCTGTATAATTATTTGCTTTGTGTAATGGAAAAACTTTGGCTAACTAGAAACTATTAGGAGTCTTGCCAGATGAAATGCTTAAATTAACCAGATGTAGTAAAGGATGGGATAGTATGAAAAGATTTTGTTTCAGAATGTCAGCAGAAACGCCATTGAAACCAGGTGTAAACCCTCTACTGAGTGCAGTCACATATCGTACGATGTCAAGTTCAGTCACAGTTCTTAAAGTGAAATTATAGTTGTTAAGTGCGCATACAAAATCGTTAACCACTGGTTCCCCTCCAGAGTCAAAACTATTTGCTAAATTTTGTCCCACATTCACAAAAAATGAGTTGAAGTTGTAGGCAAATTTCTCGATAATAGTAGGAGTTATGTTCTAAGCTGTAGGCAAACACATATTAAAGGGCCCTGTTTATTTTTGGTTCTTCCCACTAATTTGTTAATGATGTTCCAAAATAGTTTTGGATTATTATAAGCCTGAACTATACGTTGTCTATAATATTCTCTTTTTGTGTGTTTGATTGATCTACTAAAATGTTGCCCTAAATTACGAAATTAATTTCTTGATTGTACATTAAAAGGTTGCCTTTAATAGTCTTCAATAACTTTACTCATCTTATCTCTTATGCGAATCAACCTGATAAGTTCAGGTGTGATTGATGATTTAAGCTTTTTCATTCTCGTTGTAGCATTTATTCTTGGTTTTTTAGAATAAGATATTGAGGTCTTGACTAGTTCTCTAAAACTAAATGAGCATAGATCAATATCAGTGTAGTCAGATACTGTAGTCCAAATGATTTTCACTAAGTTTTGTGCCAGCAGTCTGTAATCAGTGTAGATAGAGTCGTCATAGATATCAGGAGCAGTGGTATGTAATTATCGTAAATGAAAAGTGCTTTACTATAGTAGTCAGTAATACTAGTCTGGAACAAGTGTGTTTGTATTCTTTGTACATTATTAATCCTCACAAATATATGGTCCAGACAAGACATGCTGTAATCAATGGCTCTAGTAAGTTTGTGGATACACTGAATAAGTCCTGCTTCTAGTAAAATGTTTAAATAGCTGCTAGTAATTAAATTTTCAATTAGTAAGTCTATATTGATGTCACCTTTAAGTATGCTCGTTTCGTTCAAGTCAAGACAGTCGTAGTAATTTTCCAAGTGCAGTTGTAAATAAATAAAGGTCACTATAATGAGTCCTGTACAAAGCAAGTAAATTATATGCATAGTTTGAGTGAACAAAGTTTAACTTGAGTCTGTACACATCTCCAAGTGTTACTTGTGCAGCCGTCACTGACAAACGTTTATTAACTAAGATGACTATTGTGTCACATTTATTGCTTAAGTGCTCAGAAACCAAGACATAAAAATCCTCAATGTAGACACCATCCTCTCCACCCTTCAACCAACACTCTGACATAATAATTAAACCTAAACTATAGACTTGAAATGATAGGATTTCAAAACAACATAAGATCGTCTAAGTTTTGTAGAAAACTTCTTATATCAGTATGAAATATTTTGAGATCATCTCCACCGTTATCTTTATTCTCATAAAAATGTGAGTATTTATCTAACATGTCAAGCTTTAAACAAAATGAAAATATGTAGTTATTTTTTATGTCATCTCGTTCGACATTATTCGAACTCACCCCAGGACAGCCCAACCTACCCATTTACAATGTAAAGCTATTAAAACATACTTTAATTACAAAACAAAATCTGTACATTTATGCAGATTCCTAATACCATGATAAAATAAAATAACTACCAAGTACTGGACATTCAGTAAAACGATACTAATAACACTAATTTGCTTGATATTGAAATATGAAGTAATAATATTATAGAAAAAAATAAAATTATAAAAAAAATACATTACAATGACGTGATTTATTATGATCAATCAACATATCATTGTTAAAATAACTGTAGAAAGAAACTAAACATAAAAACTTAAATTGTTTAATATTGTAGAGCAATTAAAACATTTATGTACATTATTACTAAATTATGTAAAATTGTAAAAGGACAATCAAATTATTAAAATAATAGGTACTTTCAAAACAATAACAACAATTTATAAATGGAAAATCACATAGAACGATAAATACAAAATGAAAATTTACATAACAAGAATTTAACTTAGAGACCCTACCTTTTTATTATTAATTTAACTTTAAGGACATTTTATACAAGTTACTGCTGAATTCAGTAATGTGGCTAATGTGCTCTGATAAGAACTTTCCCTGCATCTAACCGTGAGCATTAGATCATCTGAAATCCCTAATAGATTATTTCAACAGCTTTTATACCAATTTTGAAAGCTTACAACTACACACAACAAATGGGGTGGCTACATATGTAACACATCCAGTAATTTACAAGATGGCCTAACATTTCTAAACTAAAGAAAACAGATTTTGTTTAGATGAGGTAAGTTTTCTATCTATCACTCGATTTAATTCAATTAAAAAATAGCCTTATGAGTTAGTTGTTACCTTAAATTTATAACAGAATATTTAATCTCTAAGCTATCTTTGCACCAGTGTGATATAAGGATACTATGTGTTTCAGATAAGCATAAGGAATGTCAATATGCCATTCGACTGCTATGGCAGGACTTCAAAGAAGCCTACACGAATCCCTACATTGTTAAGTGGTGTGTATGGTGGGTACTGGCAACCGGTGGATTTCAAATAGTGAGTGTCATACTATTTGAGTAGTGGGGATTTGCCGATCCTCGCGGAGTGAAAATTTAGGTTGATAATTTTTTGATTTGCTTAAGTTGATAATTTTTCAATTTTCCTAGGTTAATAATGATTCAGTTTGTGTAAGTTGATAGAGTTCTGTTCGCCATTCCTGGCACAGGTAAAAGTGAGATCGATAATTTTGTAGGAAAAATAAAAAATGTGAATTGTGTTTTAGTTTTGAGGCGTGAAATGAAAGTTTTTTTTCAGATTTTGCATCTGGTGGTGTGGGGTTGAGTTTTGTCTACCCTAATTTCCATAGGTGTGGATAAACAATGTTATTTACAATGGGTTTCAAGATCAGGCGATTGTCTTGATCCACGATGCTAATGGTGATTTGCTGTATTTTTCGCATGCCACTATCTAACGGAACATAATGTAGCGGCGTTTCTGATATTTTGTAGCCCGTAGTATGGCTGGGAAAAATGTGTATAGCAGTTGATGTTCTTTGTGCTTGTGCAAGTGTTTGTCGCGATTGGAGTAACTGTTTTCAACTAAATTGCAATGTATTTCGACTGTGTCCACTGCTCTGAGATGCGGTGGTTTTACGGCTTTTATGATGTGGTCGGCTATGTAGTAAAATCTTTCCGTGCTGTAATCTTCTTTTTTGTTGAATTGCATTTTGAACCCCATTAGATTTCACATTGTGGGATCAAAACTGAACTTAAGCGGTTAGACTATCGATACCCTGTCTTACATTTTTTCTATGCTGAACCTCGATAAATCTACCACGTATAGTGTTTTGATGAACTCACTGCACTTGACGTGTAGGGTGTCTAGCGTCCAGTGGCGTTTGTGCAAGACGAGCGCTTTTGGACCTATGCTCTGTTGTTCGGCATTAGGACCTACCCAAAAGTATATCGTTCCATCTGTCAGAAGATTCGCAATATTGTTTTCCGAATAAAAACCGTACAGAGCCAGTTGGTAGTCATTTTTATCATGCAAATAGATTGGGTACTCCAAGTGAAGTGTGATCACTGAGCCTGCTCCAACCAGTTTGAACAGCATGATGATTTTAAAAATTCTTTGTCTCTCATTCATTCACAGGTGTTTCTTAAAAATTACTTTTACTCAACACGAAAAACAAATATTTAAATATATATTAAATAATTGTGTTTGTCTCTTACGTCACTATATTTGTCATGCGTGGAGACATTCGTGCCATTCTCTAGAGCTTCTAGTTTTTCCTCGATCTTTTTGAGCCTTTCATTAGTTTTTCACTTAAACTTTTTGGATGACATCGAATAGATCATTCAGCTCGAGTTAAAGTTTGATTTTGACTTCATCAAAAGCTTGCAATTATTCATGGGCAAATCCTCTTTTTAGGTCATTGATTTTAGAATGGACGTCTTATCCACTATTACCACCAGCAACAAAAGTGATACTCGTATCACCAAATATGTTGATATGAAAAGTACTGTTACGATAATTCTCTATATTTATGGTATCTTAGTATATGTCTATGTCTGGTTAGAAATACCTCCAAGAAAATTTGTTGTCTCGTAGACACAGCAAAATATCATTCCAACCTTTGTCGTTATGTCGAAACACCTCAATACATAGGTGATCACATATTGGCGGATCATCAAAATATTGAAATGAAATACGTCTTTATTTAATCAGGCGAAGTTGGGACTAAAAATTCCCTTCTTCCACTTAATATTGATATTGCATGCTATCAATTTTGTATTTGAGATTATCTGCACCCAAATAATGTACCAACTCTAGTGGCGGTCTTGCATCACCGAACGAGTCAAAATAGAATTTATGTTCTCCTCATTTTACATAATACGACCAATGGGTGCCATTAGATGATATATCTCCATATACGATTGGACTCGGTAGCATTTGACGCATAAACACACCTTGAAAATTGTGTATCTTTAGTGTTTTGATGTAGTTTTCAATTTCAGCTAGCGAAAGGGATGTAATCTTTTTTTATATCCAAGCAGGTCATTTAGCTTAGAGAAGTTCAGACTCCTTAGGAGCGGAGTCAAAAAAGTGTTGTGGCTTTTCTGAAGGATGATGCTCTATTGAAAGAGCCAGATGACCGCTCCTCTTTCTCAGCGGCTCTGAATTTGCGTATAATGTCTCACTGTAGCTCTTCAAGACATTTTGCTTCCAATACATTAGCCATAGTGCTATCCTTACATAAAAATTATATAAATACACACTGACACATGATTATTTTGCAACTGGCTTGGGCACCAGTTTTTTTATTTAACATACATTTGTACTTTCCTGAGTTAACTTTCTGGTCATGTCAATAGATAGAAAGCAATGTGGCTGACTCCACATTTCTTAGACATAGATTCAAATTGAATGTGTGATATGTCTGAGCCGACAAAGTCTTCATATATTCGCTAGCTGCAGTTCTTATTCTGATTGAACACACAAAGTAGGTTGACAATTTTAGGGATTACTTGCATATCCACCTGTCCATAGCTCTGGCTGAGATATGAGTGTATGTCCATCTCTAATAAAGTATTATTTTATTGAGATTTGTTTTTCAAGAAGGCAGTCATCGAAAACCACCAACGAATTTGGTTCACAAATCACAATCATCACCTGAGATTAGGTCTTCACAGCTAGTGTAAAAAAAGGCTATCTGTTTCCCTAACTTCGTCCCAACTTGGAAGTACATGTCATGAAGGTTAGAGCACGCAGTCTGATCGATTGATTTACCGAAAACGAACAAGTTCTTAAATTTCAACCCTTGGCCCTCATCAAAAAAGTTCAGCAAAAGATTTGTTTTCCCACTACCGGACGGACCTACAATTAAACAGCTTAGTGGCCTCGGTATCAGGTGGTTGTCGAAATGTTCATTAACATACACTTTGATATCCATTTCAGATGGTTACTTATTAGTATGTGGTATTTTTTAATGTCCCCAGGGTAATGACTTCATTCCATCTTCTAATATCTAGCGTTTGTTATCTTTACTACTCAGTGATGATTTGAATAGTTCAACACTGTATAGTTCATGTCCAGAACTATGTATCATATTCATAGATGTGTTTTCCCTTTGAACAGACACTCTTTGTAGTCTGTAAATGATATCTCATTTTTCACAACAGACTTCTTGACCCCTTTAGATCTTTTGGAGGTTTTAAGTTTATCTAGTTTATTTTGTTCTTTATCTTTTTTTTCGTCATCTAATTGATATGCATACATTTTGGATCTAAGCCTGACCAATTCTTGCATGATAAAACCCTTAAGTTCTTCTTTTATTTTTCACAATATTTTTTTAACAATTGATGGTAAACTTTACCTCTTTTGTTCCGCCACCAATGTTCAGTTTTTTCTTACACTACCGGTTTAAGAGACTAATTTCCATCTTCAGGTGTTCACTATTCACTACATACTAAACCATTAAAGTTTAAAATACTTGAGTTTTTTGAATCACTAACGGATGTTTTAGAAATGGTTTAGTATGTAGTGAATAGTGAACACCTGAAGATGGAGATTAGTCTCCGAAACCGGTAGTGTAAGAAAAAACTGAAGATTGGTGGCGGAACAAAAGAGATAAAGTTTACCATCAATTGTTAATATTAATCAATCAGGATAAAATACCGATAGAATAATCATGGAATTTTTTTTGTTAACTTGAGGCATACTGTACGTACTGTTTTCTGGGTAATCACTAGTATCAAAATATTTAGTCATACCTTGCATGTCTTGGTAAAAATCACTTGTACGTAAAAGAATCTGTGTCTGTATATTGCAATGATATTTTATCACCGTGACGTTTTTCATACAATATAATGGAAATTGTTCATTATCAAATTTGATGCGCCGAGAACACATACGCTTACATATATAGGTTTGTTAAATTTTGCTTTTAGTTTAGCCATATGAACTGCAGATAAGTTTTCACTAAAAATTGTCCGGCTTGTGAAATTAGGTTTGGCAATTAATTTCTCAAGGTGATTGTGTTTTGTAATGAATGTCTATATGGTTCCGATTATTTTCTATAGTCTTTCTGAAGACTGCATTGTTCATTACTTTATAGAAATCCTTCTCAAAGTCATTTAGGGCCTTGATGAGATACACCGTGCTCAAGTCAATATATCTTTTGAGAAATTTTGATTGTATAAACCTTATTATTCTGAGGACCTTCGTGACCTGCATACCCAATAATAAATAGAGTTTTAAATTTTGATAATGTAAAACATGTATTTCTTTGTTATATACAGTGGTTATTAATTTTGCTTCTTTAGACCCTGGTGGACACATTCGTTCAAGAGCTAGAGGGAGATCAGAATGTCGGTTATGTACGTTTTCAGGGTACACCAAGTCAACTTCAAGTATGTAACTGATTGTAGCATCATCGTTAATTTTTGTAACATCGAAAATATTTATATCTGCTCCTATGTCAGCTCCATCTTCACCTAGCAAAAGTCTTTTATTGACATCGGCTGACTCATCGCATGGCCATAGAAGTTGTTCTTATCTAGGTAGGTTAGATATGAAGTTAGAACATGGAAGGGTTGAGTCCTAATATTTCATATATGGGGGGGGGGGTCATATATAGCTAACGCTCAATGCTAACGAATATGACGGTTCGAGCATTGAGAGATTCCAACTCGAAATATTTTTTCCCACATCGGTTGCTTAATAACATCAGTCAATAGGACAAGTTTTACATTTGTAGTTTTTAGCATCACACTCCACCTGGGGCTGTGAAATACCATGCCGGATCCAACTTGTATATTCCCTCTAAAATGTTCCATGACATCAACCACGCAGTACATCTGTGGGGTGTTGTCTATATATATACATCCACTACTATTAGTGTGTATTCCTTTAGGTCTTTAACTCCTAGATCATGCCAAACCATACAAGCGTGTTTGTAATGTTGGTCTTATTTAATTTATTGTAAAATGCTGATTTTGGTGGTAGTTATATCTCATTGTACTTGTACATTGAATCCATATAATCTTATGGATAGACACCCTTCCTCAATAACAGATGTACAGATTCATTCTCATAGTGTTTGACAGTATGAATTAGTTTACTTATAGGGAGGTTGCTTACGAGAGTGCTCAAACTGTGACTCATAAATATGGAAGAATCAAGGAATCATATTTTAATACCATTTTTCATCTTCACAGTAAACAAAATGTATTGCTACTCGTTGTTTGGTATTATGTCGATAGTGTTCCCATGTTTTCCGAATTGCTTAATGAACAGGTGTGTATCATAACCAGCCAAGTTGTGAGTGAAGATGGGTATGAAATGGGTTTTCTATAGTTAAAATTACATTTGTTATGGATAACACCTCTGAATTTCCCGTTTAGGTGATCATATCCAATACACGGTCATCTCTTAATACCTACATATGTGACGTATGTCAGTAATTTTAACACACCTCAATTCATCATCAGTTAGTGGTAACATTGGAACTACATTATCACTGTTGTAGCGTCCATAGATTTCCTTTGATTCGCGTATTAATGTATCTACAAATTTGGAAGCTGAATACCTCCCAAAATAACTAACGGAAGGTTTACAAATACCTCTGTCGTGTGTTCCATACAAACAGAAACTTATTGGACAATGTATATGATATTTCAGTGTATAGGGTTCTATGATTCCTTCGTCTTGATCCTTCTCATTTTGTGCTTCTTTTATATGAATCAGGCAACACTTATAATCAACTTAGAATACAAACAACACTCTCATCGAGCATTTGTATTGGTTGAATTTGATGAAAGCACCTCCTTCTGGCAACTCAACTCTCAAAGCTTTATGGTTCCCACAGTCTAGGTTACATTTATCTAACAAATCCTCTCTTCCAACCAAACTGTTGAAGACATCGTCTGCATCATCATAGGTATTTATGTTAATTGAAATATCAGAATGCTCCTCAAATGTCGGAACTATGGAAGTCTGGACAGGGAAATCAATACCGTTAAGATATTTGTCCAATTCATGTTTGTGTGCTTTATAACTTGCTCACTCGTTGAGGATCTTTCTTTACTGGGTAAACTGCAACTAAGATGCTCCACAAGAAATATTTTTGATCATTATTTATTACATTAATTACAACTTTACGGCTTTCAATAGCTGGCGGTAGTGTATGTAGCTAGCTCCTTTCAGAGGTATATACATGTTAAATCTAATTTCCATCCCTTCAATATATTTGAGCGTCCACTGTGTTCCATTCTCATGAAATTCATCGACTTGGCCATGATTTGTTTCTTTGAGCTATCGTAATACTCTGAAATATCTGAAGTGAGTAGTGGTGCTATATTTTCGTTTTTAAATTCATGGTTCACTCAACATCCTTACCATCTGTTAGCCGATTGTAAACAGCGAAAAACCAAACATTAGCTTTTAAGTTATTTTTTTATATTTTGTTTTAAATATGCTCAATTATTAAGGGCTTATACGCATCAAAGAAGCCAGATCATCTACATAGTGTTTATCATCTGGTGTGTTTTTATTTTTGAACTTACGGTTCACAATTAAAGTACACATAGAGTCTGAATCTGAACTTAGATCACCTTCTTCTTCTTCTCTTTCATCAGTAGGACTCAGTGGAGAATATGAAGGTCTGTAAAGTAAAGTGGAGATCCATAAACAGGGCTATTTGGTATATTCAATGACGATTCTTCGTATTCGTTGCTATTGTCAGGTGAATATGTTAAATCAAAATCAAGATCATCTTCATCCTAACTCTGATTATGAGGTGAATGAGGTGGATTAGATTCTGACGAATGAGGTGGAAATCGTAATATATTTCTTATTTTGTTGGAATCCAAATGGACTACTCTTTTTGTTGGTTGGAACACGACTTCATCCTGCTTAGGATCATCTAATAATGACAAATCAAAATCAGATATGGCATTTCGAAATATGGTTTCATTCCAGTTTGGATTTCTACAAGCTTCTGAGATCACGTTACCAAATAATTCTATAACATTATCTATGTCAGCCTCCCTCAAATACGATCCAGGATTAGAACCATCACAGTCTTTGTGCTTTGATTTAGGAAAAGCAATCGGAAGATTAGGAAGTGGGCTAATTGGAGAAGGAATCAGAGCCGACCAATCCAGAGGAAAGAGAAGATATTGGAGAAGCTGGTAGTGGGCTGATTGGAAAAGGAAACGTAGATATCCAATCTATAACCTGAAAAACAGATGACGAAGCATCATCTAGCAATGTGGTTGCTTGTTTGTCTTGCGAGTGTAAGCTCTGGTTGATTGATGTTGGACGTTTACTTTTCAAAAAATATCCGTCATATGTCTGGAGTGGTTTTGCAGGCTGGGGAATAACTTGCGACTTCGGATATTTTACAACAAGCTTAGATATGTCAGGAGCTGGGGCTGGAAGTTTTTGAGCAAAACGTTCCTCTATTCTTTTAATTGTATTGGATTGAATACAAGGAAATCTGAAGGTAACATCATCCTTCTTTGTTTGTGATCCTCAGATTTTACATGTGAAACCAAATTAGACTTTTCGATAGGCTTTTCACATACCTCACACATTACTGATTGTGTGGACGATGAATGCATCATCACCCATTGTTTATGAACCCTCGATTTTAAATGTGAGGCATATCTCGACTTTTCAATAGACTTTTCGCAATACCCAACACATTACCGATTCTGGAGCTGATTTGATTCCAAAACTCTTGTCTCTGTTACGTAGCATCGTATTAGTGTTACACTTCGTGGATTTGCTGTGTCTAAGCATATTATGAACAGAAACTTCGGTATCACATATATGTTATGCCTGTTTTGTATCATCATTCAAAAGTACGTTATTCTAAATAGCTGGAACTGAAGTCATTTGTTCAGGAGAAGGAATCGTGATGATTCTTTTCAATTTACAATGCTGTGACATGTTGGATGCAGTCACTTCAACTCAACAGTTTTGGCATGGTTTCTTGTGCAAACCGTTTAAACTCATACATGGGTGATTTAGTACGGGCATTGCAGTATTAGGATTAGTAGAAACTGTGATACTCAAACAGCATTTCAATTTACGGTGTCGTGACATATTTTAGCCAGCACCTCAACACCACATGCTGGGCAAGTTTCCTTCTGAGGGCATGCAGTAATGGTTTAAGGAGAAGGCTCGAGTGCCAGCACCATAGGTTGGCAGTCTGTGGAAGCTGCAATATATTGTTTCGTCTTACAATGACAAGACATAGTTGATGTATGAAGAAAGATATTGCAAGTAGGTTGTTGCTTCTTTCAAGCCATATCGGTAGAACTCAGAAGTACTGTTTGGTTAACATTTAGCTTATAAGTAGCCATTTGCACTTAACTGTCTAATCTGACCTCTTTGGAAATTTGTTGTTTTTTGGACTGGAAAAGGGATGAGAGGACGAGGAGGGCCGAGACGAGGAAAGAGTAAAAAACGATACCTAAACGTAACCTGAACGATACGTAAACCTAACCTGAACTATATATGAACATTATCTGAACGATATGTAACCATTACTTGAACGTTGCGCGAAAGTTAAAGAAAGACTTTTTGGAGTATTCTGGAAGATGTGCGATGTTGATAAAGTGACGAGGGAAGAGAGGATGAGGAGGGTCAAGATGAGGGAAGATAAACGGCACCTGAGCAATATGTAAACGTAACCTAAACGATATGCGAACATAAACTGAACGATACGTGAGCGTTACCTGAACGATATGTGAGCCTACTACAGACATCAATAAGGCAGTGCAAATTATCAGATTCAGCTCAAATCAGGTTCAAAGTTGAGGTACCTGGGCAGACACGCTAAGCACTTCTAGTCATGTAGACGCTTTCGCTGGCTACTAGGATTATCGCATCCCCTTCAATTGTTGAAGGCAATAATAAACATCTGCCGTCTTCCAGGGGTATCGGACTGTTGAAGGCGCGCCACAACAACAGAAACTGTCAAGTTAGATGATCAGTCTAACTGATTCCAAAATACGGCTAGAAGGCCTTCAGGCATTACACGTAACAACGTCTCAGTCCGAGACATTACACTTGAAGGGTTAAAGAGATTCTGATTTGTGTGACCAATCACTGGGTTTGTGGTGTAGGGAATAGAATAGAATAGAATATATTTTATTTTTTGAAAGAAAGAAAGATACATTGAATCTTATTTCTAGAATTGTTATAGAAGTATAACCATAGTATACATAATCATTATAATAGCTAAATAATTATTTTTAATAAACTTATATTAACTAAATACAACCATTTTTACATTTTTCTTTTTGATTAAACATAAAAATATATGGCTACCTTATTTATCATTATTATTAATATCATTCCTTCTACAACAAAATTGCTACACTAATCCTTAGAGGAACCAAAAATTTGGTTTCCCTGAGATAAAGCAATCTTTCAAAAAATCTAGGGTCTCATAAGGCAGAGCCCCCCCCCTCTCTCTCTCTCGCTCTCTCTCTCTCTCTCTCTCTCTCTCTCTCTCTCTCTCTCTCTCTCTCTCTCTCTCTCTCTCTCTCTCTCTCTCTCTCTCTCTCTCTCTCTCTCTCTCTCTCTCTCTCTCTCTCTCTCTCTCTCTCTCTCTCTCTCTCTCTCTCTCTCTCTCTCTCTCTCTCTCTCTCTCTCTCTCTCTCTCTCTCTCTCTCTCTCTCTCTCTCTCTCTCTCTCTCTCTCTCTCTCTCTCTCTCTCTCTCTCTCTCTCTCTCTCTCTCTCTCTCTCTCTCTCTCTCTCTCTCTCTCTCTCTCTCTCTCTCTCTCTCTCTCTCTCTCTCTCTCTCTCTCTCTCTCTCTCTCTCTCTCTCTCTCTCTCTCTCTCTCTCTCTCTCTCTCTCTCTCTCTCTCTCTCTCTCTCTCTCTCTCTCTCTCTCTCTCTCTCTCTCTCTCTCTCTCTCTCTCTCTCTCTCTCTCTCTCTCTCTCTCTCTCTCTCTCTCTCTCTCTCTCTCTCTCTCTCTCTCTCTCTCTCTCTCTCTCTCTCTCTCTCTCTCTCTCTCTCTCTCTCTCTCTCTCTCTCTCTCTCTCTCTCTCTCTCTCTCTCTCTCTCTCTCTCTCTCTCTCTCTCTCTCTCTCTCTCTCTCTCTCTCTCTCTCTCTCTCTCTCTCTCTCTCTCTCTCTCTCTCTCTCTCTCTCTCTCTCTCTCTCTCTCTCTCTCTCTCTCTCTCTCTCTCTCTCTCTCTCTCTCTCTCTCTCTCTCTCTCTCTCTCTCTCTCTCTCTCTCTCTCTCTCTCTCTCTCTCTCTCTCTCTCCCTCTCTCTCTCCTCTCCCTCCCTCCCTCCCTCCCTCCCTCCCTCCCTCCCTCCCTCCCTCCCTCCCTCCCTCCCTCCCTCCCTCCCTCCCTCCCTCCCTCCCTCCCTCCCTCCCTCCCTCCCTCCCTCCCTCCCTCCCTCCCTCCCTCCCTCCCTCCCTCCCTCCCTCCCTCCCTCCCTCCCTCCCTCCCTCCCTCCCTCCCTCCCTCCCTCCCTCCCTCCCTCCCTCCCTCCCTCCCTCCCTCCCTCCCTCCCTCCCTCCCTCCCTCCCTCCCTCCCTCCCTCCCTCCCTCCCTCCCTCCCTCCCTCCCTCCCTCCCTCCCTCCCTCCCTCCCTCCCTCCCTCCCTCCCTCCCTCCCTCCCTCCCTCCCTCCCTCCCTCCCTCCCTCCCTCCCTCCCTCCCTCCCTCCCTCCCTCCCTCCCTCCCTCCCTCCCTCCCTCCCTCCCTCCCTCCCTCCCTCCCTCCCTCCCTCCCTCCCTCCCTCCCTCCCTCCCTTCCCCCCTCTCTCTCTCTCTCTCCCTCCCTCCCTCCCTCCCTCCCTCCCTCCCATCCTCCCTCTCTCTCTCTCTCTCCCTCCCTCTCTCTCTCCCCCCCCTCTCTCTCTCTCTCTCTCTCTCTCTCTCTCTCTCTCTCTCTCTCTCTCTCGAGGTTAAGTGGTAGATGAGTTTAACTTTGTTTTTGAAATTTGTTAATGATGGAGTATCAGATGAGGGAGACAAAGGTAGTTGGACATTTGCCATCATTACGTGAAAAATAAGCAAATACCCACTGACACAGAAAAGCCGAAAGCATTCATGTCCATTCCATATACGCCTAACCTTTCAGAAAAAATCAGACGCATAGCTAGAAAATACAAAATCAGAACATCATTCAACACACAAAACACATTAAGACAGTCTTTAACTAAAACTAAACCAAAGAATGAGGAGCAATCCTCCAAAAATGTAGTTTATTGCATTACTTGTGAATGCAATGAAAAATACATAGGGGAAACAAAGAGACCACTGGAAGTTAGGCTAAAAGAACACAAAAATAACATTAAAAAAGGAAACACTACACATTCTAAATTAGCTGAACATGCCTGGAACAATGAGCACAGATTTAACTGGGATAACACTAAAATACTTCACAGGGAACCACATTTTTTTAAACGTAAATTCATCGAAGGTGCCTTTATGAAACTAAATAATGAACAAGTAATCAGTCAAAGTAGCATAGAAGTTAGACCCATGTGGGTTCCTTTACTTAAAAACACACTTGATAAAAAGTTCAATACACTCATGACATCACCTAACCAGAATCCTACACCACCTGCACCTTTAACAATTAAACACCCCATGAGTCTCCGTCCCCGTACCTGAGTCACCGCATTTTTGGCGATCTCGGAGCGTACGTCCCTGACCTCGTCAGTCTGTGTATGGTTTTTGTGAAGTGTAGTGTGTATGTTTGTCTAGTCCCCGTGTTTTATCACCTTGGAGGGAACTTCATAGACACTGCATTTGGATTGTATCATCCTCACTTCGTACCTGGGACGTCTAGACGCCATCGTCACTGCGGGTCATAAGACTTCATCATTTTTGTAATATTTGATTATGGTATTATTTTATTCCTAATAATTGTTGTCTTTTCAGGTTAAAATGTAATTTTAATAGTAGCCTCAGTCCTTCCGAGCCATATATATATATAACTTTTTGTGCGTGTTGAATGTTATTTTAAATTAATTGTGTTTTTCAGATACCATATATTTATGATTAGTTAATGTAATCTTATTTCAGTCTGATTTGAATATTAATTTTATTGTGTTTTACATTTTTCGTTGATATCGTGACCTTGACAGCACCTATTTGGCTATATTAATTTAACCCTGTTAATATTTTTTATATTTAGTAGAAGTTCATTTTGTTGTACTCCATTCTAGGATCTAGGTTAAAATGTAGATAATTATTAAAGTAGATAAGTTTATTAGTTTAAGAACGTAGTTTTATAACATGTTTGTGTAGATGTAATTTAGTTTTTAGCACTTGAAAAAGGTTTGGGTTTTACCAAATCGAAACGTCATGATTGTTATTTTTCACGTAATGATGGCAAATGTCCAACTACCTTTGTCTCCCTCATCAGATGAGGTTAAGTGGTAGAGAGGGCTTTGCAGCCCTAACTTCGCCTCTTGAATATAAATAAAGACGTTTTTCATTTCATTTCATTTCATTTCTCTCTCTCTCTCTCCCCCTCTCCCTCTCTCTCTCTCTCCCTCTCTCTCCGTCCGTCTCCCTCTCCCTCTCCCCCCCTCTCTCTCACTCCCTCCCTCCCTCTCCCTCTCCCTCTCCTTCTCCTTCTCCCTCTCCCTCTCTCCCTCTCTCCCTCTGTCCCTCTCTCTCTCTCTCTCTCCTCTCTCTCTCTCTCTCTCTCTCTCTCTCTCTCTCTCTCTCTCTCTCTCTCTCTCTCTCTCTCTCAACAGAATTGATGACTTGTTCTGCAATTTGTTTTACGCTAATTATGCTAAGCTTAGTAACGAAGTAAATGAAATCTTTACTTTTTGAAAGCAATTTACTCCTATAAGGAATTGAATTGTATACTAATTTTTTTAATCTATTCTATATTTATCAAGGTCAAGGTGATGTTTACTTATGGGATTTGTACTAAGCTCCATATTATTTATGAGTTCTTGTAAAACCAAGATAACCTAGAACGGCTCAGAGGTTCTCAATAAATACCATTAAATACTCAATAAATACCAGAGGTCTTTCCCTTCCTCATTTGGGAACTTGAGTGGACTTTAGCTAATGAGGTGGCGCTCTCCCACTGTACCGTTTGGAATTGAATCTCTATTCGTTTGGACTGTTAAAAATCTCTATTTTCCTGGATGTTCCAGCAATACAATTAAAATGCACGATTATTTATAATCAATTTCAATTTAATATTTATAAATTTTTGATTCATTTGTATAATTTTAGGTTAACGACTACTACATTCAAGTATTATGGTCAGAAATAAGTCATGACCGCAGTAATAAATACAACGCTGGAGTTGAAGCCATGTATACTGTTGTTAGTAAGTATATAAACAATGTTTAATGTTACGAGTATAAGGACTTGTCATTAATAGAACTGACTTATTATTATTACTGCAAGGCAGTTGCAATATTCACATGGAATATTGAAATCTATTATTTATTATTTTTACAAAAAATAATTAACTTGTCAGTTAACATGGGCTACATTTGGTGTGTGAACTTTATTCAACGAGTGACACACCAGTGGTTAAGGGATTCCCCAGTCAGAAGCCTTAACCACTGGTGTTTGAATTATTCAACGAGTGACACACCAGTGGTTAAGGGACTCTCCAGTCAGAAGCCTTAACCACTGGTGTGTGAACTTTATTCAACGAGTGACACACTAGTGGTTAAGGCTTCTGAATGGGGAGTCCCTTAACCATTGGTGTGTGAACTTTATTCAACGAGTGACGTGTATGACTTAACCTCTGAATCCAACTAGCAAGACTATTTAGATTTTTAAACATTTATTTAGTTATTCCAACGGTGACCACCATTTTACATTAGCATGCTAATAAGTGTTGAAAGATGACTTATGCCATTAAGCTAGACTTGATAATAACTTGTATAAATATTACAAACAATAACTATGTACAACATTGATGAATACTTAAATAAATTAGACATGGCAATACTGTGTCGTTATGTATGTACATTGATGGCAACATGCAATTTGTGAGCAAAGTGCAATGAACATTTAAAAGACCAACAGTCTTTTAGTTAGATTGATTGATTATGTATGTAAATATATACGTTGATAAATAGATTTAGAATTAGATAACAAAGATATATTAATGATGACTATAGAAGGTAACAGCAATAAACTACGATAAAAGTAACAACAACAATAATATAGGAGTAACAATATACTACGATAGATGGTAACAATAATATATAGGTAACAACAATAGACTACAGTAAGAAATAAAAATATGATATGCTATGACACAGAAATTATCAGATAACAAGATAAAGTAACAGATAACAGACAGAACGAGACAAAATAACCAGTGTGGAAAATTGGAGTTGGCAGATTTTCTAATAGGTGTGTTCTATTTGATAGCAGTTACAAGGTAGTCGCAAAAGTCGCCAAATTCTTCTTCAATTTTTTGTTGATCAGTCGAAGCAGGATAGTTAAGTCGGAACAAACTATCAAGTACAGCCCTCACGTCGCAACGTCGAAAGTCATAAAAGTGTCTGGAATTCTGAGAGGTTGGTGAGTCCATAACACTAAGGGAGAAGGCCAAAGCAGAGTGGTGTGGATCTTCATGCAATAACAGGTCCTTAGCATTCCTTACCTCGAGACCATGATCAGAGGAGAACATCAAGTCAAGGCAAATCCCTCTGTAATTTACCATCCCGCTGACTTGGGTGAGTCCGTGCGATGAGAGGGTATCCGTAATGTAGCGTGAAGACAGAGTTAATCTAACAGGATCTAGGTTGGTCCAGTTTGTTTCCGGTAGATTAAAATCACCCACAATGAGAGTTGAAGTTGGACTCTTCATCAAGCTCATGATCTCATCAACGACCTCACAAAATGTGGAATAAATGGGAGTGGGCTGGCCTGGAGGTATGTAAACATTACCCACGAGAATAGAAATTGAAGAAAATTTACAGAGTACAAACAAACATTCAATCTCATCAACAGTAGGTGTAATTTGTTGACATGGGATGTGGTTTTTGATAGCTATTATTACTCCACCACCACTTGATTTGTTACTAGTAGAATCAGTTGTGTCTTTTCTGAAAATAGCATACTCCGTTAATCCAAGCTCATTGTTGTAAATATCTGGTGTAAGGTTGGTTTCGGTGAGAGAAATGATGTTGTAGGGACAGGCTGCCACAGTCTTGGTGAGGGTGATAAGCTTGCTTCTGAGACCATTGACATTTTGGTAATAGCATGCAAGATACTGGTTGGCCCTGTTGGAATCTAGTCTTTTTTGAGATTTTAACTATAGACGGGACGTTGTTCTTGAATTTAATTGTCAAGTTCTTTTCACCTTCAAGTTCTCTTTCCTTAAGTTCTTCTTTTAGGAATTTAAGGTACTTCTTTCTGTTCCTGCGGTGTCCTGTCACTGCCAATTGATACTGATGCAAATTTTGTATTAGTTCTAGTTGAAGGATCATGGGGGAACGAGGAAAAGATATCTCGAGTTTCATGGTCAGAGTTAAGGAACACTTTGAGGGGTCTTGGCTTAACATCTTGTTTTTTCCCAACCCTAGAGGTTTTTATGCTTTGGCCGCTGAAAGAAGGAACAAATGATTTGAAAAAATCAGAAATGAGATCAGAGTCATGGGTCTTTCTAATATCAACATTTGTGCTCGAAGACTCAGGAAGGTTATACACCATGACATTCGATGAGCGGCGCGAGCGATCATTCATCTCAGCCATAATCATTTTGGGATTTGAACCAGGGGCCCCAATTGTTTGACTTTTAGCTAAGCTCTCCAAGTTTTTGATACACTCCTCGTTTGAAGTCACACGATCGTTCAGTGATTCAATATTATTGTTCAGGCGGCTAACGTCAGCTATGATCTGATCGACTTTAGTAGGAAAAGAGACGAGGGCGTCAACTTTACTTGAGAGGACAGTAATATTCTTGCATAGTGACGATAGTTGAGCAACTAAAATATTCAGAGGTTGATTTGCAACATTTAGACAGACATCCCGGCCACACTTTCATTTCTTATTTACATCATTCGCCAACTTAGCGTATTCTGAGCTTGACAGTTTTACGCAAGCTGCATGGAACCATCTTTTGCATAGGCCTTCACATGCCGCACCTTTTTCATCATTTGTTACAGTAATAACGCATAATGGACAAACCTCCAACGAAGACATACTGCGGGGGCCAAAAGTCCGTATACTGTGTTTGTTATAGTGCTACTTCAAATATGATGGAGCGCAACAACCAGTCAGAAGCTACTCAATCCACCTCAGATTAGTCACTACGAGAAAGGTATATATCCATCAATTAATTCAATCGTATATGAATCGAAATTGCCGGTATTATAGTACTACTCCACATAGAGCGACGATATCCAGAAGGCTGTGGAAATCATAGGTTGCAGTTACCTCTATGTATGACGTGTATAGCAGTCACGAATGGAACAGGTTGTTGGCTGTTGTGTAATATTTTATCTATTTATTGAGGCCTATTAAGCAGATGATGAATCACAAACTGGTTAGTGGTGACCTGGTGAACATGTACTACTGACCATAACACATACAATCAGACTTACGGAGCCTCAAAATCCAGAAACAATACTAACAAATGGACACACGCTCAAAATACAATATCATCACCAACAAACAGTGGAGCCGAATATCAAGCACAACAGGTCAGTCAGCCATCTTGGTCACCAAAAAGATGGCCAGAAAGATCAACAGTGTATTTTTTTTTAATTTTACATGAATTAAATCACAAGTCTGCTTTGTTCTTATAAGCGAGTTGGAGCAGTGAGGTGGCTTACAATCACAGGGCCACTTCAATACTTGACTGACAAGATCTTGCATACCAGGTCAACTCTGATCAGTATACTGACCCAAATATATTATATTTTTACTATCAAATATTTATGATTCAAGTTCTAAAAAATAATAATGTTCAGTAATAATTTAAATTATGGTCTTAAAAGTATTTGTTTGTTATTTTAAATGTTTTTTTAAATACAATCAACTATATTTAAAAGTCTGAGGAGCTCAATATGAAGGCTCAGGTGGACTGTAAATTAAAATAAAAGAACAGCCATTACAGTGACAAATAAAATAAAATACTGTCTTAAAATAGGTTGACATCTGAAATTGAAGATTATGTTTAACAATTTAAGTTTCTAGTTCATTGCTTTGTAAAGAAAAATTATCCACAAATTTTATGGTTACATAAAACAAAATATTATGCCAAAATCAAAAAAATATATATATTAAATTACTTGAGGCCAGCTGGCAGAAGTTACTTATTGTAGATATAGGCCATGGTGACTAGAAACTTCTGTTGTTACTCTGGGTGGTTCTAGGCACTGCACGTAAAATTTTCATGTAATCGAAGCTGATTAGAAATTTTTTTAATATCTGGATAATTGAAAGGTTTAAGAGGCATTTGGCTTCCAAACAGATTAATTAAATATATATCTTTCAAAGGATTACACTATTTCATAAAAATGATTTATATATTATAATTTTATTCTCATCGAGCACTATTTCTGTTATGGCAGAGAAGTGTTAATTTTTAAAACTTGTGGTTCCGTATCCCATATGACAATCTTACTTACATAACGCACTGACCTAAAGTGTTCTATTACATACAGTAAAGAAGTAAATTTAGTAATGAAAGAGACAGCAAAAGAACCCAAATGGTCTGAAAGACCGATATGTTTATAGACAGTCAGATTAGCAGACTGGTCAATAAGTCAATAAGTGCCTTAGAAATCAAATGCTCAGTCGCCGGTTGGGAATCAAGGTGCTCCATGAATGTATTGTGAAAATTATAATAGATAGTAAATATTAATTTAAAGAAAATGGCTTGATAACCACATCCATAATAAGCATACCATAAATATTAGAATGAGAAAAACTGCACATGGATACTGAATTGTAGTTTTGGACATGGAAAAGTCCAATATTTTCAGAGAAGCAAGTCGTAAATAATGACAGTAGTAAACTTATTAATTTGACACAATAGTAAGAAATATGGAGGTCCAAAGTGTGAGACAGATAATTTATTCATCTTTGAACATCCTGATGTAAGTTTAAATGTATTCCATATCCAGATGTGAAAAAATGTCAAAATCTGTGTTTGGATCACAGGTAGTGCCATTTGCTTCTTTGTGGGTGCCATGAAGGTAAACTGGCAACTTAGAGGCGACCTTGTGCTAGGTGTCTTCACATTGACCAAAGGACTGTTCCTTGTAGGGAATGCTGCCACTCAGTCCATACTTATGTCATATGTCATATACATTGCATTTGGCACTTTATATGACCTAATGATGGTTATATCTAAGTAAGTGTTTGAAACTGTCATTTCATTTTAAGACTGCCTCTTTGTATACTTAAGATAACAAGGTCTAACTATATTATATATATATATATATATATATATATATATATATATATATATATATATATATATATATATATATATATATATATATATATATAGTTTATAAACTGAAAATATCAATTACTTTTAACAATTGTATTATTTTGTTATGTGTTTAGTGGATTAATCTTCTTGGGTAAGATTGCTGATGTCCTGTATCACCTATTAAACAATTTATAAATTTTACCTTTTTTAGTCAAAATCCATAACTGTTTAATGGGTTAACTAGTTAATCATTTTTGACTGATTTTGTTTAAGACTGCGTTCTAGAAACTTTCTTACCCACTTCACACATTTAAAATTGTATTTCAAATCACAAACAAGTAATGTCATATAACACAAGTTTAAAGTACAAGGTAGTACATATAACATAGATAGTGATTGATTTGGATAAATTACATTCAACATACTCAGGTTAATGGGATTTATAAAGGAACGTGTCGGGAAGGCAGACTACTGTTACAAATCAATCGTAACTCGTGAGTGTTAGTTGATTGGGAGGGCTGGTAAGGGGAACAGCAGGCCACCACAATTGCTTTACTGTTGACAGAGAGCCACCTCACCTCACTTGTACAATATTATCGCCTAACTAACCAACTCGCTTATAAATACAACCGCATTGAGTCAGCTCTGTGAGGTGGATGGTGGATCCAATCAATTGTAATCAGAAGTAATCTTGATAGCAATAATCAAGACCTGACACTATAAAGCCCTTCAGTCAGATGATGCTAAATGTGGTTTACCAAAATACATTCAGCATAATCTTTTAATTATCTTGTATTTATGTTATAATAAACTTGTATGATATTTTATGTGTTTGTAAAGTCTAACAACAAGTGATAAGCCAACAAAGAAACTATTATAAATTACTGACAGCCATTTTGATCACAGCACTAGATATCACTAAATTCTCTACTTATGTTACCAATGGGTTCAGTGTTAAAACTACCCTAAATATGTCATAGAGTTGGAACTTTCACCTTTTGTTAATTTCGTATCTCACTGAAGTCTTGTTTCTTAAGTGAAATCCAGAATAAATTAAGATATTTTCGTAGTAATTAAATATGAGACACATTTAAATAGAGCCAGAAATATAGGAAGAGAATAATCATATTTAGTGGGACAAAGTTGGTAATATCTGTCTACTTATGCATCTTAATATTGGAGGGTTAAATTCAGGGGAAATTACAGATTTAAATTTAGGTCTATCAAATTAAAAAAACAAATTACAAGTCATAGCTCTCAATGAACACTGGTTAAATAGCAACTACGCATTCTTGTTTAATACAATAGTTGGATTCAATATAGAAATGAAGAAACCACTTGAAACAGCAATTAAATACTTTTAATGAATTTTTTACTGACATAGGCTTAAATGAAAAAATGTCCTCAGCCACTGAACTTTATGATACATTTATAGATCATTGCTAAGCTAACAAATGTTCACTGTCTAAATTTATGTTACCAGATGAAAAGTAATTATATAGGGAGGGTTATTATATCTTTAAAATATACAACTGCTGCATGAGTTGTTTACTTTTTTTAGGTACTCAAACCAGTAAAAAAGTTTAGATACCTACTAAATTTACTGTCAAACAATCAATAAATGCCCTAATCAAGTCTCTTTTTCTAATCATAAGTCATTGCTTTTGGATGGGATCTTTCCAGATAGGCCATTAACGAGTTGTATACAATCTTACCTGCGTTAATTGAGGTGTCCCAGGGAGGACCCAAACCAGTGCTCGAGTTGTGCGCAATGCCGATCTCAGGTAGGCCGTCCAGCCCAGTATTGGCCGCTCAAAAATGCAACTTAATCTACAAGCTGTGCCAAAAGAAATAATTTTGTACATATCACAACCTACCACAAATACCTTGAATTGTCACTGGTATGATTCTGAATGTCACTAAATCAAAAATTAAAAGTCAACAGTAAATCAAAATCATTATTACATAAGTCATTTGTTTCAATAAATATTATTTGTTTCTGGGTCATAATTGTGTAAATCAACCAGCTTGGAAAATATCCTTTCAGCGTAAAACATATAAATTTTTGGTACATAACTCTTAACTATTCACCGTACACCTCCAGTATTCTTAGTCTGTGTACATCAAATTTGTAACCATTAAAATCTACAAAAGTTTTCCCTTTTCCCTAATATTTTTTCCATAGCAAATATTAAAAAAAACAGTTACGTTTACCAAAAATTAAGTAACAAAATAAAAAAAAGAAATAAAAACTATCAATACAATACTTTATTTCTCATAAACAAAACAGCACACAGAACAATTTAAAATAACCTATCACCAACGGATGAGAGTAAACTAACAATCCTTTGAGGATGTGGAAGGGATGAGGTCACGGAATTCCAAAATGTACTGGACTTAGATGACATCCCAAGAAGAGTGAGATTATGGTATATGCAAAACAGGCAATAAGGGCACTGACAACTGATGGCATTCATAGAAGGCAAATGTTGATATATTTTAGCAAAATTGTCCATTTATTGGCATTTCTAGAGGTTCAATGGTACTTTGAAGGTAATTAAAAATGACCATGAATGTAATTCTTTCAAAGTATAATTTAAATTTTATGGTTATTGTTTACAAACCATAAGTTAACCTTTAGCTACCTCATATTATCAATGATACATCATTATTAAAAAAACGAAAAATAGGTAACATTTATGGATGAAAATTATATTCCTAATTATTATAATTCGTCGTCAAATAAACGCCAGAACAACAACTAATTTCAATATTAATAATACTGTGAATTGTTTTATATTTGGTACAGTATTCATATTTAATTGGTAATATTTAGCGTTTGTATTGAATTCATGAAATAGAAAGTTAGTTTCTGTTTGAATATTTATTATTAGAGCTTTGGAAACTACTACATTTCGTTGATGGTACGGCTGCAGGTAGTTGCGTGCAACTCGAGCACTAGTTTTATGGCCCTCTTGGGCACTGCATGCAACTCAAGCACGCCCTCCAGATAAGCTTAAATATTCACAGATTACACCTATATTTTAAAAACAGGAATTTAATCAGACCACAACAAACCCCGCCCCCCACGCCCCGAGTTTCAGTTCAGTATATTTTTTCAAAATTATTTACAAAAATTATTTTACTTGTTATGTTATATTTTGATTATATTTTATAATTTGATATTAATGCATTTTTCTGTAACAAGAAATTTGAATTTTAGAAAAAACTCTATACTGAAAATGTTCTTATTCAATTAATAAATCAGTTGGCGAGAGCCTTTGACAAGTAACAGACAACTGCCAGTTTCTTTTATAACTTGTCCAAGGTTTTTGACAGAGTTTACCATTAAATATTATAACCACTTCTTGGTTACATTCAATGATTAGATAAATAAATAAAATAATATTCTTTGAAGCTAACGGAACAATTTAAATATTTAGAAAAAGTGTTTGTATTGTTTGTAGTGTTTTATTCTAGTTTTATCTTCTATTACAGCTAGAAAGATAAAATTTTCACAGAAAGTTTTGGATCAAAATTTTAAAGTTTTCCTGAAAAATTGAAAAGGATAATGCTATAAATAAAAAAGGTCATTTGCTTGGTAAAGAGAATTTAATAAGATTGTATAGGCTGACTAGGTAAAGACGTGTTTGAATTTCTCTGACATGTCCAGACAATTTTCCTGATCGTGATTGTTGAGTGTATACCTAGCACAAATCATCTTTTGCCATTGGATGATTCGTCTTAGTTTTTGGATTTTTCCCATTTCTTCAAGCAAGGTTATATAGGGAAGTCTTTTGCTGTTTCTGGGAAGTTCTGCTGATGTGGTGTCGCTGAAACCCATGGTCTCGCCACTCGTGATTCATTATTGCCTGTCTTTTATTGCCTGTCTCAAAAGAGCAGTTTTTTGTCATGTTACGTGGCGTGAGTGTAGTTGTGTGCGTAGTCAGTGGACCCTCATTGGATTATTTTTCATCCTGTCTCGTTGCTAGGTGAGTTTTCAAAAGCTTCTCTTGTAGTTTGTAAGTATAAGAAAATTGTTTTTCTAATCATCGTGATTGCCAAAGTTATTTCTTTTTCTTGAACAATAAATATTCAACAAACTTCAGTCATGTTCGTTGTTTTAAAAATAAAGGTAATCTTTCAATAGTTTCAATCAATAGTCAGCCAAATAGGTTTCTTTTCTTTTTTTATGTTACAAAATTTTGAATTATTGGAAAACAATATTTTGCTATAGTAGAACAACATTTTGTATGGTAACAAAAAAGAAACTGTATTAATTTTAATTAGAAATATTTTTATTTCAGTATAAATTTTAATTTTAAAAATATTTTGCCTTTTTATTTGCTATTAAAATAAATATTAAAGTAATATAGAAGAAAAATGATTTAAGAAGTGATATTCTTTTATTTGAGCTATAGACCATTTTCTTGAAAATAACTCAAAAAAGGTGACCTTCCAGTATACAGTAAAATAGTGTATTCTTTAAGGTAACAAAATGATTATTAAATCTGAAGGTATATGGGATAAGAAGATTTTGTCTGTCTTTGATCAAGTCCTATCTCATGAATAGAAGACCAAGAATTCATGAAAGAAATGTATCAGAGATGGAAAGTCACCAGTGTTTGTTTATTTCTCAATGGATGACACCACTTTACATTTAACATTTAGTATCAAGATGTAACACTTTACATTTTATTCAAGTATCAAGATGGCAATAACAAACTCAAAGCATGAGATACAACAATGCAATAAGCAACCATAAAAGTAATTAAATCAACATTATTCCATTAAAGATTGATTAATAGAACTAAATAACATTAACAACAAAAACATAATAACTAAACTATAAATAATTAACAGAACTAAATAAATTAACAACAACAAGGAGTAATTAACTTAACTACAACTAAATACATAAATATATTAACAATATATTATGAAACAAAGATTTAAAGACATAAGGATTAGAACAATAAATAACAAATTAATAACAACAACCCAACAGAAGAGTTCATCCAAGCTGAGTGATTAAGTTCTTTCTGAAGACAGTAACAGATCCATTGAAGAAATCTACATGCAAAGCAGCTTCACTTCCAAACCGTAGGAGTCTTGAGAGGCCACTGTGATAGGAGTAATTTGTTGTCAAGGAACATAGACAGAAAACAGTCCTAAAGTGTGTTCAATTCAGAGTGCAAAGATCAACGTCTGCCAGGAGACAAGGACAGTCCATTAGGTGGTTTAGAAGCTTGAAGAGTGTCACCAAATCAGCATGATGATGTTTCAACTATGCAAGGAGTCCAAAGCGGGTAGCAACCTCATTAACAGGAGTTGATCTGTAGGCGAATCCAAGCCTGGGTCCAAATAATCTTATAAAACGGTCCTGCAGATTCTGAAGTTCCCTACGTGGTTAAGTCGATGGGGAGACCATATGCAAGAGCCGTATTCCAGGATAGGGCATATCAAGGACTTTTAAAGGCAGGCCAAGGTAAAAGGTGAGTTGAAACCCTTGGAAGATCTAAAAATGCCCAGTAACTAGTTTGCTGTGGCAGTAAGAAGCTCAATGTGCTCCAGAGAACTAAGATTGAAAGTCATGACAACGCCCAGGTCCTTTACCATGTCAGCACGGTCATATGTAGTGTTATTAAGGTGGTAGTTTTGCCTTAAGATATTGTGTCCATGTTTGTAAGAGACATTCAGCTCCATGGCATTCTCACTGCACCAGTCACCAACAAGTGAATGTTGCAGGTCCTGAAGATCCTCATTAGAACATAATCGACCGAATATCTTCATATCATCAGCAAATAAGAAAAAAAAATGTGTTTACATTATAATTATTTTTATGTGTAAATATAATATATCTAACCTATTATGCACTGTGCATCTCACAAAAGTGAACAGTTACTACTATAGGACTTGTTTTAATTTTAATAAAATGTTCAACTAGAGCTAGACTCATTTCTAGGTTAGTTTATTAGTTAGTTTATATGCTGTACACTGACCACATTACTTGTCATAGTGGTCAGTTAATTTCCAAACATTTATATTGTTTTTGTTGTTTATGTCATTATTACCAGGAAATAAATTCATTCAATTCAACTAAATTCATTCAATAGAAGGAACTGGGAAGATAGTTTAGTGCCAATGTCACAGTTAGGTACAGTGAAGTTCCAGTTGAAGTCAAAGGTAGGGATAGAGAGAACCGCATCATTGAAGACAGAAGCAAAATAATCAGCATAAAGCTCACACATGACATTAGTGTTCACTGCCTCAGTAGAATCAAGTTTCATTTTGGAGGTACTGCGCTTCAAACCATATATTATGGGCTCATAAAAATGTCATATTGGTAGGAATGCTGCTTTCAAATTTCGATAAATAATCCTTCTGACACATACTGACCAGGTCCTTACATTGCCGTCTCAGGTTTCAAAACTTCTCCAGGTGAAAACAACTACCAGTTGACTTAAAAGTTTTGTTTGCAATTTTCTTTTTAACAGTCATGAGTTTAAACTCACCAGAGAACCACTTGGGAAACACAAAAAGTATATGAACACATTCTCTTCTTTGGGGTGTGCCGTTTAACTATTGAATTTAGTAATTAACAGAAGTAGTACGAGTGACATCAGGCGCAGGGTAGTTAACATTTTGCAGGTCAAGAAATACTGCATTCAAGTCGCATTTGTGGTAATCCAATATATATCTGACATTCTTTAAGTGTTCTGATTGCAGGAAGCTCAGGGAGACTGTGAGAGCCGGATGGTTTCTATCTTAAAAAACAAGGATATTCTCAGCAGCTCTCACCTTAGTTGATAAATTGAGGATAATATCAAGTCAAGATAGACACCTCTAAAATTTAAAGTTTGGTTCAGTTGTGTCAGATTGTGGGTAAAAGCCAAGTATTTCAGAAAACGAGAAGCATCCACACAGTGCTCTATTTCACCAGATTTCCAGTTAACATTAGGAAGGTTGAAGTCTCCCATCAACACTATGTCATCATGAGGATCTGCAACAGCAATAACTTCATAAGCATATTCACAAAAGTTAGAGTAAGAAGCAGAAGGCTGTCCAAAAGGAATGTAAGTACAAATTAGAAGCATGTGATAGGAGGAAAATGCACAGGAGAAAAATATGCACTCTGAAGTGCATGAGGGAGAGACCAAGACACTGCTAGGAACTGAATCTTGAACCGCTATAAGAACACCACCTCCACTAGCTGGTACTATTGGCTAAGGTTCTGTCACATCTATATAAATTAAAACCATTTAGACCAAGTTCAGAAGACCTAATATGAGATGATAGGTTGGTGTCCATTAGGGCAATGAAATCATATGAAAAAGCGGCAACATTCAAAAACAGTTCAGTAAGTTTACTTTTAAGCCCATTCACATTTTGAAAGTAGCCGTCAAGATTTAAGTGGTACTCTGCTAATCTTTACACTTTTTTTGGTTCTTAACAATTTGTGGAACACTGTTTATATATTTTAATGTGAGACCATTTTCTCCTCCTATTGTCTACTTATCTAGTCCTCAGTGTTCAGTACTGGACTCCCATTTATTTTTGGTATTTCATTCCTTTGTGAATCCCTCTGGTCTGTACATAGTATTTAATATATTTTATACTTATATTGTAATAAATTATGTAACGTTCACTTGTTTTGTATTTCTACCAACATGTAATTTGCTAATCAAGAAACTATTTTTAATATTTACCAATTATCTTTCTCCATTATTAAAAAAAGAATCTGATTTTATTTGCACATGATAAGCAATATTCAAAAGTAAAAATGTATTGGAATTTAAAGAATTTCCATTTATGTTAATTTCTGTAAGGAATATAATAAGAGAAATGGACACATGCTTAAGGTGTATCGTGCTTAAATAAAATCTAAAAAAAAAACCACAAACAATTACATTTTCAGGTGAACTAAATCAAGTCAGATAACTGAAATTACAAATTGTTTTCACTATGATAAATTTTGGGGTATTTTTATTGATGATAATCTGAATTGAATCACATTTGAATTTTATCTTACATAAATTGAGATATATCTCATTTTTATTTCTACATTTAAGGGAAAGCAATTCTTTATTTTCCTTACACTGAACCAATGGAGATGTGGGATTTTTCTATTGAATTCTGCGTCAGGTTTGGATGCAGAATTTTGTACAGAAAAGAATCATTAGAAACAAATTAATTTTAGTTCACGCACATCCTGTAAACAAATCTGATACTATTAAAAAATGTAGACTCCTTGTTTGTTATACACTCGACTATTTCTTTGGTATAAAGATAAACATTTTAACTAAAGTGTTTTATTTACAAGCACATGTTCATTTACAAATTAATCAATTGAATAAAATATGTCAATATTAATTACCTGGCATGAACAAGAACCCTTTATGATTCAAAATCACAGTTTAAATCCGTGAATAAAGAGTTTTAATGTATGATAAAGGTAGCTGAAACACTGGCCTATTAATTTCATATAAGTTTATGAGAATGATGAAGCAACAAAAATAAAGGGGTTTTGACCAACATGAAAACTTGCCTAAGATTAACCATAAATTTAAACATCCTATCCAAGGAGTTAAACCAATTCCATTACAATAGTTAAACAGAATGATAAAATATTCCTGTATTCATTTCATCATACTAAGTTAATTTAATATGTTAATTATTTAGGTATAATTTAAAATATTTTATGGTATATGACCTTGAAACATATCTTTATATCTGACAGTTCTGAAGTTGCAAAACACTTGAAGAATGACAGCTTTGCCCTGATATTTGGCATCAACACATTCCTGGCAGTAAGCTTTCAGTCTCTTTTGACATACCTGCTGATCTCAAGATATGTCTTCGCGTTGCCAATAAGAAGACTGGTAAGTGGGTAAACAAACCTCAACAATTTGACAGTTTGTAACATTGGTTACACAATGATGAAATTTCAAATATATTTTATTTTGTGTGAACAGTTTCATGAGTTGGTCATTGATAGATATTACATATATATTATCAAATTGAAAAATATAAACAATATTAATAAAATGGTAAATGTAAATCATAGTAAAAATCATTACAGATTTTTTTACATGAGATATTTTTCTATCCAAGAACCCCAATAATTATTTAACATGAACATTTTATGATTTTTATTTATTGAGACGGCAAAATAAATTATTAATTTTAAAATACTTTAAAAGAGTTTATAATTTGTTATGTCTTGTTTACAAAAAAAATACAATGAAAAATAATTTATCTATTGAAAACTTCCGAGTTATACATTGAATTTATGTATAAGATGAAAGAAACTTCCATTTAAATTGATAAGGTATGTAAATTGAACTGACTAAACTCTTTCTTTGTTATGGATAGGTTTTTTCTCCTTTTTATCAACTATTATCAAGATTTTTTAAATTTGATTTAATTTATCTACTTGCTCCTCTTACACCATATTTTCAATATACTAATATTTACATCAGCTGGTGTATCTGATACAAGATTTGATGTTTCCAGCCTTAAGAACCTAATTATTAATCTGTCTCTTTAGGTAGCACTGTTCACAATGTTTTGACAACAATTATTCTCCTGGGGTAAACATTTTGAAATTCAATTTCAATGTTTTTATAGTTTTATTTCTTTAGGGTGAATGTGAATAGTTTTTGTATTTATTTAAGTTCTACTGATTTTTGTAAGAGTTAATCATACAAATAGCATTAAATAAAGAATGTTATATATGTATGCAAGGTGTCAATTATAATACATGTACAGGGACAGCTTAATATCATTTTAACTGTTACGAATTGAGCAGCAAAACTTTACACGTTGTGAATGGACATCAGAAACTATTTTAACACATATTCTGTTAACCGCTACTTATCCAGGGGGACAGCCCTCAAAGAGTCGGAGAAAAAGTTTAAATAGAGGCATAGGTCGAATTGCATATCAAATTGAGGGTCTTTATTAGTAGAATACAATGCCACAAACCTGATCTCAAACAGTTGACTCTCGCCAAAATGGCAGGTGATTGAGGTTTCAAAACATTATTATCAGATTTTGCATTTTCTTTTCACAACTGGATTTATGTATCTGATAACCACTCAGGTCTTAAAGTTAAGAAACACAGAACTATCAGAGCTAATCAATGTAACAAACACAGAACTATCAGAGCTAATCAATGTAACAAACAAGTTTAATAAATATGTTTAGTAAGTTAATTAAAAAGTTGTTAGTAATGTTTCCTCTGACTGACTCCTTGCGGATAAGTTTAACAAATATGTTTAGTAAGTTAATTAAAAAGTTGTTAGTAATGTTTCCTCTGACTGACTCCTTGCGGATAAGTTTAACAAATATGTTTAGTAAGTTAATTAAAAAGTTGTTAGTAATGTTTCCTCTGACTGACTCCTTGCGGATAAGTTTAACAAATATGTTTAGTAAGTTAATTAAAAAGTTGTTAGTAATGTTTCCTCTGACTCCTTGCGGATAAGTTTAACAAATATGTTTAGTAAGTTAATTAAAAAGTTGTTAGTAATGTTTCCTCTGACTCCTTGCGGATAAGTTTAACAAATATGTTTAGTAAGTTAATTAAAAAGTTGTTAGTAATGTTTCCTCTGACTCCTTGCGGATAAGTTTAACAAATATGTTTAGTAAGTTAATTAAAAAGTTGTTAGTAATGTTTCTCTGACTGACTCCTTGCGGATAAGTTTAACAAATATGTTTAGTAAGTTAATTAAAAAGTTGTTAGTAATGTTTCCTCTGACTCCTTGCGGATAAGTTTAACAAATATGTTTAGTAAGTTAATTAAAAAGTTGTTAGTAATGTTTCCTCTGACTGACTCCTTGCGGATAAGTTTAACAAATATGTTTAGTAAGTTAATTAAAAAGTTGTTAGTAATGTTTCCTCTGACTCCTTGCGGATAAGTTTAACAAATATGTTTAGTAAGTTAATTAAAAAGTTGTTAGTAATGTTTCCTCTGACTGACTCCTTGCGGATAAGTTTAACAAATATGTTTAGTAAGTTAATTAAAAAGTTGTTAGTAATGTTTCCTCTGACTGACTCCTTGCGGATAAGTTTAACAAATATGTTTAGTAAGTTAATTAAAAAGTTGTTAGTAATGTTTCCTCTGACTGACTCCTTGCGGATAAGTTTAACAAATATGTTTAGTAAGTTAATTAAAAAGTTGTTAGTAATGTTTCCTCTGACTCCTTGCGGATAAGTTTAACAAATATGTTTAGTAAGTTAATTAAAAAGTTGTTAGTAATGTTTCC
Source organism: Stictocephala bisonia (assembly GCA_035578905.1). Lineage (NCBI taxonomy): Eukaryota > Metazoa > Arthropoda > Insecta > Hemiptera > Membracidae > Stictocephala > Stictocephala bisonia. Next base: position 355,871 of record JAQJVL010000238.1, on the reverse strand, counting down.
TCTGACTGACTCCTTGCGGATAAGTTTAACAAATATGTTTAGTAAGTTAATTAAAAAGTTGTTAGTAATGTTTCCTCTGACTGACTCCTTGCGGATAAGTTTAACAAATATGTTTAGTAAGTTAATTAAAAAGTTGTTAGTAATGTTTCCTCTGACTCCTTGCGGATAAGTTTAACAAATATGTTTAGTAAGTTAATTAAAAAGTTGTTAGTAATGTTTCCTCTGACTCCTTGCGGATAAGTTTAACAAATATGTTTAGTAAGTTAATTAAAAAGTTGTTAGTAATGTTTCCTCTGACTCCTTGCGGATAAGTTTAACAAATATGTTTAGTAAGTTAATTAAAAAGTTGTTAGTAATGTTTTCTCTGACTGACTCCTTGCGGATAAGTTTAACAAATATGTTTAGTAAGTTAATTAAAAAGTTGTTAGTAATGTTTCCTCTGACTCCTTGCGGATAAGTTTAACAAATATGTTTAGTAAGTTAATTAAAAAGTTGTTAGTAATGTTTCCTCTGACTGACTCCTTGCGGATAAGTTTAACAAATATGTTTAGTAAGTTAATTAAAAAGTTGTTAGTAATGTTTTCTCTGACTGACTCCTTGCGGATAAGTTTAACAAATATGTTTAGTAAGTTAATTAAAAAGTTGTTAGTAATGTTTTCCTCTGACTGACTCCTTGCGGATAAGTTTAACAAATATGTTTAGTAAGTTAATTAAAAAGTTGTTAGTAATGTTTTCTCTGACTGACTCCTTGCGGATAAGTTTAACAAATATGTTTAGTAAGTTAATTAAAAAGTTGTTAGTAATGTTTTCTCTGACTGACTCCTTGCGGATAAGTTTAACAAATATGTTTAGTAAGTTAATTAAAAAGTTGTTAGTAATGTTTCTCTGACTGACTCCTTGCGGATAAGTTTAACAAATATGTTTAGTAAGTTAATTAAAAAGTTGTTAGTAATGTTTCTCTGACTGACTCCTTGCGGATAAGTTTAACAAATATGTTTAGTAAGTTAATTAAAAAGTTGTTAGTAATGTTTCTCTGACTGACTCCTTGCGGATAAGTTTAACAAATATGTTTAGTAAGTTAATTAAAAAGTTGTTAGTAATGTTTCTCTGACTGACTCCTTGCGGATAAGTTTAACAAATATGTTTAGTAAGTTAATTAAAAAGTTGTTAGTAATGTTTTCTCTGACTGACTCCTTGCGGATAAGTTTAACAAATATGTTTAGTAAGTTAATTAAAAAGTTGTTAGTAATGTTTTCTCTGACTGACTCCTTGCGGATAAGTTTAACAAATATGTTTAGTAAGTTAATTAAAAAGTTGTTAGTAATGTTTCTCTGACTGACTCCTTGCGGATAAGTTTAACAAATATGTTTAGTAAGTTAATTAAAAAGTTGTTAGTAATGTTTTCTCTGACTGACTCCTTGCGGATAAGTTTAACAAATATGTTTAGTAAGTTAATTAAAAAGTTGTTAGTAATGTTTCCTCTGACTGACTCCTTGCGGATAAGTTTAACAAATATGTTTAGTAAGTTAATTAAAAAGTTGTTAGTAATGTTTCCTCTGACTCCTTGCGGATAAGTTTAACAAATATGTTTAGTAAGTTAATTAAAAAGTTGTTAGTAATGTTTCCTCTGACTCCTTGCGGATAAGTTTAACAAATATGTTTAGTAAGTTAATTAAAAAGTTGTTAGTAATGTTTCCTCTGACTCCTTGCGGATAAGTTTAACAAATATGTTTAGTAAGTTAATTAAAAAGTTGTTAGTAATGTTTCCTCTGACTCCTTGCGGATAAGTTTAACAAATATGTTTAGTAAGTTAATTAAAAAGTTGTTAGTAATGTTTCCTCTGACTCCTTGCGGATAAGTTTAACAAATATGTTTAGTAAGTTAATTAAAAAGTTGTTAGTAATGTTTCCTCTGACTCCTTGCGGATAAGTTTAACAAATATGTTTAGTAAGTTAATTAAAAAGTTGTTAGTAATGTTTCCTCTGACTCCTTGCGGATAAGTTTAACAAATATGTTTAGTAAGTTAATTAAAAAGTTGTTAGTAATGTTTTCTCTGACTGACTCCTTGCGGATAAGTTTAACAAATATGTTTAATAAGTTAATTAAAAAGTTGTTAGTAATGTTTTCTCTGACTGACTCCTTGCGGATAAGTTTAACAAATATGTTTAGTAAGTTAATTAAAAAGTTGTTAGTAATGTTTTCTCTGACTGACTCCTTGCGGATAAGTTTAACAAATATGTTTAATAAGTTAATTAAAAAGTTGTTAGTAATGTTTTCTCTGACTGACTCCTTGCGGATAAGTTTAACAAATATGTTTAGTAAGTTAATTAAAAAGTTGTTAGTAATGTTTTCTCTGACTGACTCCTTGCGGATAAGTTAAACAAATATATTTAATAAGTTAATTAAAAAGTTGTTAGTAATGTTTTCTCTGACTGACTCCTTGCGGATAAGTTAAACAAATATGTTTAATAAGTTAATTAAAAAGTTGTTAGTAATGTTTTCTCTGACTGACTCCTTGCGGATAAGTTAAACAAATATGTTTAATAAGTTAATTAAAAAGTTGTTAGTAATGTTTTCTCTGACTGACTCCTTGCGGATAAGTTTAACAAATATGTTTAGTAAGTTAATTAAAAAGTTGTTAGTAATGTTTTCTCTGACTGACTCCTTGCGGATAAGTTTAACAAATATGTTTAGTAAGTTAATTAAAAAGTTGTTAGTAATGTTTTCTCTGACTGACTCCTTGCGGATAAGTTTAACAAATATGTTTAGTAAGTTAATTAAAAAGTTGTTAGTAATGTTTTCTCTGACTCCTTGCGGATAAGTTTAACAAATATGTTTAGTAAGTTAATTAAAAAGTTGTTAGTAATGTTTCCTCTGACTGACTCCTTGCGGATAAGTTTAACAAATATGTTTAGTAAGTTAATTAAAAAGTTGTTAGTAATGTTTTCTCTGACTGACTCCTTGCGGACGGTCCCACTGGAAACGTAGTGGTCAAGAGAATATGTGTTAAAATAGTTTATGATTTGCTTTAACAACATGTAAGGTTTTGTAGCTCAATTTGTATTGTTTAAAATAATATTAAGCCATCCCGGTTCTTAATTGACATCCTGTATATAATTCATGTACAGGCCAACCAAACCATGAAAAGTCAGAAGTTACAATATTGGTTTCATATCTAACTTTGAATTGACTCGGGAACTCTGTTAAATCAGTTATAGATATTAGTATTTGTAAATTATACCATCACATTGTTAAATCATGAGTTAATATGGACTTTCCCTAGATTTACAATGTGCTTTTTAGTATTGTTATTAATAATACAACTTTTATTTGCCTCAACAACTAATAAGTTTCAGAGCTGATAGTTGCTCAGAAGGAAATAAAAATTTAAAATAGAGTATAAAATTCAAAATAATTTGTAATTATTTTTACATCACAGGCATCATTTGCTAACAGACAATGTGGTAAGTAAATTGTCAACAAACCAAACCAATTCTAAAACTACACCATAGAGAACATAGAGTGGTTTCCAAAAGGAAGATCATGTACCTCTAGATTCTTGAAGATCTCACAATCTGACAAACCATAAAAATAATGCTTGGATTGTATGGTTCAAGATTTAAATTTTAAATGTGATTTTCCAAAAACGAACAACATTAAAAAGTTTAAGTATTTAAACAGACAGAAAAATAGAAAAGGGTACTCTTTAAAATAGAAGGGTACTCTTTAAAATAGAAGGGTACTCTTTAAAATAGAAGGGTACTCTTTAAAATAGAAGGGTACTCTTTAAAATAGAAGGGTACTCTTTAAAATAGAAGGGTACTCTTTAAAATAGAAGGGTACTCTTTAAAATAGAAGGGTACTCTTTAAAATAGAAGGGTACTCTTTAAAATAGAAGGGTACTCTTTAAAATAGAAGGGTACTCTTTAAAATAATGTGACAGTGTAGTTCATAATGAAATGGGTATTACAAAATATCTGAGGTCAGTGTATAAAGTTGAGCGAGATGTAAAAATAGAAAAGGGTACTCTTTAAAATAATGTGACAGTGTAGTTCATAATGAAATGGGTATTACAAAATATCTGAGGTCAGTGTATAAAGTTGAGCGAGATGTAAAAATATATTAAAATATTTGTTCAAAAGAAATGGACTGCAAAATAAAGTCATATTAAAGCGGGAAATATTTCATGTCATAGATATTGAACTGCAAAATCTCTAATCGATAGTATCATTATTAATACTGTATTAAAACTGTCTTTTATTTTATAAATACTATTACTTAATTAGAGTTTTACTAGAAAATACTCCTATAAATGATATGGGACTAAACATAAGCATCAGAAACCTGCAAAAGAGTTTTAAAATCAATTCTGTTAGATACAACAACAGTACACAGGCTGGTCAGCTCAAGGTGGCCACAGTTGGGATCTCAACAGCAAGTACTAATTTTACAGGAAACTTTAAATGAGGAACTTTACCTATTTTTTAATGTTCATTACAATTACACTGTTGAAATTTTAAAATTTGGTCGCCATTTTCCAATATGGCGGTCAACTTTGAAATGTCTAATGAAAACCCCTACTTTTTATGATGAATTTAGGTTTTACTAGTGATTCCAAGTCTTTTTACTCTTGATATTATTTTGATATTTAGTGACTAATGATTATTTTAATCATTTAGTGGCTAGGAGCGCTGAAAGTTTCAGAAATTCTTATATAAAAAATTTAAATTTTTTAAAGAGGCTTGTTTTACCATTTAAAATTAATAAAGCATATCTCAGAGTGTATCATTTTTATTTAATTAAATGATAAAAGCCTGTTGCAATTCCACAAATACATCATTTTATTTAAATAATACTGAAAAACCTTGTTAATGCAACAACTGTGTATTGGGTAAGTGCAAGTACAACAGATGACAGTTATGATTCTGGTAACAGAGCAGTTAATAGGTTAGGTGAGTTAAAACCAAAGTGAAAGTTTGTAATAATGAAACAGCTGATTATTGCCTAGCAACACAATCATGTGATACTGTTTTGTACTGTATTGATTTATTACTCATTATTACTTCTTATACTGTACTCATTATCAAACACTCGTATATACCTATATAGGTTATGAACCTATATAGGTTATGAAGGTTTATATAGGTATATAATGTACTGTATTTAACGCTATTGGTATTTTTAAGCCATAAAAAAAAATGAGTGTCACTTGAATAAATTTTTAAAAATTAGGTAGTAAAGTTCTTATAATTATGACCAATAATATTAAAATTAATTATATTCATATTCCTAATTACTCTCTAGAAAAAATTAAAATAAATCCCCTAGAAAATATAGCTTACAGAAGAATCAACAAAAAAAAACATACCATGTAAACACTACAAATTATAGTATTGATAGTATTACATTTGAATCTGTTATTATACTGTTCCAGTTTATAATTGTTGGATGCGGTTTCTTCATCGTAGGAGTAGCTTTCATTGTAAAAGCTATCTTTAGCATGCTCTTCAGGTCTAAGGTAACTTCAGAACCAAGTGTAAACAATACCTCCTCTGCCCCACCTCCCTCAAATGGAGTTGCTGTTAAGATTCCATGAAGTCACTGGTGGAAACACTTCTTATTGATCTCTGTTCTCACATATTTTAATTTAGTGTATTTACAGTGTCTGTGATTTGTTAAGTTAGAATTTGCGGTATAAAGACTATTGTACTTGGTATTAACCGTTTGTTAAGCCATGAATATTGTTTAATTATTTAGTAAATATATTTATTGTTCATGTGACTTTTAATGGCAAGCGATAATATATTGTTTTTTGATATAAACATTTATTGTTACCAATTTGTTACTTTATCCTTGAGTTGTTTAAATATTAAAGAGATTTTAACATTGCATTCTCAGTGTAATATACTTCTTAGGAGGATTAATTTGAGAAAATAAGCTTTCACATTCCTTTTTGGAAACCATTTAACTTCATTTGGTTAACCATGTTTTCTTAATTTCAATGAAAACAAATTTTAACACAGTGATAATGGTTCCATTGTGATTGTTCTCCAACACTGGACAGTAACATTGTGTTTCCCATTTAGAGCAATATCAGTTCACATTTAAATGTAGGCCTATATATTAAGGTAGAGGATAATGTGGTGACTGTTTAATGTTTGCCAAATTAGATGTTAATCAAGTACAGTCAATGAAAGCCACTAAATGATACCGTGGCTTCCGATATCATGTTATGTAATGAATCAGTTTGCCGCCTATCAAAACATCTGTTGTACTCATACCCACCTCTTTATTTTTCAGTATAGACAAAATAAGGAAATAAGAACGCTCCAACTAATGATAAAAAGTGTTTTACAATTTATTAAACACTAGTGGAACTGATACAGTTATTTACATGTCTCAAGCTGGTTTAAGGGGACATGAACACCAAGCAACATTTCATATTAAGGTGAATTCCTATAACGTTGTTCAATACCACTGTACGTGTATGGACGGGTGAGTGGGTCAGTATCACTGTACATGTATGGGTCGGTGGGTGGGTCAATACCACTCCATTAAGGTGAATTCCTTTGACGTTGTTCAATACCACTGTACGTGTATGGGTGGGTGAGTGGGTCAGTACCACTGTACGTGTATGGGTCGGTGGGTGGGTCAATACCACTCCATTATGGTGAATTCCTTTGACGTTGTTCAATACCAATGTACGTGTATGGGTGGGTGAGTGGGTCAGTACCACTGTACGTGTATGGGTCGGTGTGTGGGTCAATACCACTCCATTAAGGTGAATTCCTTTAACGTTGTTCAATACCACTGTACGTTTATGGGTGGGTGAGTGGGTCAGTACCACTGTACGTGTATGGGTCGGTGTGTGGGTCAATACCACTCCATTAAGGTGAATTCCTTTAACGTTGTTCAATACCACTGTACGTTTATGGGTGGGTGAGTGGGTCAGTACCACTGTACGTGTATGGGTCGGTGGGTGGGTCAATACCACTCCATTAAGGTGAATTCCTTTAACGTTGTTCAATACCACTGTACGTGTATGGGTGGGTGAGTAGGTCAGTACCACTGTATGTGTATGGGTCGGTGTGTGGGTCAATACCACTCCATTAAGGTGAATTCCTTTAACGTTGTTCAATACCACTGTACGTGTATGGGTGGGTGAGTGGGTCAGTACCACTGTACGTGTATGGGTGGGTGGGTGGGTCAATACTACTCCATTAAGGTGAATTCCTATAACGTTGTTCAATACCACTGTACGTGTATGGACGGGTGAGTGGGTCAGTACCACTGTACGTGTATGGGTGGGTGGGTGGGTCAATACCACTCCATTAAGGTGAATTCCTTTAACGTTGTTCAATCTTCTTTCTTATTTCCTTTCTTGGCTTCACATATAATTTGAGTATAACTTTCCAAAAATACATTTATTTTAATTTTTGGTGCAAACTGATTTTAAACACAATAATAATAGCACAAGTATAAAAAAAAACTAAACGATAAACTATATAATCTATGGTAGCTAATAGGTTTTGGTGAAAGACGTCTTATAAACTATTTATAGATTTTTATATTAATGTGTTTGTTACGGGGCATTTGGGTAGTAGGAGACGTGAGTATCAAGTGCTTACTGATCCGCATGAACTCGCGCTTGGACGTGTTGAGTACAGAGAAGGATAGGGCCCTTGTAACTCTAACTAAAAGGTTTAATGCACTTGAACAATATGGGCGGGGAATAAATCTTGATATACATGGTCTTGAGCAGGGACATAAAGACGAACTACCCGAGTATGTACTGCAGAAGATGGCAAATGCCATTGGACTACTTTTAATCCTGCCGAGGTGCAAACCACTCACCAAATCAAAACTTGTAGACGTGATCAACCCCCCTTACTCCTGGTCCAGTTTGTCAGCAGGGCTACGAAACAGTGGTTGCTGGCAGCCGGGAAGAGGAAGAAACTGCGGTCCAAGAACATAGTGGACATAGTAGAAGAACAGGTTTATTTCAACGAGAACCACACCCCTTTCTACATCAAGCTTTTCTGGGAGGCACGGGTCATGGTGAAGAATAAGGGCTACGAGTCGGTGTGGATAATGAATGGGACTATCTGGGTTAAAATGAGTAAGGAAACCCAAGACCATTGTCATCACGTATTATGAGGACCTCAAGTTTATTGTTTAGCTTTACTTGCAACTAGGTGTGTCTCACTCTATTGTGTTTTACTGTAAATAATGATTAATATTATGTGAAAGTCAATAGAAGTAACATTTATACACATTTATTCACCGATCTTACACAATCATACATGTGGATTTAGTTGTAACTGCAAAGAAATGGTTTCACTATTACTTACATATAAATTTGATGATAACAAGAAAGAAAAACTTAACCTATTGATAATAATTTGACATATATTTTTGGATATGCTATGCTTGGATTTAGATGTTATCTTATGCAGTTACGTTTGTATCACAACTTCTAGATTGAGTGAATGCCATGATTTTAATATTATTTACTGGTTTATTTCTTATGATCAGGCAAAGTTCTATAGATTTATTTCATGTATTTTACTTGTTCTAAACTTGACTTGTTCAACATTCTTAAATACTAAATGAACCATGGTACATTTGCAAGAATTTATGAAACATTATTATTTATGTAGGCTCCAACTGTAAATCAATCAATATCAAAACGAGGAATTAAATTTATCTACCTTTATCAGTTTTTATTTATATGCTGTCAAATCTAAACAAATACTATCATATCAATATACTTGTATTCTAAGTAATAAATAGCATACTATTTATTCAATTGATTAAATAGTATGCTATTTATTCAATTGATTCTCACCTTTCTAAATTGTATCAGTTTTTTTTTGTTCGGAAAAAAAATCGTATCTTTTCTATATCATCTGTCTGTGACGCACACACAGGTCAGCTGTAATTATGTGTTATCACAGATTTTGTAGTTAGATATTGCCTTCCATTTATATATTTAGTTGTATAAGATTGTTTTTATACCTATGCTATATTTGTATTGTATTTTGTATGCTATTACATTAAAATGAAAATATATTGTATTCTAAGTACAGTATTTGTGGGTGTTCGTATAAATTATGTAACGTTTATAATCAGGTGTCTTACATAACAATTGAATTCACATAATAAGTTTCAAATTATATTGATAAAAGATGCATATAATTTCTTCTTAATCTATATTTAACATGAATTTATGAATTAATATTTCACATATTATTTTACTTTACTCAATATTATACTTCTTATCACTTTGTTAATTTAGATAAAAAATACATAATTTTTATTACACCTTTTAAATATTCATGTCATACGAAGCAATATATTATCCGAATACGGGATACAGAGTCTTTTAATTTATCCCTCAAATATAACACTGGGGTCCACTGGACCCCACTCAATTTTTTAATCCATATATTTTGGATTAAAAATTATTGTATTCATACTTAGCATCCTTGTAAATTTAGTTTAATCTTTTATTAACATTTTGCAATGGTTCAGTTATTTTTAAATAAACTTACATTTTTATAATAAATAGAGCAAGTTATAGTGGGGTCCTGTGGACCCCCTGGTGTTATACTTACGTATGCCATTTTTCTTACTATTTCAATTGGAATCCATAGATAAATGGCTGTAAAACAAAGCTTTATTGCATCTTTATTTATTATTGTATCAGGCTGTGATTTGTGAAAACGGTTTTTGGGATCATGCAAGTAAAACTACAAGGAAAATTATTTTTGTTGTTAACTTTTTATAACATATTATTTCCAATTTTTGTTAGGTATAGTAAGAACACATGTGTTTATTTCCAAATTTTCAGCGTAATTTTCTTATAGTACATTAATTCCTGATTAAATCCTGATTTTAGTTTTTATTAAATCACATATTTTGTTGCATGTTCGGAAACATACTTTACTTGTAAAAAAACTGTATGTTTTTTCAATCTTATATTAATATATTATATATTGAGCTGAGGTACATTAATGTATATAGAGAACACAGAGGAAAACCAAATAAACAATAAATACATTATTTTAAATAAAAAACCAAGAACAATTTTTTTTATTTTACTAATTGGGGTCTGGTGGACCCCACCATTATATTTGAGGAACTAAAAGTAGGTGTTATACTTGGATGTTAAATACACTGTATATCAACTGTATTTTTACAAAGTGGCTGAAGACGAGCTCAGAAGTAGGATTAAGTGCCGAAAGACACCTTAGCTCCTTGTGTTGAACTTTTTTACCATAAAAACTTACAATAATTGAAATTTGTACTATGAAGCAGAAGATCTTATCTGATAGTTCAGATAGATAAATAAGTAACATTTTACTAACATAGTTTACATTTCTGCCTTTCTTCCTTTTTTAAAACTTTTCATATTTTACTTTCTACAAACATCGAGATTTACTTGGCAAGTAATCGTTAACTCATTACCTCTTCCCCCTTTTTTTAAATGTCATCAGCAATGTCCATTTTACAATCTTTATATTAATTAAGTAAAGTTTTGTTAAAAGTGACCAAAACAAATAGTATATTAACTTGTACTGAAACAAAAATAATGTTTGAAGTTAGCGTACTGAAAATCCTTCCAGCTGATCCTGTTATAATGTGATGAAAAAATCGCTTTGTGGATTAACTTCAGTATCGAAAACAGCTGTGATGACATGACTGGAAGCGTTGGAAGTTGTGTTGAACTCAAGGATAAGATCATAGATAAAGTGATAGATCAGAAACTCTTTAGTTTCATGTTTATGATATGGATGCCGTTTTGAAAGATCCAATCATGGAAGTTGAAACCTTCTATTTCCACCTGTCAATAAATAATTGTATTCCATATTCTTAGTTACTTGACATTAATTGAATCCAAATTCAATGTTACAATAAGAAGAATTTGGATTGTTCAATGTTCAAATTCAATGTTCATTTTAAGGAAAGATCTAGTAATTGTTAGAGTCCAACAGGGTCCTTATAAATAAGGTGATTCAACTTCTGGCTACTACTTGCTACTTTTATTTACAAGTTATAAATCACTAATTTACACACTATGAAATATTTACAAACTTAAATTATTACTTACATTAATATTATCATTAATATTTACAACAGTTTATATTACTTGTCACGTTGTCCAACACTGCTCGTTATACTGTCACTGTCATATCCACTGGGGCTGACTCTATCACTCACTGACTCTTACTGGCTGTCACTGATGTCACTAACTCTTCACACATTGACTCTTGACTGACTATCAGGTCGGCCAAAGGGTGTCTTTATATGACCAGAGGTGGAAGCCCAGAAGATTCTGGAACTGGCGATAGTGAACCTGTAGAAGAATCTAGAAGTTCTCGATTCCAAAGGAAGGTCCTCGATTCACATACAGGTGAGTGATCTGCCATTCTAGTCCTTCCTGGATGACCTGGATTGGCCCCGCGGGCAGTTACTCGTACAAGGATGGGGCACAATGACCTAGGCGGTGCTGATGGTGGCAGCCGTGATCCTTAACATAATATTACAAGAAAAATATATTTCAATATTAGAAGACTATTGAAATAAATATTCAATGTTGTAATTTATTGCATAACATAAAAATAATATATAACATTTACTTCATCTATTTATAATGAAAATTAATATGGTGTAATCAGAACATATATATTGTTACAATATACATAGTTTATTTGTTATTTAGTTGAATACATTTCAGTTGCTTTTAAAATATCCGCTTTGAGCCTAAATAAAAGAACAATGTTGTTTTCAAATAATTCTCACTTTATAAGAATGCATTGTTATAAGAGAACAAAGGGCCGTGTTTGTGACTAGAAGTGCTCTATACAGGGTGTCTTCGTATCCATTTTCTACTGCTATAGTTTTTAGTATTGCTATTTCATTGTTGTAATCATTGCTATAATATATATGGGTGTCTTAAAAGTCCCACCCCCCCTATTAACTTTCTTATGAATACAGATAAAGTGATTTACTTCTGGGAATGTTTATATGACCAACTAAGGAGTTTTTTTATGTATGCAAATTTTTTACACCCCCTCTCAAAAGGGGGTAGTTTGGGGGTGAGTCAAAATTTTTAAATAGAACACATCATTTTAAAGGTAATATTAAAAGAAAAAGAATGGTGGAAACTAGAGGTCTGTAACATTAGTCTTTCAAATTTGGTGGCAGTTTAAAGTTGGAATTATTTCATAAAACTCCCTAAGTAATTTTAGAACGAGAAAAATGGTCAAAATGCTGAACTCTCACCTCAATTTCACTCAGATGAGGTGCTCAAAATGGCTACCATGAACTTCTTGACAGTAAAAAAGCCTGGATTGAAAACCACGTCTCACATTTTGTAAGATTTCAGGCGTGATAAGGTGGCAGGCCTCTTCGATTCTTGTACTTAATTCATCGAGGTTTGCGGGCTTTGTGTCGTAAACTTTACTTTTGAGGAAACCCCAAAAGAAAAAATCCAGAGGTGAAAGGTCAGGTGAACGTGCCGGCCACTCTACCAAAGTGCCACGTCGACCTATCCATCTATCGGGAAACGTTTGGTCTAGGAATGTCCGGACAAGCATATTGTAATGTGGAGGAGCACCATCTTGCTGAAATACAGGCTCATAAGTACCTTGTACTACCTCATTTATTGCTGGGACAATGCCGTTCCGTACCATGTCCAAGTATTTAACGCCAGTTAAACTACCATCAATAAAGAATGGCCCAATAACAGAGTTTCCCAAAATTCCAGCCCATACATTTAATTTTTGTGGCTGTTGCGTATAGGCTTCAACCATCCAGTGGGGGTTACTGTTTGCCCAATAACGGCAGTTGTGCCGATTGACTGTCCCATGCAAAGAGAATGATGCTTCATCACTAAAACATATCTGTGATATTATATTATTATTCTCTTCAATCTTCTGCAACATTTGCTCACAAAACTGAAGTCATCGGTCAGGGTCGTCTTCATTTAATTCTTGATTTAACTGTACTTTGTACGGGTGGAACTTGTGACGCTTTAACACTTTGTGAACAGTATCTTTTGAAATTCCAACATCAAGGGCAGTGGACCGCAGAGATTCATGTGGGTTTGCAGCATAATTTGCTAAAACTTGAATTTGGATCTCTTCTGTCGCAATGACAGGGCGCCCTGATCGTGGTGCATCTTTGACACTAAAGTTTGTTGAGAATTTGTTTACTAAACGTCTAATGTATGCCCTGTCTACTGGTCTATCCGGATAGGCAGCATTAAATAAACGAACTGCTTCATGAACATTTCTCCTAGCTTCCCCATAGAACAATATCATCTCTACTTTATCTTCATTTGACCGAGCCATTTTTATTAAATACGAATAAAAAGAAATTTAACACAGTAACTGAACTGAAAGTGTTACACGTACTAACTAGTAACCTAATAAGAGATAAGGAAGGAGCCACTGGTATTCCCAGGTTGCCCTACTGGACTTTGGTCAGACAAACCAAAACCAAATAAATGCTATGTTATTTGTGGTTTTTGGTGTTTGTTGATTCTTGTAATAACTTGTTTTACGATTAGGTGTCATCAGTTTTCAAAACTAACTGGTGGGTGAATGTTTTGTCTGCCTTACAACAATTTTAAATGTAACATAAGCTGCGGGGGTTTTATGAAATAATTCCAACTTTAAACTGCCACCAAATTTGATAAACTAATGTTAGAGACCTCTAATTTCCGCCACTCTTCTTCTTTTAATATTACCTTTAAAATGATGTGTCATTTGATAGGGGTTTATATTAAAAATTTTGACTTACCCCCAAACAACCCCCTTTTGAGAGGGGGTGTAAAAAAATTTGCATACATAAAAAAACTCCTTAGTTGGTCATATAAACATTCCCAGAAGTAAATCACTTTATCTGTATTCATAAGAAAGTTAATAGGGGGGGGGGACTTTTAAGACACCCATATATATTATAGCAATGATTACAACAATGAAATAGCAATACTAAAAACTATAGCAGTAGAAAATGGATACGAACCAATACTAATCAACAAAATTATAAGAAAACAAAAAAGAACAAACTGGCAAAAATAAAACAATAGCGACCCAAACAAATATGTTGTAGCAGATTTTGAATAAAACATGTAACGACTGTCCAAAACACTACATAGACAAAACTGGCAGATCTTTCAAAACCATGAGATACCATGTGAGTAGAGTGCTGGTGTTTCATTGAGAACCTCGTAAGTGGAGAAGTTGTGTTTCATTGAGGACCATGTGAGTGGAGAGGTGGTGTTTCATTGAAAGACCATGTGAGTAGAGTGGTGGTGTTTCATTGAGGATCACGTAAGTAGAGAGGTTGTGTTTCATTGAGTACCATGTGGGTAGAGTGGTGGTGTTTCATTGAGAACCATGTGGGTAGAGTGGTGGTGTTTCATTGAGTACCATGTGAGTAGAGTGGTGGTGTTTCATTGAGTACCATGTGAGTAGAGTGGTGGTGTTTCATTGAGAACCATGTGGGTAGAGTGGTGGTGTTTCATTGAGTACCATGTGGGTAGAGTGGTGGTGTTTCATTGAGTACCATGTGAGTAGAGTGGTGGTGTTTCATTGAGGACCATGTGAGTGGAGAGGTTGTGTTTCATTGAGTACCATGTGGGTAGAGTGGTGGTGTTTAATTGAGGATCACGTAAGTAGAGAGGTTGTGTTTCATTGAGTACCATGTGGGTAGAGTGGTGGTGTTTCATTGAGTACCATGTGAGTAGAGTGCTGGTGTTTCATTGAGAACCTCGTAAGTGGAGAAGTTGTGTTTCATTGAGGACCATGTGAGTGGAGAGGTGGTGTTTCATTGAAAGACCATGTGAGTAGAGTGGTGGTGTTTCATTGAGGATCACGTAAGTAGAGAGGTTGTGTTTCATTGAGTACCATGTGGGTAGAGTGGTGGTGTTTCATTGAGAACCATGTGGGTAGAGTGGTGGTGTTTCATTGAGTACCATGTGAGTAGAGTGGTGGTGTTTCATTGAGTACCATGTGAGTAGAGTGGTGGTGTTTCATTGAGAACCATGTGGGTAGAGTGGTGGTGTTTCATTGAGTACCATGTGGGTAGAGTGGTGGTGTTTCATTGAGTACCATGTGAGTAGAGTGGTGGTGTTTCATTGAGGACCATGTGAGTGGAGAGGTTGTGTTTCATTGAGTACCATGTGGGTAGAGTGGTGGTGTTTCATTGAGAACCTCGTAAGTGGGGAAGTTGTGTTTCATTGAGGACCATGTGAGTGGAGAGGTGGTGTTTCATTGAAAGACCATGTGAGTAGAGTGGTGGTGTTTAATTGAGGATCACGTAAGTAGAGAGGTTGTGTTTCATTGAGTACCATGTGGGTAGAGTGGTGGTGTTTAATTGAGGATCACGTAAGTAGAGAGGTTGTGTTTCATTGAGTACCATGTGGGTAGAGTGGTGGTGTTTATTTGAGTACCATGTGGGTAGAGTGGTGGTGTTTAATTGAGGATCACGTAAGTGGATAAGTTGTGTTTCATTGAGGACCATGTGAGTGGAGAGGTTGTGTTTCATTGAGTACCATGTGGGTAGAGTGGTGGTGTTTAATTGAGGATCACGTAAGTGGAGAGGTGGTGTTTCATTGAGATACCATGTGAGTGGAGAGGTTGTGTTTCATTGAGTACCATGTGGGTAGAGTGGTGGTGTTTAATTGAGGATCACGTAAGTAGAGAGGTTGTGTTTCATTGAGTACCATGTGGGTAGAGTGGTGGTGTTTAATTGAGGATCACGTAAGTGGAGAAGTTGTGTTTCATTGAGGACCATGTGAGTGGAGAGGTTGTGTTTCATTGAGTACCATGTGGGTAGAGTGTTGGTGTTTCATTGAGGATCACGTAAGTGGAGAGGTGGTGTTTCATTGAGATACCATGTGAGTGGAGAGGTTGTGTTTCATTGAGTACCATGTGAGTAGAGTGGTGGTGTTTAATTGAGGATCACGTAAGTAGAGAGGTTGTGTTTCATTGAGTACCATGTGGGTAGAGTGGTGGTGTTTCATTGAGTACCATGTGGGTAGAGTGGTGGTGTTTAATTGAGGATCACGTAAGTAGAGAGGTTGTGTTTCATTGAGTACCATGTGGGTAGAGTGGTGGTGTTTAATTGAGGATCACGTAAGTAGAGAGGTTGTGTTTCATTGAGTACCATGTGGGTAGAGTGGTGGTGTTTAATTGAGTACCATGTGGGTAGAGTGGTGGTGTTGCATTGAGTACCATGTGGGTAGAGTGGTGGTGTTTCATTGAGTACCATGTGGGTAGAGTGGTGGTGTTTCATTGAGTACCATGTGGGTAGAGTGGTGGTGTTTAATTGAGGATCACGTAAGTAGAGAGGTTGTGTTTCATTGAGTACCATGTGGGTAGAGTGGTGGTGTTTCATTGAGTACCATGTGGGTAGAGTGGTGGTGTTTAATTGAGTACCATGTGGGTAGAGTGGTGGTGTTTCATTGAGTACCATGTGGGTAGAGTGGTGGTGTTTCATTGAGTACCATGTGGGTAGAGTGGTGGTGTTTCATTGAGTACCATGTGGGTAGAGTGGTGGTGTTTCATTGAGTACCATGTGGGTAGAGTGGTGGTGTTTCATTGAGTACCATGTGGGTAGAGTGGTGGTGTTTCATTGAGTACCATGTGGGTAGAGTGGTGGTGTTTCATTGAGTACCATGTGGGTAGAGTGGTGGTGTTTTATTGAGTACCATGTGGGTAGAGTGGTGGTGTTTCATTGAGTACCATGTGGGTAGAGTGGTGGTGTTTCATTGAGTACCATGTGGGTAGAGTGGTGGTGTTTCATTGAGTACCATGTGGGTAGAGTGGTGGTGTTTAATTGAGTACCATGTGGGTAGAGTGGTGGTGTTTCATTGAGTACCATGTGGGTAGTGTGGTGGTGTTTCATTGAGTACCATGTGGGTAGAGTGGTGGTGTTTCATTGAGTACAATGTGGGTAGAGTGGTGGTGTTTCATTGAGTACCATGTGGGTAGAGTGGTGGTGTTTCATTGAGTACCATGTGGGTAGAGTGGTGGTGTTTAATTGAGTACCATGTGGGTAGAGTGGTGGTGTTTCATTGAGTACCATGTGGGTAGAGTGGTGGTGTTTCATTGAGTACCATGTGGGTAGAGTGGTGGTGTTTAATTGAGGATCACGTAAGTAGAGAGGTTGTGTTTCATTGAGTACCATGTGGGTAGAGTGGTGGTGTTTAATTGAGGATCACGTAAGTAGAGAGGTTGTGTTTCATTGAGTACCATGTGGGTAGAGTGGTGGTGTTTAATTGAGGATCACGTAAGTAGAGAGGTTGTGTTTCATTGAGTACCATGTGGGTAGAGTGGTGGTGTTTAATTGAGGATCACGTAAGTAGAGAGGTTGTGTTTCATTGAGTACCATGTGAGTGGAGAGGTGGTGTTTCATTGAGTACCATGTGGGTAGAGTGGTGGTGTTTAATTGAGGATCACGTAAGTGGAGAAGTTGTGTTTCATTGAGGACCATGTGAGTGGAGAGGTTGTGTTTCATTGAGTACCATGTGGGTAGAGTGGTGGTGTTTAATTGAGGATCACGTAAGTAGAGAGGTTGTGTTTCATTGAGGACCATGTGAGTGGAGAGGTTGTGTTTCATTGAGTACCATGTGGGTAGAGTGGTGGTGTTTAATTGAGGATCACGTAAGTGGAGAAGATGTGTTTCATTGAGGACCATGTGAGTGGAGAGGTTGTGTTTCATTGAGTACCATGTGGGTAGAGTGGTGGTGTTTAATTGAGGATCACGTAAGTGGAGAAGTTGTGTTTCATTGAGTACCATGTGGGTAGAGTGGTGGTGTTTCATTGAGGATCACGTAAGTGGAGAGGTGGTGTTTCATTGAGATACCATGTGAGTGTAGTGGTAATGTTTAATTGAGGATCACGTAAGTAGAGAGGTTGTGTTTCATTGAGTACCATGTGGGTAGAGTGGTGGTGTTTAATTGAGGATCACGTAAGTAGAGAGGTTGTGTTTCATTGAGGACCATGTGAGTGGAGAGGTTGTGTTTCATTGAGTACCATGTAGGTAGAGTGGTGGTGTTTCATTGAGGATCACGTAAGTGGAGAAGTTGTGTTTCATTGAGGACCATGTGAGTGGAGAGGTTGTGTTTCATTGAGTACCATGTGGGTAGAGTGGTGGTGTTTCATTGAGTACCATGTGGGTAGAGTGGTGGTGTTTAATTGAGGATCACGTAAGTAGAGAGGTTGTGTTTCATTGAGTACCATGTGGGTAGAGTGGTGGTGTTTCATTGAGTACCATGTGGGTAGAGTGGTGGTGTTTAATTGAGGATCACGTAAGTAGAGAGGTTGTGTTTCATTGAGTACCATGTGGGTAGAGTGGTGGTGTTTAATTGAGGATCACGTAAGTGGAGAAGTTGTGTTTCATTGAGTACCATGTGGGTAGAGTGGTGGTGTTTCATTGAGGATCACGTAAGTGGAGAGGTGGTGTTTCATTGAGATACCATGTGAGTGTAGTGGTAATGTTTAATTGAGGTCACTGTAAGTAGAGTGGGGGTGTTTCATTGAGGACTATGTGATTGGAGTGGTGGTGTTTCCTCTAGAACTATATCAGTGGAGTAGTGGTGTTTCATTAAGGACCATGTGAAAGGAGTGGTAGTGTTTGATTAAGGACAATGTATGTGGGGTGGTGATTGAGGATCACGTAAGTAGAGAGGTTGTGTTTCATTGAGTACCATGTGAGTGGAGAGGTGGTGTTTCATTGAGTACCATGTGGGTAGAGTGGTGGTGTTTAATTGAGGATCACGTAAGTGGAGAAGTTGTGTATCATTGAGGACTATGTGAGTGGAGAGGTTGTGTTTCATTGAGTACCATGTGGGTAGAGTGGTGGTGTTTAATTGAGGATCACGTAAGTAGAGAGGTTGTGTTTCATTGAGTACCATGTGGGTAGAGTGGTGGTGTTTAATTGAGGATCACGTAAGTGGAGAAGTTGTGTTTCATTGAGTACCATGTGGGTAGAGTGGTGGTGTTTCATTGAGGATCACGTAAGTGGAGAGGTGGTGTTTCATTGAGATACCATGTGAGTGTAGTGGTAGTGTTTAATTGAGGACACTGTAAGTAGAGTGGGGGTGTTTCATTGAGGACTATGTGATTGGAGTGGTGGTGTTTCCTCTAGAACTATATCAGTGGAGTAGTGGTGTTTCATTAAGGACCATGTGAAAGGAGTGGTAGTGTTTGATTAAGGACAATGTATGTGGAGTGGTGATCTTTCCTCTAGGACTGTATGAGCAGAGTAGTGGTGTTTCATTAAGCACCATGTGGAGTGGTGATATTCCATTATGGACTATGTGAGTGGAGTAGTAGTGTTTCATTAAGGACCATGTGAGTGGTGTGGTGGTATTCTATTAAGGACAATGTGGAGTGGTGATGTTCCAATTAGGATCCATGTATGTGGAGTGGTGGTGTTTTATTGAGAGACCATGTGAGTGGAGTGGTGGTGTTTCATTAAGGACCATGTAATGGGAGTGTTGTGTTTCCTCAAGGACTATAGCAGGAGAGTTTGGTTTTTCACCCTGACTTGGGGCCAGGCCAAGCAACATGCCCAGGAGTTCACAACTCTCGGGCTGAACTGAATTTGCCCACCCGCCCATCCACATACGTATTGTGGCATTTACCCACCCGCCAACCCATACACATACATTGGTATCGACCCACCCGCTCACCCATACACATACATTGGTATCGACCCACCCGCCCACCCATACACAACATTGGTATCAACCTACCCGCCCACCCAAACACATACATTAATATCGATTGTATATATTAATGTATGTGAACCAAGAGCTTGGCAAGAACCACAGGAGTGTCAAGCTGCCTGTGATCTGACTTGGGGCCAAGCAACAAGCCTAGGAGTTCACATCCTTCTTTGACTAGGGGCTCAAGAGTGAGGCAAAAACCGTGGAGTTCATAGCCCTTGGGTTGACTTGGGGCCAGGATCTAAGCAACACGCTCGGGTGTTCAAAGCCCTGACCTGACTTGGAGCAGAAAGACAGGATACAAGCCCAGGTGTTTGCAACCATCGTGCTGACTTGGGGCCAAGAGCCAGGCAACAAGCCCAGGTGTTCATAGCCCTCCAGCTGGTTTGAGATTAAGAGTCAGTCATTAAGATACAACTTTCGAAATGACCCTGGCGCCAAGGTCCTGACAACAAGCCCGGGAGTTCACAGCATTCGACATGACTTGAGGCCAAGGAACCAGGCAACAAGCCAAAGAGTTTACAGCCTTCGAACTGACTTGGGGCCAAGATCCAGGCAACAAGACCAGGAGTTCAAACCTTCGACATGACTTGGAGCCAAGAGCCAGTCAACTAGACCAGGATTTTATTGCCCTCGGCCTGAGTTGTCCCCAAGAGCCAGGCAACAAGCCCAGGAGTTTACAACCTTTGAACTGAGTTTGGGCCAAGAGCCAGGAAACAATCCCAGGCGTTCACAACTCTCAGGAAGACTTGGGGCCAAGAGCCAGGCAATAAGCCCACGGGTTTACAGCCTTAGGCCTGACTTGGAACAAAGAGTTAGGCAACAATCCCAAGAGTTCAAATCCTTTGGCCTGACTTGCGGCCAAGAACCAGGCAACAACCTCAGAAATTCACAGCCTTCGACCTGACTTGGAACAAAGAGTTTAGGCAAAATGCCCAGAATTTCACATCTCTCCAACTGACAAGGGACCAAAAGCTAAACAAGAAAACCTAGGAGTCACAGCCCTCGACCTGACTTGGGGCTAAAAGCCAGGCAACAAGACCAGGAGTTGACAGCCCTCAACCTGACTTGGAGCCAGGAGCCAGGCAACAAGCCCAGGATTTCACAGCCCTAGGGCTGACTTGGGACCAATAGCCAGGCAGGAAGCTCAGGAGTCCACAGCCCTCGGCCTGAGTTGGCGCCGAGATCCAGGTAACAAGCAAGCCCAAGAGTTAACAACCTTTGAACTGACTTTGGGCCAAGAGCCGGACAAAAATCCCAGGAGTTCAAGCCTTTGGCTTGACTTGAGATTTGCCTGTCGAAGGCTGTTGACTTCGGCGTGACAAAGGCTTTGAGCCAGGTAACAACCCCCGAAGTTCACAGCCTTCGATCCGACTTAGAGCCAAGATCCAGGCAACACTCCAATGAGTTTACAGCCTTCGACCTGACTTGAGTTCAAGAGCCAGGAAATTAGCCCAGCATTTTATATATCTCGGGCTGACTTGAAACCAAAAGCAGGCAACAAGTCCAAGAGTTCACAGCCTTCGACCTGACTTGGTGCCAAGAGCCAGGCAAAAGCCTAGAAGTTCACAGCCATCCACCTGACGTGGGGCCAATGACTATTTTGTTTCAATATAACCGGGTCGCCAGTCTCCGCAACATAGACTGAAGTGAAGACAACAGGCCTTCCGCTCACTATCTGTCTTCCCCAAATTATTAACCAATTTGTAATTCTGTTTTTTAATTGTTCCACACTTACAACATGTGTTTGTTTAAGTTCGTTTGGCAATTTCCGCAATATTAAATGGGCAAGATAAAATGGATTCGTTGCATTTATAGATTTGGTTAATTTTGGATTCAAAATTCCTAATAATAATATCAAAATTGTTTTAATAAATATAAGTCATTAATAATTTTATGAATAACTTTCAAATATCCAAGATTTTAAATTGTTCATATAAGTAGGAAGTTACAGATTTTCTGAGTGCTTTTTTCGTTATTGATTTTTGCGTAAATAACAGTGGTGCAAGAACAGTTTTATGCGCTCCACCCCAAGCAATTATTCCGTATTGTATAATAGATTGCACATTTGAATAATAAAAAGCTTTAATGAGATTAAAATATAAAACAGTAGATAACACAGAAATCATATACACACATTTACGCATTTATTATTAAAATTTTTTAGGTGTTTGGAGCAATTTAATCTATTGTCTAGAATTATACCTAAATATTTGTAACAATGTACTCTTTCCACTATAGGACAAAGACACTTATTCCCTTACGCACCACAATGGTGCAATTTCAACTGTATATTTATTGTGTCATTGACAGCTTTCAAACAAACAACCATGTGCTTTGTCTTGCTTACATTGACCGCCAGCCGATTATGGTCAAATCACAGCTTGAAAGAGAGAAAACCACGCTTAGAACAGCGATAAGCTTCTTCCCAAGAATTCCCTTCAAATAATAATAATGTATCGTCCGAAAATGAAAAGCTTTTTCTCTAATCTAATTGAACTTTACCCAAATTACTGGAATAAATCAGAAACAATACATGGCCTAAGGTACTGCCCTGAACTACACCATAACTTAATTTATTTCCTTCTGATCACTTGAAACTCCATTTATTGAGACTTGTTGTTTTATTCTTGTGAAATAACTGTTAAATTAGCTTAAAGCATTTCCTGTTATACCGATATGCTGCAGTTTAATTAAAAGTAAGTTTCTATCAAGAGAATCAAATCCTTTCACTAAGTAAATGAAAAGTAACCATGAGTGTTTGTGTTTCGATATATCATCGTACATTTTATTAGTGATTTTAAAAAGAATGTCGTCTATTGTAAGGCCACTCCGGAATCCGAACTGTTTATGAAAAAGTAGGTTATTATCGAATAAAGAATTAGTGAGTTTTTTACACAGTTTTCTAACATCTGTTGTTAGATATTACAAGTAATGATATTGGAAGATAATATGCAGCAATTCCCAGCTCACCTCCTTAAAATAGTGGAATGACTTTAGATCATTTAAACACTTTAGGGAATCTATATAGATTTATATTCAATTCAAACAACCATTGTTTTATACTTTATGTAAATAGAGAGAATTTTGATGTATATGGTAATTGTTATTCATTATTATTATTAGACGTATTTTATCCTGTAGGAAAACTATAAGAATTGAGCCAATTTTTAGTTGTTATTCTTTATGTTTTTCCATTATTGTCTCATTCTCTCAACGATTGCCTTTTTGCATACTTCCGACCATTATGTGTTATTTGTTGACTTATTTGCCCTTTATTGAATCCTATTGATCAATTTTGTTTTTGTATTCATCTCTGCCCATAAGTTCGTATTCTCTTATAATGATCACAATATAAAAATCTTATTGTATTTCTGTCACCCATGTTGTTGGTTTTTTTTAAGTTTTATTCGGAATTCTGTTATACTTCGATTGAGACTGGTCTGTGGTAATATTGTTATTTATTTATATTATACAGTTATTTATATTCATAAACTCAGTATTACAATTAAGGCATTTTCATTTTAATTGATATAAGAACCATATGAGCCGTGTAATGTTTCACTGGGACCACGTTTAATTGATATAAGGGCCATATAAGACGTATAATGTTTAATTGGAGCCACGTTTAATTGATAAAAGGACCATATAAGACGTATAATGTTTAATTGGAGCCACGTTTTATTAATATAAGTACCATATAAGACGTATAATGTTTAATTGGAGCCACGTTTAATAAATGTAAGGGCCATATAAGACGTATAACGTTTAATTGGAGCCACTTTTAATTGATATAAGTACCATATAAGACGTATAATGTTTAATTAGAGCCAAGTTTAATTAATGTAAAGGCCATATAAGACGTATAATGTTTAATTGGAGCCACTTTTAATTGATATAAGGA
The DNA here is from genome assembly GCA_035578905.1 of Stictocephala bisonia. Taxonomy (NCBI): domain Eukaryota; kingdom Metazoa; phylum Arthropoda; class Insecta; order Hemiptera; family Membracidae; genus Stictocephala; species Stictocephala bisonia. The sequence goes on along the minus strand of JAQJVL010000238.1, from coordinate 332,220 downwards.
CCTTATATAACGTATAATGTTTAATTGGAGTCACTTTTATTTGATATAAGGACCATATAAGACGTATAATGTTTAATTGGAGCTACGTTTAATTGATATAAGTACCATATAAGACGTATAATGTTTAATTGGAGCCACGTTTAATTGATATAAGGGCCATATAAGACGTATAATGTTTAATTGGAGCCACGTTTAATTGATAAAAGGACCATATAAGACGTATAATGTTTCATTGGAGCCACGTTTAATTGATATAAGGGCCATATAAGACGTATAATGTTTAATTGGAGCCACGTTTAATTGATATAAGGGCCATATAAGACGTATAATGTTCAATTGGAGCCACGTTTAATTGATAAAAGTACCATATAAGACGTATAATGTTTAATTGGAGCCGCGTTTAATTAATATAAGTACCATATAAGACGTATAATGTTTATTTGGAGCCACGTTTAATTGATATAAGGGCCATATAAGACGTATAATGTTTAATTGCAACCACGTTTAATTGATATAAGTACCATATAAGACGTATAATGTTTAATTGGAGCCACGTTTAATTGATAAAAGGACCATATAAGACGTATAATGTTTAATTGGAGCCGCGTTTAATTAATATAAGTACCATATAAGACGTATAATGTTTAATTGGAGCCACGTTTAATTGATATAAGGGCCATATAAGACGTATAATATTTAATTGGAGCCACGTTTAATTGATATATGTACCATATAAGACGTATAATGTTTAATTGGAGCCGCGTTTAATTGATATAAATACCATATAAGACGTATAATGTTTAATTGGAGCCACGTTTAATTGATATAAGTACAATATAAGACGTATAATGTTTAATTGGAGCCACTTTTAATTGATATAAGTACCATATAAGACGTATAATGTTTAATTGGAGCCAAGTTTAATTGATATAAGTACCATATAAGACGTATAATGTTTAATTGGAGCCAAGTTTAATTAATGTAAAGGCCATATAAGACGTATAATGTTTAATTGGAGCCACGTTTAATTGATATAAGTACCATATAAGACGTATAATGTTTAATTGGAGCCACTTTTAATTGATATAAGTACCATATAAGACGTATAATGTTTAATTGGAGCCAAGTTTAATTAATGTAAAGGCCATATAAGACGTATAATGTTTAATTGGAGCCACGTTTAATTGATATAAGTACCATATAAGACGTATAATGTTTAATTGGAGCCAAGTTTAATTAATGTAAAGGCCATATAAGACGTATAATGTTTAATTGGAGCCACGTTTAATTGATATAAGTACCATATAAGACGTATAATGTTTAATTGGAGCCACTTTTAATTGATATAAGTACCATATAAGACGTATAATGTTTAATTGGAGCCAAGTTTAATTAATGTAAAGGCCATATAAGACGTAAAATGTTTAATTAGAGCCACGTTTAATTGATATAAGTACAATATAAGACGTATAATGTTTAATTGGAGCCACGTTTTATTGATATAAGTACCATATAAGACGTATAATGTTTAATTGGAGCCGCGTTTAATTGATATAAGTACCTTATAAGACGTATAATGTTTAATTAGAGCCACGTTTAATTGATAAAAGGACCATATAAGACGTATAATGTTTAATTGGAGCCACGTTTAATTGATATAAGGGCCATATAAGACGTATAATGTTTAATTGGAGCCACGTTTAATTGATATAAGGGCCGTATAAGACGTATAATATTTAATTGGAGCCACGTTTAATTGATAAAAGGACCATATAAGACGTATAATGTTTAATTGGAGCCACGTTTTATTAATATAAGTACCATATAAGACGTATAATGTTTAATTGGAGCCACGTTTAATAAATGTAAGGGCCATATAAGACGTATAACGTTTAATTGGAGCCACTTTTAATTGATATAAGTATCATATAAGACGTATAATGTTTAATTAGAGCCAAGTTTAATTAATGTAAAGGCCATATAAGACGTATAATGTTTAATTGGAGCCACTTTTAATTGATATAAGGACCTTATATAACGTATAATGTTTAATTGGAGTCACTTTTAATTGATATAAGGACCATATAAGACGTATAATGTTTAATTGGAGCTACGTTTAATTGATATAAGTACCATATAAGACGTATAATGTTTAATTAGAGCCAAGTTTAATTAATGTAAAGGCCATATAAGACGTATAATGTTTAATTGGAGCCACTTTTAATTGATATAAGGACCTTATATAACGTATAATGTTTAATTGGAGTAACTTTTATTTGATATAAGGACCATATAAGACGTATAATGTTTAATTGGAGCTACGTTTAATTGATATAAGTACCATATAAGACGTATAATGTTTAATTGGAGCCACGTTTAATTGATATAAGGGCCATATAAGACGTATAATGTTTAATTGGAGCCACGTTTAATTGATAAAAGGACCATATAAGACGTATAATGTTTCATTGGAGCCACGTTTATTTGATATAAGGGCCATATAAGACGTATAATGTTTAATTGCAGCCACGTTTAATTGATATAAGGGCCATATAAGACGTATAATGTTCAATTGGAGCCACGTTTAATTGATAAAAGTACCATATAAGACGTATAATGTTTAATTGGAGCCGCGTTTAATTAATATAAGTACCATATAAGACGTATAATGTTTATTTGGAGCCACGTTTAATTGATATAAGGGCCATATAAGACGTATAATGTTTAATTGCAACCACGTTTAATTGATATAAGTACCATATAAGACGTATAATGTTTAATTGGAGCCACGTTTAATTGATAAAAGGACCATATAAGACGTATAATGTTTAATTGGAGCCGCGTTTAATTAATATAAGTACCATATAAGACGTATAATGTTTAATTGGAGCCACGTTTAATTGATATAAGGGCCATATAAGACGTATAATATTTAATTGGAGCCACGTTTAATTGATATATGTACCATATAAGACGTATAATGTTTAATTGGAGCCGCGTTTAATTGATATAAGTACCTTATAAGACGTATAATGTTTAATTGGAGCCGCGTTTAATTAATATAAGTACCATATAAGACGTATAATGTTTATTTGGAGCCACGTTTAATTGATATAAGGGCCATATAAGACGTATAATGTTTAATTGCAACCACGTTTAATTGATATAAGTACCATATAAGACGTATAATGTTTAATTGGAGCCACGTTTAATTGATATAAGTACCATATAAGACGTATAATGTTTAATTGGAGCCAAGTTTAATAAATGTAAGGGCCATATAAGACGTATAACGTTTAATTGGAGCCACTTTTAATTGATATAAGTACCATATAAGACGTATAATGTTTAATTGGAGCCAAGTTTAATTAATGTAAAGGCCATATAAGACGTATAATGTTTAATTGGAGCCACGTTTAATTGATATAAGTACAATATAAGACGTATAATGTTTAATTGGAGCCACGTTTTATTGATATAAGTACCATATAAGACGTATAATGTTTAATTGGAGCCGCGTTTAATTGATATAAGTACCTTATAAGACGTATAATGTTTAATTGGAGCCACGTTTAATTGATAAAAGGAACATATAAGACGTATAATGTTTAATTGGAGCCACGTTTAATTGATATAAGGGCCATATAAGACGTATAATGTTTAATTGGAGCCACGTTTAATTGATATAAGGGCCATATAAGACGTATAATATTTAATTGGAGCCACGTTTAATTGATAAAAGGACCATATAAGACGTATAATGTTTAATTGGAGCCACGTTTTATTAATATAAGTACCATATAAGACGTATAATGTTTAATTGGAGCCACGTTTAATAAATGTAAGGGCCATATAAGACGTATAACGTTTAATTGGAGCCACTTTTAATTGATATAAGTACCATATAAGACGTATAATGTTTAATTGGAGCCACGTTTATTTGATATAAGGACCATATAAGACGTATAATGTTTAATTGGAGCCACGTTTAATTGATATAAGTACCATATAAGACGTATAATGTTTAATTGGAGCCACGTTTAATTGATATAAGGGCCATATAAGACGTATAATGTTTAATGGGAGCCACGTTTAATTGATATAAGTACCATATAAGACGTATAATGCTTAATTGGAGCCGCGTTTAATTGATATAAGTACCTTATAAGACGTATAATGTTTAATTGGGGCCACGTTTAATTGATAAAAAGACCATATAAGACGTATAATATTTCATTGGAGTTACGTTTTATTGATATAAGGGCCATATAAGATGTATAATGTTTAATTGGAGCCACGTTTAATTTATATAACGGCCATATAAGACGTATAATGTTTAATTGGAGCCACGTTTAATTGATATAAGTACCATATAAGACGTATAATGTTTAATTGGAGCGACTTTTAATTGATATAAGGACCATATAAGACGTATAATGTTTAATTGGAGCCACTTTTAATTAATATAAGTACCATATAAGACGTATAATGTTTAATTGGAGTCGCGTTTAATTGATAAAAGGACCATATAAGACGTATAATGTTTAATTGGAACCACGTTTAATTGATATAAGTACCATATAAGACGTATAATGTTTAATTGGAGCCACGTTTCATTGATATAAGTACCATATAAGACGTATAATGTTTAATTGGAGCCACGTTTAATTGATAAAAGGACCATATAAGACGTATAATGTTTAATTGGAACCACGTTTAATTAATGTAAGGGCCAAATAAGACGTATAATGTTTAATTGCAACCACGTTTAATTGATATAAGTACCATATAAGACGTATAATGTTTAATTGGAGCCACGTTTAATTGATATAAGTACCATATAAGACGTATAATGTTTAATTTGAGCGACTTTTAATTGATATAAGGACCATATAAGACGTATAATGTTTAATTGGAGCCACTTTTAATTAATATAAGTACCATATAAGACGTATAATGTTTAATTGGAGTCGCGTTTAATTGATAAAAGGACCATATAAGACGTATAATGTTTAATTGGAACCACGTTTAATTGATATAAGTACCTTATAAGACGTATAATGTTTAATTGGAGCCACGTTTCATTGATATAAGTACCATAAAAGACGTATAATGTTTAATTGGAACCACGTTTAGTTGATATAAGTACCATAAAAGACGTATAATGTTTAATTGGAACCACGTTTAGTTGATATAAGTACCATAAAAGACGTATAATGTTTAATTGGAACCACGTTTAGTTGATATAAGTACCATAAAAGACGTATAATGTTTAATTGGAACCACGTTTAGTTGATATAAGTACCATATAAGACGTATAATGTTTAATTGGAACCACGTTTCATTGATATAAGTACCATAAAAGACGTATAATGTTTAATTGGAACTACGTTTAGTTGATATAAGTACCATATAAGACGTATAATGTTTAATTGGAACCACGTTTCATTGATATAAGTACCATAAAAGACGTATAATGTTTAATTGGAACCACGTTTAGTTGATATAAGTACCATAAAAGACGTTTAATGTTTAATTGGAACCACGTTTAGTTGATATAAGTACCATATAAGACGTATAATGTTTAATTGGAGCCACGTTTAATTGATATAAGGGCCATATAAGATGTATAATGTTTAATTGGAGCCACGTTTAATTGATATAAGTACCATATAAGACGTATAATGTTTAATTGGAGCCGCGTTTAATTGATATAAGTACCATATAAGACGTATAATGTTTAATTGGAGCCACGTTTAATTGATAAAAGGACCATATAAGACGTATAATGTTTAATTGGAGCCGCGTTTAGTTGATATAAGTACCATATAAGACGTATAATGTTTAATTGGAGCCTTGTTTAATTGATATAAGGGCCATATAAGACGTATAATGTTTAATTGGAGCCACGTTTAATTGATATAAGTAGCACATAAGACGTATAATGTTTAATTGGAGCCGCGTTTAATTGATATAAGTACCATATAAGACGTATAATGTTTAATTGGAGCCACGTTTAATTGATAAAAGGACCATATAAGACGTATAATGTTTAATTGGAGCCGCGTTTAATTGATATAAGTACCATATAAGACGTATAATGTTTAATTGGAGCCACGTTTAATTGATAAAAGGACCATATAAGACGTATAATGTTTAATTGGAGCCGCGTTTAGTTGATATAAGTACCATATAAGACGTATAATGTTTAATTGGAGCCTTGTTTAATTGATATAAGTACCATATAAGACGTATAATGTTTAATTGGAGCCACGTTTAATTGATATAAGTACCATATAAGACGTATAATGCTTAATTGGAGCCGCGTTTAATTGATATAAGTACCTTATAAGACGTTTAATGTTTCATTGGAGCCACGTTTAATTGATATAAGGACCATATAAGACGTATAATGTTTAATTGGAACCACGTTTAAATAATGTAAGGGCCATATAAGACGTATAATGTTTAATTGGGGCCACGTTTAATTGATAAAAGGACCATATAAGACGTATAATGTTTAATTGGACTCGCGTTTAATTGATAAAAGGACCATATAAGACGTATAATGTTTAATTGGAACCACGTTTAATTGATATAAGTACCATATAAGACGTATAATGTTTAATTGGAGCCACGTTTAATTGATATAAGTACCATATAAGACGTATAATGTTTAATTGGAGCCGCGTTTAATTAATATAAGTACCTTATAAGACGTATAATGTTTAATTGGAACCACGTTTAATTGATATAAGTACCATATAAGACGTATAATTCTTAATTGGAGCCGCGTTTAATTGATATAAGTACCTTATAAGACGTATAATGTTTAATTGGAACCACGTTTAATTGATATAAGTACCATATAAGACGTATAATGCTTAATTGGAGCCGCGTTTAATTGATATAAGTACCTTATAAGACGTATAATGTTTAATTGGAACCACGTTTAATTGATATAAGTACCATATAAGACGTATAATGCTTAATTGGAGCCGCGTTTAATTGATATAAGTACCTTATAAGACGTATAATGTTTAATTGGAGCCACGTTTAATTGATAAAAGGACCATATAAGACGTATAATGTTTCATTGGAGCCACGTTTAATTGATATAAGGGCCATATAAGATGTATAATGTTTAATTGGAACCACGTTTAATTGATATAAGTACCATATAAGACGTATAATGCTTAATTGGAGCCGCGTTTAATTGATATAAGTACCTTATAAGACGTATAATGTTTAATTGGAGCCACGTTTAATTGATAAAAGGACCATATAAGACGTATAATGTTTCATTGGAGCCACGTTTAATTGATATAAGGGCCATATAAGATGTATAATGTTTAATTTGAGCCACGTTTAATTAATATAAGGGCCATATAAGACGTTTAATGTTTAATTGGAGCCACGTTTAATTGATAAAAGGACCATATAAGACGTATAATGTTTAATTGGAACCACGTTTAATTGATAAAAGGACCATATAAGACGTATAGTGTTTAATTGGAACCACGTTTAATTGATAAAAGGACCATATAAGACGTATAATGTTTAATTGGAGCCACGTTTAATTGATATAAGTACCATATAAGACGTATAATGTTTAATTGGAACCACGTTTAATTGATAAAAGGACCATATAAGACGTATAGTGTTTAATTGGAACCACGTTTAATTGATAAAAGGACCATATAAGACGTATAATGTTTAATTGGAACCACGTTTAATTGATAAAAGGACCATATAAGACGTATAGTGTTTAATTGGAACCACGTTTAATTGATAAAAGGACCATATAAGACGTATAGTGTTTAATTGGAGCCACGTTTAATTGATAAAAGGACCATATAAGACGTATAATGTTTAATTGGAACCACGTTTAATTGATAAAAGGACCATATAAGACGTATAATGTTTAATTGGAGCCACGTTTAATTGATAAAAGGACCATATAAGACGTATAATGTTTAATTGGAGCCACGTTTAATTGATAAAAGGACCATATAAGACGTATAATGTTTAATTGGAACCACGTTTAATTGATAAAAGGACCATATAAGACGTATAGTGTTTAATTGGAACCACGTTTAATTGATAAAAGGACCATATAAGACGTATAATGTTTAATTGGAGCCACGTTTAATTGATATAAGGGCCATATAAGACGTATAATGTTTAATTGGAACCACGTTTAATTGATAAAAGGACCATATAAGACGTATAGTGTTTAATTGGAACCACGTTTAATTGATAAAAGGACCATATAAGACGTATAATGTTTAATTGGAGCCACGTTTAATTGATATAAGTACCATATAAGACGTATAATGTTTAATTGGAGCCACGTTTAATTGATATAAGTACCATATAAGACGTATAATGTTTAATTGGAGCCACGTTTAATTGATATAAGTACCATATAAGACGTATAATGTTTAATTGGAGCCACGTTTAATTGATATAAGTACCATATAAGACGTATAATGTTTAATTGGAGCCACGTTTAATTGATATAAGTACCATATAAGACGTATAATGTTTAATTGGAGCCACGTTTAATCGAGTGTCATATGTTTGTAAATGAGGCCCAAGTAAGAATGGGGCCGGTTTGAGGGGTGAGCAAAGTACGCGGGCGCTTATGGCCGGACGCCTAAACGTTCATTATTAAACTTGGAGACTCGAGGTTGAGTGTTGATACACTCGGCCAAATTCAAATTGTAAAAGTAAAATTATATCTCATGAACATGCTCATAACCTAGTTTTATTTCGTAGGCTTGAGCGGCAGGTTTCATTACTAGTAATCAAAGTTTCGGTAACGTCCGCTTCATGGTGTTATCTACAATATTACATCACCAGACGTTTTTCCCATGCTGTGATGTGGCATCCTCAGTGGTATCTCTGAGACTGAGTTATATTCAGTCGTTTGGTGATGTAAATATTGTAAACAACACCTTGACGTGGTCGTTACCGGAGCTTTAGTTATTAGTACTGCTTATACCCACACTACTCGAGTTACTGTTATGCCCACATGGACACGAAACCTTACAAACAGATTTGCTCCCCCCCCCCCCTACTGGCTGAAAAGGCGGCTGATATTAGCTGAAAAAGAGACTCCATGCACCGTGGAGTAATAATATTCTGTGGTAATAGTGAAGTTCTTATTGTGAAATATGCTCTACCTTCTACCGTTTATTAATTCCCAATTAATTGCTTACGCGAATTTGTAGCAAATACAATTTAATCACCATGCAGTGCTTACTGAGCAACAGTAGTTTGCCAACAGGAATTATTGTAAATTCAACAATCATAATCATGTTTGGCTTACTTAATGCATACAAAGTAACAACGTTTGCCTTTATGTCATACATATTTTATATCATATTTGTTACTTTAAACCACTTCTTGTAATCACCTTCTGAAGTTTTAAAAATGGTGTATTGACTAAAAAAATCCTACTGAGTGAATGAAGATTAGGCCTGAAGTTTTAAAATTTTAAATAAAATTGTACATTTTTACTCAGCTTGCTTTAAATAAAAATTGAGCTAAGAAAGTAACACGATCATTATACAATAATATGTGAACAGAAACAACCTGGTATATTTCATTCACAGTGTGCTGGTTATAAATGTAAGTAGTCTATTTAAAGGTTATTTATTTATTCAACAATGGACATTGGACATTCAATTTTACTAGAGAGCGTTTCAGATCACCCGTGCAGTTAGTTACCTGTTGCAGCCAAACGAACTTAGCTGCATCAGTTCTTTCAGCTGAAACCCCCATTTTTGACTCCCAAAAACTAAGTACAAATATGTTAAACCCGGAAAATCCCCAAAAGGACATTTAGGGGGTATGGGTAGTTTTGGGGAAATTTTCTAATAGGAACATAGGTCGTGTTACACCTCAGTTGCATTTAAAGCTTTATTACTGTGTTATAAAGATTCTCAAATTATTCTTACCCCTAGGGACAGGGTAGTCCAAAATTTTAAAAAATGTTGGTTTGAGCTGATGTTGCTGCAACTCTTCTGTTGATCACAAGGATATAAATGTGTTAGCAATACTGCAAATGACATGTCTTTTCAATTAGAAATATGATTGGGCACTTATCTCTCCACCTTAAAAATTTTTTAAATTGTTAAAAATAAAATAGCTCTAAATAAAAAATGTTTAAATAGGGCCCTATGCCATATAGCACATAAAATTAAAGGTCTTTAAATATCAAACATTTCTGTATTCAAACTTTTGCCACATCTCCGTTTGTTTTTGCCATGTCTCCATTTCTTTTTGCCACACCTCCGTTCGTTTTTTGCCACATCTCCGTTCGTTTTTGCCACATATCCGTTTCTTTTTGTCACATCTTCGTTCGTTTTTGCCACATCTCCGTTCGTTTTTGCCACATGTCCGTTCGTTTTTGCCACATCTCCATTTGTTTTTGCCACATCTCCGTTCGTTTTTGCCACATTTCCTTTTGTTTTTGCCACATCTCCGTTTGTTTTTGCCACGTCTCCGTTTGTTTTTGCCACATTTCCGTTGGTTTTTAAATTGCGGACGACAAACCTTTAATTCAAGAGTAAATAAATTGTTGAATTTCTTGTAGGCTGACTAGTGTTGTATTTCTTGTAGGCTGACTAGTGTTGTATTTATTGGTTTTTTTAAACCTTTTTAGTTTTGATTTTTTTTATATATAATTGGACTTTAATTAAGGTCCAAAAATATAGCATTCAATATGTATGCCTACTATATGTGTTAAGGTAACCCTGAAATTTGAGTCTCAATCCGTATTCCTTAATCCTTAAGTATTTGTAATTAATTGCTTGTATTTACAAGTACTTGTATCCAGAGAGAATACCTCCAACTAAGATTTTTATGGGGGGGGGCACCGAAATGTTGTTCGCTTATATTAGAAAAATGTCTACAACCGGCGCTGAGTTTGAAGGATTGGCGCAAATGTTATATGAATAAGAACGGACAGATTTGAAGCGCTAAAGTGGTGTAGTTAACTGGGATATGTGTTCATTTAATGGCGCCTGGTAATAGATCAACACTAAATTTTGACTGAATAAATGCGGTTACATTTTTACGATGTTCTGTAACACTGCGTCAAAGTAATTTAGTGCCTCTTTACGTCCGTTAGGCTGTTATATATCGGACTAAACATTTGGATTATGTTATAATTAATTTTTACCTAAGATAGTTTTGACTGATTCTATCAGCCACAGGCAAACCTGCAAGTCGAGTCTCACCTAGCCTAGACCAATGGTTTGCAACACATTATGATCTCAATCTACGACAAAACACTCACAGAGAGATTTCCACGTGATATAAAACACAGAAAATCGTGTGTTTTCGCTGAAAATAGAATGTGCACTTTCACTAAGGGCTGGTCAGTGTAGGGTGAAAGCCGGCAGTATACTACTCAAGCCCCGCAGTCTCGTCCAGCTCTTCGGCCCGCCCACCCCATCAGTGAGTACCATCTTTTATAACAACTCGTTTAAATATATGGTTTGGTTAACATTTTTTTATTGTGTTTATAAAATATCCTCAAGAAAAGAAAAAAAAATAGTTACTATGGTCTAGAAAACATTTGTACTTTCTTTGAAATGTCTATAAACAATAGTATTTTAAAATGTAATAGTTTATATTATTAGAATATTAAAACAAATTATTTTGTCTGATTACAAACTATTTTTATATTATATCACATATGAGTATGTTTAGTTGGATTACAAACGTATAAACGAAAAATGGTTTAATACATGTTCATTTCACGATTATTATTATTTGTTAGTTCTTGTATCAAAGTTAATAAATGGTGTAGCTAAAGATATTTATTTAAAATGTAATATAGGGAGCAAAGTCACTATCATGACTTACAGACTAGTAGGGAGAAGAGTCACTATCATGACCCACAGACTGGTAGGGAGCAGAGTCACTATCGTGACTTACAGACTAGTAGAGAGCAAATTCATTATCATGACTTACAGACTAGTAGAGAGCAAATTCACTATAATGACTTACAGACTAGTAGGGAGCAAAGTCACTATCATGACTTACAGACTAGTAGGGAGCAAAGTCACTATCATGACTTACAGACTAGTAGGGAGGAAAGTCACTATCATGACTTACAGACTAGTAGGGAGGAAAGTCACTATCATGACTTACAGACTAGCAGGGAGCAAAGTCACTATCATGACTTACAGACTAGTAGGGAGCAAAGTCACTATCATAACTTACAGACTAGTAGGGAGCAAAGTCACTATCATGACTTACAGACTAGCAGGGAGAAAATTCACTATCATGACTTACAGACTAGTAGGTAACAAAGTCACTATCATGACTTACAGACTAGTAGGGAACAAAGTCACTATCATGACTTACAGACTAGTAGGGAGCAATGTCACTATCATGACTTACAGACTAGTAAGGAGCAAAGTCACTATCATGACTTACAGACTAGTAGGGAGCAAATTCACTATCATGACTTACAGACTAGTAGAGAGCAAAGTCACTATCATGACTTTTTTTTATATAAAAGGAGAGGCCGATCTCCTCCTTAACCTTACTCTGACCATTCCCCATAGACCATTGATCTGTGCGAGGAACTTACTACTTACAGACTAGTAGGGAACAAAGCTACTATCATGACTTACAGACTAGTAGGGAACAAAGTCACTATCATGACTTATAGACTAGTAGGGAACAAAGTCACTATCATGACTTACAGACTAGTAGGGAGCAAAGTCACTATCATGACTTACAGACTAGTAGGGAGCAAAGTCACTATCATGACTTACAGACTAGTAGGGAGCAAAGTCACTATCATGATTTACAGACTTGTAGGGAGCAAATTCACTATCATGACTTACAGACTAGTAGGGAGCAAAGTCACTATTATGACTTACAGACTAGTAGGGAGCAAAGTCACTATCATGATTTACAGACTAGTAGGGAGCAAAGTCACTATCATGACTTACAGACTAGTAGGGAGCAAAGTCACTATCATGATTTACAGACTTGTAGGGAGCAAAGTCACTATCATGACTTACAGACTAGTAGGGAGCAAAGTCACTATCATGATTTACAGACTTGTAGGGAGCAAAGTCACTATCATGACTTACAGACTAGTAGGGAGCAAATTCACTATCATGACTTACAGACTAGTAGGGAGCAAATTCACTATCATGACTTACAGACTAGTAGGGAGCAAAGTCACTATTATGACTTACAGACTAGTAGGGAGCAAAGTCACTATCATGACTTACAGACTAGTAGGGAGCAAAGTCACTATCATGACTTACAGACTAGTAGGGAGCAAAGTCACTATCATGATTTACAGACTTGTAGGGAGCAAAGTCACTATCATGACTTACAGACTAGTAGGGAGCAAAGTCACTATTATGACTTACAGACTAGTAGGGAGCAAAGTCACTATCATGACTTACAAACTAGTAGGGAGCAAAGTCACTATCATGATTTACAGACTTGTAGGGAGCAAAGTCACTATCATGACTTACAGACTAGCAGGGAGCAAAGTCACTATTATGACTTGCAGACTATTAATATTGTTTTGTCTGGAAAACAAATATTAACACTATAATTGTGTTTATGAATTTGTGTTTAAAGGGAAAGTAAATAAAAGTAAAGTACCAAGTGTCCGCCAGACATTCACAGGTAGTCCATAGATTGCAGTAGAAGCTTTTATTAAACAAATTATTTTCCTTGTATAATGTTAATAAGTTTATATTTATATGAAAATTTCTCCGAATAAACAAATTGCGTGCTCGGAGAAATTTAACTTTATGTATTAAAATGGAAAACCTTTTTTATACTAACCGCCTTGACAATTAACATACAATGTTGCACTTAAGCAATATACAGATTGATCACCTCAGGTCATTGTCTCAAGTGGGCGGAGGATCCACTGACCAAATATTAAATTACTTAACTGTCCTATTTATAAATATTTTGTAGAAACTTATTTATTAGTCACTATTCATTATTGTAGACTCATACGAATGGTCTAATTATTGAATAATTCTATACGAAAGTAAATTGTATCAAAAGTCATTTGTTTTTAAATTTCATTAACAGTCTTATCAGCAATTTGTTATAGGGTGCTTTATTATTCTTGTCAGCCGTTTGTTGTACAGAGGTGTCTTATTTGTCTTATTATCCATTTGCTACAGAAGTGTATTAATCGTATCATTAGTCATTTGTTACATAGGAATTTGAGATGTTTAGTTGAATATATATGGAAATAGTGGAGTTCAACACTAGTTTTTTTTATTTTGACTTTCTTAACATATACAAGAGATTTTCTTATTAGTAATACTTTAGTCAAGTACGTTTGGGAGGGAGGGTCATCACTAACGTTCGTATATACATACGTACGTGAAAGATCATCACTAACGTTCGTGTATATAAATGGGTGAGAGGGTCATCACTAACGCCCGTATATACGTAGGTGGAAGATCATCACTAACGTTCGTGTATATAAATGGGTGAGAGGGTCATCACTAACGCCCGTATATACGTAGGTGGAAGATCATCACTAACGTCCGTCTATAAGTGGATGAAGAGTCATCACTAACGTCCGTATATACGTAGGTGAAAGATCATCACTAACTTTCGTGTATATAAATGAGTGAGAGGGTCATCACTAACGTCCGTATATACGTAGGCGGAAGATCATCACTAACGTCCGTCTATAAGTGGATGAAGAGTCATCACTAACGTCCGAATATACGTAGGTGGAAGGTTCATCACTAACGTTCGTATATATAAATGGGTGGGAGGGTCATCACTACCGTCTATGAATGGTGGGTGGTGATAAGTTCAGTAGAGATGACCCTCCCATCCACTTATATACGGACCAAGTTGATGGTCCCCCCACTTAACCATACCCACACTTGCATGTATGCATCTTTGATTGACTCGGATCTTGTATACTTCAGTTTGTAGACTGACTGCATATCGACTACAAGTTGCGCAATTTAGTAGTTGATTGTATCCAGACTGGTGATTCAACTCGCTCAGAAATTAAAAATAAAAAAAAAAATAAAACTGTATTTAGGATTAATTAGAAAGACGTACGTATACATTTTTTTAGATATTTTCGACGCAAATCATAAATTAAACAATCATATTCATTTTTAAGTTGAACGTTCTTTTTTCGTTAAATAAATAATTGTATCATTACTAATTGCTTATTTCGATTTGACATATGTGTAATATCTTCGCTGACACTCTCTGAGAATTTAGTCAACTCGTTTAAAAAGCTAAATTTGTCCTCCATATTACATTCATATTTTATGGCTAATTGTTTCGTCTTTTTGAAGAGAGCTAGTACTCATTTGTTGTAGTTGTTGCCGTGTGAGTGTTGTGTACCCTGGCGAGCCCCGTTGACAAGTGTCACGTGTGTGACAGTAAAAAACAACTATCTACAATTTCAAACTGTTAAGGTAATAGGACGCTCATCAGAATGTATATCTGGGCTCTTTATAAATATCTATAAATAGTTTTTGATAAAGATAATTTATAAATATAAGTATTTATAAATCACCTTTTGTACTAAAGTATAGCATTTTACTTTTACTAAGAAGTAAGTAAATACTAATATCAATATATATATATATATATATATATATATATATATATATATATATTATTCATATTGGTGTATATATATTGATTTTTTACTATAGGTAGCAAAATAAATATGCATTATCATTTGAACTGTTTGTAATTTTACTTATGTCAATTTTGTGACATTGAAATAAATACCAAACAATGCAATATTTAGGCAGTCAGAATATTTATACATCATTTTGAAGTTCCCATTAAAATAACGCAAAAATTCGCTGTGTGCTAGAGTGCTTTGATGAGCGTCTAGCCAAAAACATTGCACCAATCTTCGAATTATGTAGCAAAATAACATAAAATTATATTAAATTAATCATCAGTAAGGTTCCATTAAATTACTATTATTTCACATGTAGTGGTATTATTTTTAACTATAAAAATAACAGCAAGCAAATGTCCAAAATGGCAAAATTTATTTAGTGCTAAAGGTTATCATTTATTTAAACATCTCTTGTCGTGTCTAGAATGTTAACGGGTTGTTCATTTTGCCAATAAATTAACAAAGAAAAAATGCACATGCAAAAAATGTTTTTCTGGCTATTTGAGTGATTTTATGTTCAAGGTAATGATGTGATGATAAAATAATTGAGCGAACAATCAAGCAATCGATACTGTTTGTTTAAAAATCAACGAAATCATCAGGCTCTTCAATTCATTCGTGAAGAGAAGATATTGAATAGACAAAGATTGGTCACTTAGCCACAGACTGTTAAATTAATGGTGATTGTTTAGTACTGCATCCAAATAATAATGATTGTATGCAGTAACCAAAATAATAATGATTGTATGTAGTAACCAAAATAATAATGATTGTATGCAGTAACCAAAATAATAACGGTTGTATGCAGTAACCAAAATAATAACGATTGTATCAGTAACCAAAATAATGATGATTTTATCAGTAACCAAAATAATAATGACTAAATGCAGTAACCAAAATAATAACGGTTGTATGCAGTAACCAAAATAATGATGATTTTATCAGTAACCAAAATAATAATGACTAAATGCAGTAACCAAAATAATAACGATTGTATCAGTAACCAAAATAATGATGATTTTATCAGTAACCAAAATAATAATGACTAAATGCAGTAACCAAAATAATAACGGTTGTATGCAGTAACCAAAATAATAAAGATTGTATCAGTAACCAAAATAATAATGATTTTATCAGTAACCAAAATAATAATGACTAAATGCAGTAACCAAAATAATAACGATTGTATCAGTAACCAAAATAATGATGATTTTATCAGTAACCAAAATAATAATGACTAAATGCAGTAACCAAAATAATAACGGTTGTATGCAGTAACCAAAATAATAAAGATTGTATCAGTAACCAAAATAATAATGATTTTATCAGTAACCAAAATAATAATGATTTTATCAGTAACCAAAATAATGATGATTTTATCAGTAACCAAAATAATAATGACTAAATGCAGTAACCAAAATAATAACGGTTGTATGCAGTAACCAAAATAATAAAGATTGTATCAGTAACCAAAATAATAATGATTTTATCAGTAACCAAAATAATAATGATTGTATGCAGTAAACAAAATAATAACGATTGTGTGTTTAAATTCCTTTTTCTTGTCCATTAGATGTATACTTACACATATATTATGTTTATGTGCTATTTATAGTAGAAGATTTATTTATTTTTCATATAGAATTGGTAAGTTACATTTTAATACAATGTTTTTTAATTTTTGTAGTTTTTACAATTTCCTCCAGAATGAAAATAAAATGAGTACAATCATTAGACTCTGCAAAGACACTTTATTCAATGGATGTGCAATGAGCTATTCAAACGATTTTTGGTGAAAATCAATTTGAGATTAACAGGGAAGCTAGTCGAAGAGGTGGTTCTCTAGATTTAAGTCGCCACGCGCGCTGAGGGATATCTTGTATTGGGGAGATTCGGAGTAGATAGGATCTTTCTGAACTCCTTAGAAGCGCCTCTTTTCATATTATGTCAAGTTTTCTGCTACTGAAGATAGCCTGTTAGTTACCTGAACGTGTTTAGACGTTCTATAGACATTGAGTAATCCTGATTTCAACAATTCCAAATGAAATGCTGAAAACTTATAATTGAACTACTCTTACCTTCTTATCAAATCCTAATTTTCTTTTAAAATAATTGTTCTTATTAATTGTTGTGATTGCTTTTTCAATGTTTTAATACGTATAGCTACTATTTTGTGAATTTTTATTTCGATTTTTAGTACATACTTATAATTTATGGACAGATTATATTTAAAAAATAAAAAACAAAATAATACATACCTAAGGAATATTTTAAGTTTAGTTGACACTGACATGGGTTCTCTAACACTATTTGTTGGCTTCAAAGGTCATCGTGAACCAGGTCAACAAGAGAGAAAAAAATTGTATTTGCTTATCTAACAAATTCTTAGAATTCTACTTACTGCCGGGGCAGAAATTATGTGCACCCGAGTTTGAAGGAACTAAGAGGCCTACAAAAACCTAACCACACTATTGTTTTCCTCAATTAATTTCCGTTATAAAATATGCATTTTAAAATTTTGTTACAAGTTTAATTAATTTGTTTCCTTGTTGGAACAAAAAAAGTGCCGGAATTTCAACTAGTTTTCACTGTACATCGAATTTACACCATTATTACTAAAAAACCCACTAATTTATTTATAGCATTTACATGTTAATGCAAGATTGATAGGAATGTTTTCTATAAGTTTCATACATTTTAGGATTCTAACTAATCGAGAAAAAAAGTTCTTATCAATTCCCTAAAACATTGTTTTTTTGGCTTCTGAAGATTGTGAAGTTGATTTCTTGGTCTTGTTGCTTGTTGTAATCCTTATGACATATATAGCTACGATACATTATTTTCATATGTGTAAATAAATTCAGTGAATTTTAATCTATTTAAATCAATTAAAAATAACTTTAAATTGATTACAATCACTAGAAAATCACTAAACTTAATTACACGTATAAAACTGATATGCCGTTACTATACAGCCGTTACCTGTATGTATATGTTATAAGGAGTACAACAATACCAATTAATTAATTTTACGACCTCTAGAAGCCAAAAAAACAGTGTTTCAGGGAATTGATAAGACATTTTTTATCGAAAAATTAAAATCCTTAAATTTATAAAAACTTATAGAAAACATTCCCATCTACTAGATATTAAAATATAAGAGTGATTCATTGGTGGGTTTTTTTAGTAATAACGGCGTAAATTTGATGTACAATGAAAACTATTTAAAAATTCCAACTAGAATAAAAATTATTAAAACTTGTAATACAATATAAAAATGCATAAGTCATAAAGTACAACTAAATGAGGAAAACAATGGTATGATTAGATTTTTGTAGGAGTTCCTTAGAAAACCACCTTCAAAGTCAAACTCGGGTGCACATAATTTTTGCCCCGTCAGTCTATTTAATTAATAAGAATATTAAAAGCACAAGCTTGAATCAACTCACGACATGCATTTCTTCTTTCTGGTAGTAAAACCATGGAAATGTTAACATCTTAATCCTTTTAGTTTTCTTCCAATACCAACATGGCTGCGAAACACTTCTTCCTTAGCAGAGCCACGCAGCATAGTAGCGAATTTGTAGGAAAACACTTTCCCGCAACATTTATACTAACCTAACCTAATCCTGATCATGTTAGCTTAATCACGTAGTTTTGAGGCTTACTGAAGTTGGAGGAAAATTCACTTTAAAGAATAGACTTTGTTGAGTTGCTTTGGCATAAGTGGGAGAACATGCAACTACTGGACATTTTAGTGGAGAATGGCAAATGATCCGTCATGTCATTGAGGAGTCAAAATTCAAACTATGGATCACATAGTTAATGTCTGCTCATTGTGATCAATTCAGGAGCACTATCTAGTCTTCATCCAGTCTGTGACGGAAGATCAATATTTAAACACTAAGACACAATTACGTTGTACTTTCTATATTATTTTATTTAGATATTTTGTATTGGTATAATTTAAATTTATTTTCGTTCCTCCTCTTAACGTTTGGCTTTGAAACACATACCGTATATATAAACGACTTTTACAGTATAGGGGAGAATTCTGAATCAGGCAAGAATCTATATTTTCAAAATGATGTTGTTATTGTCATGGTGCTCAACAGAAGTATGTTTGGGCTAGTGTCACATCAAGAATATAAAAATAAATGCAGCAGAAAAACTCGTTACTCAAATATAAGTAATTAATTACAAACGAATATATTTAAAACAAACTTAAAAAATTATTCTAAAGAATCGAGTAACCGCACCGATCACGCAGCCTCAGGAGACTTTTGTTGACGTCGAACCGACTTGCAATTTTGACGGAATTAGTGAAAGCTAGTCTAAAAGAGGATTTTAACGCAAGAATCCGCATCCCTCTCCTGCCTCCCAAGGACGTGTTACGGCAAATACCGACTCCTCTCTTGTACCCGTAGGCTTTCTGCAATACAGTTAATGTCGCAAACACCCGTGTTTGTGTAGGCTATATACCGAGCCCACTTATTTCTAGTTTACGTGTTTGACTGGACGAAGGTTTAGCAACCAAAGTTGTTGGAGGGACAAGTTGTGAAAGACGAGTGCTGAAACCTCTTAAATAACGTAAGAATGGCCCAACTACCACCAGTACAGCACATCATCAACTGCACATAATTATTGACATATTTGTGGAAATCTGTTTCCCCAGTTCACTTTTATACAGGGTGTCCCAGAATTAAAGTGCCAAACTTCAGTTTATGGTTATATAGGTCAAAATAAAGAGAAAATCCAGATTCAACTTTTTCAATATAGGCTTCGTTTACCAGATATCAACCATTTTTTTTTTTTAACAAAAGAATTTTTATATCCAAGTTGGCTTAACCGATCTTTATGAAACTAAATATGCAGGTGAAGATAATAGAGACCTATTCAAGGAAAATAATCAACGTGATCCAATTTAAAATTTCAACATTTTAAATTTTCAAACGGAAATTCCGGGAAAACGGCATACAGTAAAAAAGATACTAAGTACACCTTTACATTAGATAATTTTATCACAAATTTGTCAGTATCAAAAACTTAGAATCCAACAAACAATAAACGGGACACATTGACATTTGTATGTCTCGGTTGTTTTTTGTCCGATGCTGAATTTTTTAATACTGACTGATTGGCACTAAAATTATATAAAGAAATGTATTCTTAGCAATTGTTTGTATTATTTGCCATATTCCCGTGATTTACGTTTAAACAAAATGACCACCATTTTGAATATTTTTAATTGGATCAAGTTGATTTTATATTAGAATAGGGCTCTATTATCTCAACATGCAGAGCGAGTTTCATAAAGATCGATTAAGCAAAAGATATACAAGTTCTTCTGCAAAAAAAGAAACAAAATGGCGTAAACGAAGCGGATTTGAAAGAAAATGTATTCTAGATTTTCTCTTTGTTTTTAACTATATGACCATTTCCCGAGGTTTGGCACTTTACTTTTGGGGCATTCTGTATACTCACAGGAATAGTAACCACATAAATTTATGAATTCATAATTTTTAACTCATAATTCCATCGTGTAGCTATGAGTCATGTAACCGTTTATATGCACACGACCCTTCTCTGTCTGTAACAGCTCGCAGCCGTGGAATCATCAACACTACAGTATTATGTGTATATATCTGTCATGTCCTGTCGCAGTTTGGGGTCATGAATGCGTCAGAACGAACTTCGAGCTATTTTCAATAAATCAAGCTGGTTTTCGTGAAAATCCCTTTAAATGAATAAAATAATTTTACTTTACCTTCAATTCAAATTTTAAATACATAGTGATCTTTATACGGAAAAATTATGATCTATTTAACAAATCATGAAAGTTACGCAACCTTTGACTTTGTGGTATATATACTGACACCCACCCAAGCACATAAGCCCTATTGGACATATAATCACCTCATGATAGTAACACAACCTTAGTGCCTTTGTGGTATATATACTGACACCCACCCAAGCACATAAGCCCTATTGGACATATAATCACCTCATGATAGTTACACAACCTTAGTGCCTTTGTGGTATATATATTGACACCCACCCAAGTACAGATACTCTATTGGACATATAATCACCTCATGATAGTTACACAACCTATGTGCCTTTATGGTATATATATATACTGACACCCACCCAAGCACAGATACTCTATTGGACATATAATCACGTCATGATAGTTACACAACCTTAGTGCCTTTGTGGTATATATATACTGACACCCACCCAAGCACATAAGCCCTATTGGACATATAATCACCTCATGATAGTTACACAACCTTAGTGCCTTTGTGGTATATATACTGACACCCACCCAAGCACAGATGCTCTATTGGACATATAATCACCTCATGATAGTTACACAACCTTAGTGCCTTTGTGGTATATATACTGACACCCACCCAAGTACAAATGCTCTATTGGACATATAATCACCTCATGATAGTTACAAAACCTTAGTGCCTTTGTGGTATATATACTGACACCCACCCAAGTACAGATGCTCTATTGGACATATAATCACCTCATGATGGTTACACAACCTTAGTGCCTTTGTGGTATATATACTGACACCCACCCAAGTACAGATGCTCTATTGGACATATAATCACCTCATGATAGTTACACAACCTTAGTGCCTTTGTGGTATATATACTGACACCCACCCAAGTACAGATACTCTATTGGACATATAATCACCTCATGATAGTTACAAAACCTTAGTGCCTTTGTGGTATATATACTGACACCCACCCAAGTACAGATACTCTATTGGACATATAATCACCTCATGATAGTTACAAAACCTTAGTGCCTTTGTGGTATATATACTGACACCCACCCAAGTACAGATACTCTATTGGACATATAATCACCTCATGATAGTTACACAACCTTAGTGCCTTTGTGGTATATATACTGACTGACACCCACCCAAGCACAGATACTCTATTGGACATATAATCACCTCATGATAGTTACAAAACCTTAGTGCCTTTGTGGTATATATACTGACACCCACCCAAGTACAGATACTCCATTGGACATATAATCACCTCATGATAGTTACACAACCTATGTGCCTTTGTGGTATATATATACTGACACCCACCCAAGTACAGATACTCTATTGGACATATAATCACCTCATGATAGTTACAAAACCTTAGTGCCTTTGTGGTATATATACTGACACCCACCCAAGTACAGATACTCTATTGGACATATAATCACCTCATGATAGTTACAAAACCTTAGTGCCTTTGTGGTATATATACTGACTGACACCCACCCAAGCACAGATACTCTATTGGACATATAATCACCTCATGATAGTTACAAAACCTTAGTGCCTTTGTGGTATATATACTGACACCCACCCAAGTACAGATACTCTATTGGACATATAATCACCTCATGATAGTTACACAACCTATGTGCCTTTGTGGTATATATATATACTAACACCCACCCAAGTACAGATACTCTATTGGACATATAATCACCTCATGATAGTTACAAAACCTTAGTGCCTTTGTGGTATATATACTGACACCCACCCAAGTACAGATACTCTATTGGACATATAATCACCTCATGATAGTTACACAACCTTAGTGCCTTTGTGGTATATATACTGACACCCACCCAAGTACAGATACTCTATTGGACATATAATCACCTCATGATAGTTAAAAAACCTTAGTGCCTTTGTGGTATATATACTGACTGACACCCACCCAAGCACAGATACTCTATTGGACATATAATCACCTCATGATAGTTACAAAACCTTAGTGCCTTTGTGGTATATATATATACTGACACCCACCCAAGTACAGATACTCTATTGGACATATAATCACCTCATGATAGTTACACAACCTATGTGCCTTTGTGGTATATATATACTGACACCCACCCAAGTACAGATACTCTATTGGACATATAATCACCTCATGATAGTTACACAACCTTAGTGCCTTTGTGGTATATATACTGACACCCACCCAAGTACAGATACTCTATTGGACATATAATCACCTCATGATAGTTACAAAACCTTAGTGCCTTTGTGGTATATATACTGACTGCGACCACCCAAGCACAGATACTCTATTGGACATATAATCACCTCATGATAGTTACAAAACCTTAGTGCCTTTGTGGTATATATACTGACACCCACCCAAGTACAGATACTCTATTGGACATATAATCACCTCATGATAATTACACAACCTATGTGCCTTTGTGGTATATATATACTGACACCCACCCAAGTACAGATACTCTATTGGACATATAATCACCTCATGATAGTTACACAACCTATGAGCCTTTGTGGTATATATATACTGACACCCACCCAAGTACAGATACTCTATTGGACATATAATCACCTCATGATAGTTACAAAACCTTAGTGCCTTTGTGGTATATATACTGACACCCACCCAAGTACAGATACTCTATTGGACATATAATCACCTCATGATAGTTACAAAACCTTAGTGCCTTTGTGGTATATATACTGACACCCACCCAAGTACAGATACTCTATTGGACATATAATCACCTCATGATAGTTACACAACCTATGTGCCTTTGTGGTATATATACTGACACCCACCCAAGCACATAAGCCCTATTGGACATATAATCACCTCATGATAGTTACAAAACCTTAGTGCCTTTGTGGTATATATACTGACACCCACCCAAGTACAGATACTCTATTGGACATATAATCACCTCATGATAGTTACACAACCTTAGTGCCTTTGTGGTATATATACTAACACCCACCCAAGCACATAAGCCCTATTGGACATATAATCACCTCATGTTAGTTACAAAACCTTAGTGCCTTTGTGGTATATATATACTGACACCCACCCAAGTACAGATACTCTATTGGACATATAATCACCTCATGATAGTTACACAACCTATGTGCCTTTGTGGTATATATATACTGACACCCACCCAAGTACAGATACTCTATTGGACATATAATCATCTCATGATAGTAACACAACCTTAGTGCCTTTGTGGTATATATACTGACACCCACCCAAGTACAAATGCTCTATTGGACATATAATCATCTCATGATAGTAACACAACCTATGTGCCTTTGTGGTATATATATACTGACACCCACCCAAGTACAGATACTCTATTGGACATATAATCATCTCATGATAGTAACACAACCTATGTGCCTTTGTGGTATATATACTGACACCCACCCAAGTACAGATACTCTATTGGACATATAATCACCTCATGATAGTTACACAACCTATGTGCCTTTGTGGTATATATATACTGACACCCACCCAAGTACAGATACTCTATTGGACATATAATCATCTCATGATAGTAACACAACCTTAGTGCCTTTGTGGTATATATACTGACACCCACCCAAGTACAAATGCTCTATTGGACATATAATCATCTCATGATAGTAACACAACCTATGTGCCTTTGTGGTATATATATACTGACACCCACCCAAGCACATAAGCCCTATTGGACATATAATCACCTCATGATAGTTACAAAACCTTAGTGCCTTTGTGGTATATATACTGACACCCACCCAAGCACAGATGCTCTATTGGACATATAATCACCTCATGATAGTTACACAACCTTAGTGCCTTTGTGGTATATATACTGACACCCACCCAAGTACAGATACTCTATTGGACATATAATCACCTCATGATAGTTACACAACCTTAGTGCCTTTGTGGTATATATACTGACACCCACCCAAGTACAGATACTCTATTGAACATATAATCATCTCATTATAGTTACACAACCTTAGTGCCTTTGTGGTATATATACTAACACCCACCCAAGCACATAAGCCCTATTGGACATATAATCGCCTCATGATAGTTACACAACCTTAGTGCCTTTGTGGTATATACACTGACACCCACCCAAGTACAGATACTCTATTGGACATATAATCACGTCATGATAGTTACACAACCTTAGTGCCTTTGTGGTATATATACTGACTGACACCCACCCAAGTACAGATGCTCTATTGGACATATAATCACCTCATGATAGTTACACAACCTTAGTGCCTTTGTGGTATATATACTGACACCCACCCAAGCACATAAGCCCTATTGGACATATAATCACCTCATGATAGTAACACAACCTTAGTGCCTTTGTGGTATATATACTGACTGACACCCACCCAAGTACAGATACTCTATTGGACATATAATCACCTCATGATAGTTACAAAACCTTAGTGCCTTTGTGGTATATATACTGACACCCACCCAAGCACATAAGCCCTATTGGACATATAATCACCTCATGATAGTTACAAAACCTTAGTGCCTTTGTGGTATATATACTAACACCCACCCAAGCACATAAGCCCTATTAGACATATAATCACCTCATGATAGTTACACAACCTTAGTGCCTTTGTGGTATATATACTGACACCCACCCAAGTACAGATGCTCTATTGGACATATAATCACCTCATGATTGTTACACAACTTTATTGCCTTTGTGGTACTTTAATAACAAATTTTACATTTCCAAAAATTTTAGTTTTTAGTCCGTCGATACCCCAAATGTTCAATCCGAAAGTCAATTTAAGTTGCAGATTTGTTAAGCGTATGCACATGTAAAGTTTTGAGAATGTTGGTCTAGTTCTTTACATGTCATGTCTAAAAAACTACGCTTTTGCATTTTTCCCATAAGAAATAAATTTGAAGCAGTTTTGGGCTACTATGTTGTCAATGAGTAAAAAAGTCTTTGGATTAAAATGTAACTAAACAAGTTTGAAATAAATAATTTTCAAAACGATCACCATTTTAAATTAACATTCATGGGGCTTCAAAAATAATATTGGAACAATAAATTAGAAACCAAACAAAACAATTGTGTAATTTAAGTTAAAGAACGTTTACCACTCTAAACTACGCCGATATATGTTTTTATTTCATTTTCTGACAGTACGGAATGAGAAAACAACAGCTGATATTATCGCGTAACAGCTGTATCGTGTATATTCAGGTGTAACCCATTCTGTTAAAATTGGAATATGTAATTTAAAAATACCAGTTGAAGCGAAGAACACATGGTAACTCATATCACAGTGTTCTTGAACTAATGTTGTGCGTAACTAGTATCATCATCTCCTAGGCGGAAATTGTCCTCAAGTAAATATTCATTTTCACTGTAAAACAATATTCATTTTAGAATGTGAGTCTCTGATTATTATTTTTTTTTATCTAATAAATTGGTATATAATAATATAATAAGAAACAATTATGTCTTTAACAGTTGATTACTTAAAATGCAACTTAACCGTCTATACGTACATTTTTGAATTGGTCTTCTTACCCTATTAAAAGCATTACATAAATTACATATCCTAGTTTTGTTATTGTTTAATATAAATCTAACAATTCTGATATGCTGAGGTAACAATGTTATAGGAATGAAATAACTAGACAGCGTAGCTGGTCACGGAGAGATTTTTGTTATGAGTACATCAATTTATAAGGTTATGTGCTTAGGCCTAATAATAAAATTGATCAAATTAAATTATTTTTAACATAACATAGAATGTTAGAACTCAATGAGAATAGATTAAAATATTCAAAACTGAACAGAGCAACAATAATATACAAAGAACCATATTTAAAAATCGTATTTTGTACAAAGTATTTTAAAGCTAAATTATTCAAAAACTGAAATGAATTTTCAAACTAATCAAAACAGGTCAACTTAGAACGTGACATGGACTCCTATACCCGGCCATGAACTCTCTACAGTAAAGAAAGAACAGGACTGTTTGTTATAAGACGTATGGGGGCAGTAACCACGACAGGAAACATGTGGCGCACTCTTGTCCTCCAAAAACGAGCAATTTGAATCCTGTGTAATCCTTATAAACATGCAAAGGAGCTTTCTAAGAACTGAAGATTCTTACAGTAATCAACTTGTACATCCAGGAGGCAATAACCCACGTCCACACCAAGAACCTGAAATCTGCTACAAATAGATTATAAATCCACAAGTACAACACCAGGCACTCAAACAACTATTGCCTACCTGTGCCTCAGTTCCACAGAGAAGAAGACAAGCCACATCGGCGCCAAGATGTGGAATTTCGTGCCAGACGTGCTGAAGGAAAGTGACAAGCAGCTCTTTACACGAGACCTGAAGAACTAGCTGCAAGATCGACCATTTTATATCTTAAATGACTTTTTGGACCATTGCAATCTTGTAATTCTTAATGCTTTGACTTTTCTTTTAATGTTATATTTACGTGACACTATACTTGATGATAATGTAATAAAGATATTTTGACTTTGACTATAAAATAAAAATATCTAGTTCATTTGTTCAGTTTAAGTATCGAGTAGAACATCACAAAAAATCACTAACAAAGTCCATACAAGTCCCTTTCTTGATATGGGACATCCCATCTAAAATATTTACATGTATTTTAAGGAATACATTTTATTTTGTGGACTTCAAAATACTCAGCTGAAGAAGTAACAGCTTCATTGTGTTCAGTATTCCTTCTGAAATTAAAATAAGTAATTATACCAAAATGGGATTGCAAACAGTTCTCTGGAATCTTTTCCGTTAATTCACTACCACTACTTCTTTTGTTTCGGTTAATTCACTACTGCTTGATAAGTATTCTATTGCTCTAAAAACTGTTCCCAGCTCATTTTTACGTCCACTGTGGTATTCCTTATCCTCGAGAAATCCGATATCGTTGACCCTATCTTATCGCTTTCCAAGACCTTACACACAAAGAGCGCATTCGGCGGTAATCCCTTCAAAGGGCGTGGGAACTGGTGAACCCCCAGTTGAGTTGTGACCGTGACTTCCCTTTATAGGTGGATCGTGAACAAACAGTGGCGGATCCAGAGAGGAGGGGCTATAGCCCTTGGGGGCCCTTGGCTATAGCCCTTGGGGGCCCTTGGCTATAGCCCTTGGGGGCCCTTGGCTATAGCCCTTGGGGCCCTTGGCTATAGCCCTTGGGGGCCCTTGGCTATAGCCCTTGGGGGCCCTTGGCTATAGTCCTTGGGGGCCCTTGGCTATAGCCCTTGGGGGCCCTTGGCTATAGCCCTTGGGGCCCTTGGCTATAGCCCTTGGGGGCCCTTGGGTGTCAAATTCACACTGGATGAAACAGTGGTGTATTACACAATTTTAATTGTTTGAATAAAAAAAATGATATGTTCTGAACAATTTGAATAAATTTGTAAAACATAAATAAAGTATTAATATTCTGAAAACTATAACCTGTGGCCAACCCAGAAATAAATAGGCACGCCGTATTAATACGTCAATACTTCATTGCCAGTCGCAAACGGTGCAGAGCGGACCCCTTCAGAGCCGTTTCGCTCCACGAAAAACGTCAAAAACATGGGTTTCTAATTTCAATGATTCGGTCCGTAATAAATATCGTATCGAAACACTTGAAGTGTCATTTGACAGATGAAGACCTGATCCAGTGGATCATTAGTTGGTTTTTGTAAAAAATAGAGTACTTTATAATTTTTGTACAGTTAAATATGTGAAACTCGCTTGTACGATAACACAGGGCTGGCAGAACAAAACATGCTTTCGTTCCCACGAAC
This sequence comes from Stictocephala bisonia, assembly GCA_035578905.1. NCBI lineage: Eukaryota > Metazoa > Arthropoda > Insecta > Hemiptera > Membracidae > Stictocephala > Stictocephala bisonia. The sequence continues at coordinate 302,856 of JAQJVL010000238.1, read as the reverse complement.
GTTTGGACATGAAGTACACATAAGGCATACCATATTTTACAGGAAGAAACGACGACTGTCGTATTGAATGTGCATTAGCGTTTATATGAAAACGTTCTTGATGATTATATGAAAATCATCAAGAAATCGTGACATAACATTTTCTATATGCAGAGATTTGATTTATTTTTTGATCAGGGAAGGGAAGGGACCAACGTAAGCAAGTTTTGTAATCAACCAAATTATTTAATAAATCAATAACGAAATCTCTAAGACAAAGTTTTCTTGCAATAGGGCATAAAATTGTAACCTTTTAGGCATTTTGGCGTGTCGAATATAGTCATTTCATTGTGTGTGTCTGTTTTTTTACATTTTCGTATGATGGCTGTTGGAACATGGGCGATTGGGCGCTCCAATGTCTGTTAAGACAGTAGTAACATTGACTCCTCGCTACCCGCTCGTCCACCACCCAGTCGCCACGGCCGGGCCAAGGTTTTATTAATTGGAATTTAACTGTAAGCTTGCAGAAAAGATCGCAAGCCTGTATAGACGTGAAAGGAGGTCACATGAGAAACATTATCTACCAAATAAAATGGAAAAAATCATGGAATATTTTATTTGTATTTTCAATATTACACTATGTTTGGTTCTAAAACTATATAATTTCAAAAACTGTCATGTCACCATTTATATTATTATTATATTATTCTTATTATATATTATTATTAAGACTTGTTTTGTTTAACTTTGTTCATGCAATACACTAAAGCTCCACGCCCACTACGGCGAGACCGGCGTTCCGCACCATCCGCACTTTTTCAAAATGTTCGAGAGAGAGAGATCCTCGGGACAAAATGCCGTGCCGGTGATAAAAAGCACCACCAGCGAGACCAGTGGGCGCCAGCGGACATTTTGAAATCAGGGTCGCGTAGCTTATTGCTCTGGTTGAAAACTACCTCAAACAAATAGCTAGTTTCTCCTTTGGTCCAACTGGACTTCGGAACGAAGTTTTTTCTCTGGAGATGTCATGTTGGACTGTGGCTAATAATGAATCAAATTTCTAATGAGACATTCTGAAATATTCAAAAAATAATTTCACTTAATTGTCCAAAAGGTCTGGAAATAAAGTATGGTACTCGCCAAAACCCAGTCTATTCCTAACTATAGAGTGTACCCAGAAACGTTGTTTTTTTTTTTCTCCTCGCATCTTCTTCCTCTTCAACCAGGATTTTAGCAACTATTAAACTCTCGTCCTCACTATTCATTCCAGCCGAATGACAGCTCTCGACATACTGAGTGCGCAAGTCCGTTGTCGCCCGCCCGTGCCCGCCGTAGTGTAACTTGTAACTTTTTATTTCTATAGATATGAAGAGTATGCATTAAAGGTGTCATTATATCAGATTACATCTTATTAGTTGAAAATCATAAATAAATAAGTAATTTGTAGTAAAAACATTCTATGTAAAGAAAATGTATTTAATTCTAAAATTGTTCCTCAAATATCCATAGGCTAGAGGAATACAAAAAATATATATAGATAAAAATAAAAAAAACTACATGCAGAATACGTTATGTACAAATAATCAATAAAGAAGTTGAATTTATATTATTATTATACTATCAGTGGATTCCAAATATGGTCCAAGTAAAGTATTCAATTGATTATTCAATTAATAAAGTATTCAAAGTTTATAGTATCATGGTAGAGTGTAGTTTATAAGTCTAGTTGTAAATTGTGTATTGTTTAAGAAATAGTCTTATACATTCATTTTCAACGATTTTAAAATGCATTTTTATCTAGTTTTTTTTGCTTTTGCTTACTTAGATTCAGTTTTTTTAATGGCTCATCAAGGCAGTATACATTATTTTTTATGAAAGCACATAAACTTTATTCAAATTTGAAACCTTTATTTTGCACACATTTTTTAATTTGCTTGCAGTAAATAGTTATTTTAAATTGTTAAGGAGCCTCTAAACCAGTTTTTTCAAACCCTATAAATGTTTCAACAATTACATAGTACAGTGTAAGATTATGTAGCCTTTAAATTAACATACAAGTTTTCTTATGGTCAGTCTGGACAGGTTACAATAAATGTTTTTGTTTGTATTTTGGATAAAATCTATTTTTGTAAAATGTGTAATATTGGAAATAAATCAAAATAATAATTCTAAAACATAATGAGCATCCACAGTACTTGGGAGTCAGTTTAGATCGATCTCTCTGTTTCAAAAGCCACCTACAGAAAACATCAGCTAAAGTGAAAACCAGAACCAACACTGTGCAGCAACTTGCTGGATCATCGTAAGGAGCACCCCACCACTCGTAATGCACAAGTCCTGTGTACTACTGCTGCTTTGTTCCTGGTTTATTTCACTGCTGAATATTGTACTCCCGTGTGGTTTAACAGTACACATGTACTAGAGGTTGATATACAGCTAAATAGGGCAATGAGGGTTATCAGCAGCTCCCTTATTACAACCCCTCTAACATGGCTTCCAGTGTTGTGCAACATAGCTCCTCCAGATATTAGACGCAAAGAGGCGCTTCTCAGAGTTTAAAAAGATCCTATCTACTCCAAATTTCCCCATTTTGCAAGATATCTCACAACGTGCAGGACAAATTAAATCTAGAAAACCACCTCTTCGACAAGCTTCTTAATTATTCTCAAACAATTTTCGCCAAAAAACAGCTGGCTGGATGTTAACTTGAGATATTTATTTATTATTTTTTTATTAATTCTTAAGACGCTGATTGTCAAGATACGGGCGAATATGGATTTCGAATGAGTGAGATTAGTGTAGATGAGCGAATTTATGTTTGATAGTCGAAACAAGTTTCTGGTATTAGAGCCTATGACCATCATCGGTAGAATGAACATTCCTCATAAGGAATGGATTATGTTGAGTCGCTTTCACACGGGGGTGGGAAGATGCAACTACTGGAAATTTAAGTGGTGAATGGCAAATGATCAGTCAGTGATTGTGGAGACGAAGTTCAAACTATGGATCACATAGTTAGAGTGCCCATTGCGTTTTTTTCAGGGGGGATTGGTTGGCCTTCATTCAATCAGAGAAGCAGGTGTTGAATGGTTAAGAAAACTGGACTTAGCTCTGTGACAGGAGATCAATATTTAAACACCAAGACACAAGTACTTTGTACTGTAGATTTAATTTTATTAAGATATTTTTATGTGTGAAATATTTTAAATCTTTTATTAGTTGAGTAGCTGGCCTATGAAAGCCATACGATATATATTTACATATATATACCGTCATCACTTGTATGACAGTTTATAAGTACAGTTTTTTTGTTTGTTTGGTAAACATTTTTTTACAAATGTACATTTTTTAAAAAGCAGTTTGTAATTTGTCAGAGAAAAATTATGAATGATGACACTTTCTTAAAGTAACAAAGATTTGACAGATTAATTAATATTAAATACACAATGGCATGTTGAATGTCTGTATGATCGGAAATTGTAAGTAATCAATCAATAAATTTATTAATGCTATACTGATAGAATTGATGTAATATTGAAAAAAAACTAATATGTTTAAAGTGTACATTTTTGTCTGTCAAAAAATAAATACAGATGTCTTGTAATTTATTATTAGCACGGAAACACTGCATAGCTTGGACAATACAATGCTGCAGACTCAACTATGCTTTGAATAAAAGTATTTTTGGAGCTTTTCCAATAATTTTGTTCTCTTATGCAATAATGCAGCTCTTCTGATAATAAGGATTTTTGAATTAAATAGTCTTTCTGATCATATTGTGGTCCAGTAATTGGTTGTCTTGTGACACATTCAATCTTACGTACAGTAGCTCTCTTAGAATTGTGACTTTTCTTAAACGTTCAACTTTTGTATAAATCCAATACTGATTATACCTTGCAGAGAGTCATACACAAGACAGACACTAAACCTGTCAGTCCATTTAGGTAGTAAAAAACATTTCTTCAATTCAGTTTCCCCACTAAACCTCCACTAACCAACATGTAAATATTTTCTATTTGTAGGAGTAAGAGACTCCATTTTTAATGGGCTGTTTGTATTGTTGCAGAACTGATCTCACTACCATGGCCACAGACATAGACAGTGTTGTTGAAGATTTCATACACCATGACAAAGTCCCTTCTAGAAAACCTCCACCATTTGTACAAGAGGAAATAAACACAGGAAACTTATCTGTGTCAAACTTTTATCAAGATCAAAATGTACTTGTCACTGGAGCGACAGGCTTTTTAGGAGGACTTTTGCTTGAAAAACTACTTAGATCTTGTCTTGGAATTAATAAAATTTATGTGTTAATTAGAGAAAACAAGAAGATTGGTGGTGCAGAAAATCGCCTTAAGAAACTTCTATCTTCACCTGTAAGTATTGTTTACCTTTTGTGAAAACAGTACTTTCCTTATTATTTATATTATCAAACACAAGAGCGATTGCAATGCATTTTCTGTTTGCTTGGATGACTCATCATTTATCAATTACCACTTTTTAGACACAAAAAAATCAAACTGAGCTATTGTAAATATTATAATCTTTGAAACTACTGTTAACCATTAATATTTTACTAAAAAATGTTATGTAATATGAAATAAAAAAAATTATAAAGCAGAGCTTTTAACCTGACATGCTTATTAAAAATACATTTGACTGCAACATGATTCAGTCAGTCACAGTTTTGTTGAAAATTACTAATTTTAAAAATCATACAAAACCAGATTTATAATTGAACTAGGGGACATTCCTGCACACTTTGTGTGCTAATCCTGTCACTTGCTACATTCATAAGGGAAGCTCAGCCTACAGCCTCACCTGAGAACTCTATCTTTAGCTCCTTTGTGAAATTAGCAAGACACTCTGCTGCAGCCCCTGTTGTGAATCTCGGTCTATGGCCTCACAAGGAAACTCAGCCCTTATCACCATTTTTGGTTTTTGGGGAAGTGGAGCCCATAAAAATAGTCTTTTCCAAAATCTTATGGTATATTAGTAAACATAGTAAATATAGCATCTGGTTCAGACCGTAAATTATTTTATTTATACATAATATAAAATAAACGTCACAATACAGACAAATCACTCATAACATAACCATTCAAACAACAGCAGCTGTCTGCCTGCTACCAAACTGCATTGACTTCATCTGGTTATTGGCACATACGTTCTATAGAGTAAGAACCACTACATATGGGCACTGGCACAAGTGTGTACATTTGAAAATTAGTTATTACTGCATTTACAATGGCTATTTGTAAAATTTGCAGGATATTTTTCAAAAATATAAAATACAATATATGATAATAAAAAATAAATAAATAAACAGGAAGTCTTACTAAGTCACCTTAATTTCACCATATAAACAACTGTTAAATTTACTCGAGTTAGGTTGGGCACTAAGCCAGCTGGGTCTGAAAAAAGTCTACTACAAACTGTTTTAGTGAATAGAATACAAGCTGGAAGCAGGTTAAACAACTCAACAGATATTAATGGCATCAAATGTGCCAGAGAGAACTTATATAACCCTCAAAATGGTTATTTAGTTATAAAATAACTTCCATATGTGTGCCACTGTCCTGGAAGAGGTTAAAGTCCATATGTGTGCCACTGTCCTGGAAGAGGTTAAAGTCCATATGTGTGCCACTGTCCTGGAAGAGGTTAAAGTCCATATGTGTGCCACTGTCCTGGAAGAGGTTAAAGTCCATATGTGTGCCACTGTCCTGGAAGAGGTTAAAGTCCATATGTGTGCCACTGTCCTGGAAGAGGTTAAAGTCCATATGTGTGCCACTGTCCTGGAAGAGGTTAAAAAATGTGCCACTTTCAATATTATTATAACAAATCTGTAATGTAATATGGGAGAAGAGGTAAATATAGCATGTACAACGTCATTTGCCAATATTTACAACACAACAAGCTTTTGTTATGAAGTTCAAAAAAAGGAACAAATCTTATACAGATACATGTCTATACTTGTCTAATAAATTAAATATCAAAAGACAAGATGTGATATACTACAGTAATTTTTCTGTTGTTTTAATATGATTGTTGCTATTAAAATCAAGTACTGCTGTATAATAAATTTGAAATAAAGTCTGACTGAGGAAGATTTTAGAGAATACCTATAAAATATCTTCTTTTAAAATTAAACCTTACTTTTGTCTTTCCAGATCTTTAGCTCTACTTCAGAGACAAACAAGGCAAAGTTGGTAGCAGTTCCAGCTGATGTATCTGTAGCAGGTATGGGACTCAGTGCTGCCAACTGCCAGATACTCAGGAATAAAGTATCTATTGTTTTTCATGTTGCTGCCACTTTGAACTTTAATTCACCCCTTCCTGCAGCTATTGACACAAACCTCCTAGGAACAAGACGAGTTCTTAATCTCTGCCAAATCATGAGGAACATTAAGGTAACTAGTAATATAGAATCCACTTACTGTTCACTTGTGGTTTATGTTCACTGTTATGTTTACTATTCACTTATCTGCCAAATCATGAGGAACGGTAGCATTCCTAATAATACAGAGACCACTTACTGTTCACTTGTGGTTTATGTTCACTGTTATGTTTACTATTCACTTATCTGCCAAATCATGAGGAACATTAAGGTAGCATTCCTAATAATACAGAGACCACTTACTGTTCACTTGTGGTTTATGTTCACTGTTATGTTTACTATTCACTTATCTGCCAAATCATGAGGAAAGTTAAGGTAGCATTCCTAATAATACAGAGACCACTTACTGTTCACTTGTGGTTTATATTCACTGTTATGTTTACTATTCACTTATCTGCCAAATCATGAGGAACATTAAGGTAGCATTCCTAATAATACAGAGACCACTTACTGTTCACTTGTGGTTTATGTTCACTGTTATGTTTACTATTCACTTATCTCTGCCAAATCATGAGGAACATTAAGGTAGCATTCCTAATAATACAGAGACCACTTACTGTTCACTTGTGGTTTATGTTCACTGTTATGTTTACTATTCACTTATCTCTGTCAAATCATGAGGAACATTAAGGTAGCATTCCTAATAATACAGAGACCACTTACTGTTCACTTGTGGTTTAAGTTCACTGTTATGTTTACTATTCACTTATCTCTGTCAAATCATGAGGAACATTAAGGTAGCATTCCTAATAATACAGAGACCACTTACTGTTCACTTGTGGTTTAAGTTCACTGTTATGTTTACTATTCACTTATCTCTGTCAAATCATGAGGAACATTAAGGTAGCATTCCTAATAATACAGAGACCACTTACTGTTCACTTGTGGTTTATGTTCACTGTTATGTTTACTATTCACTTATCTGCCAAATCATGAGGAACATTAAGGTAGCATTCCTAATAATACAGAGACCACTTACTGTTCACTTGTGGTTTATGTTCACTGTTATGTTTACTATTCACTTATCTGCCAAATCATGAGGAACATTAAGGTAGCATTCCTAATAATACAGAGACCACTTACTGTTCACTTGTGGTTTATGTTCACTGTTATGTTTACTATTCACTTATCTCTGCCAAATCATGAGGAACATTAAGGTAGCATTCCTAATAATACAGAGACCACTTACTGTTCACTTGTGGTTTATGTTCACTGTTATGTTTACTATTCACTTATCTCTGTCAAATCATGAGGAACATTAAGGTAACATTCCTAGTAATACAGAGACCACTTACTGTTCACTTGTGGTTTATGTTTACTGTTATGTTTACTATTCACTAATCTCTGCCAAATCATGAGGAAAGTTAAGGTAACATTCCTAATAATACAGAGACCACTTACTGTTCACTTGTGGTTTATGTTTACTGTTATGTTTACTATTCACTAATCTCTGCCAAATCATGAGGAAAGTTAAGGTAACATTCCTAGTAATACAGAGACCACTTACTGTTCACTTGTGGTTTATGTTCACTGTTATGTTTACTATTCACTTATCTCTGTCAAATCATGAGGAAAGTTAAGGTAACATTCCTAGTAATACAGAGACCACTTACTGTTCACTTGTGGTTTATGTTCACTGTTATGTTTACTATTCACTTATCTCTGTCAAATCATGAGGAAAGTTAAGGTAACATTCCTAATAATACAGAGACCACTTACTGTTCACTTTTGGTTTATGTTCACTGTAATGTTTACTATTCACTAATCTCTGCCAAATCATGAGGAACATTAAGGTAACATTCCTAGTAATACAGAGACCACTTACTGTTCACTTGTTGTACCTGTCCATGACCAGACACAGATACAGCAAGTGAACAGTAATAGTTTTCTAAGTGCTCTTCTCCAATGGTTCCAAAGTAATTAGTTGTATCTGAATAACACCAAGATAAAGACTTTGGATTTTCAGATTAATAAAAGAAGAAAATCTGATTCTAATACTTTTTATTGATTGTGAGCAAATTGTGCCAAGTGAGGTAATTAAGCTTTTTAGGAGTTAACAGAGACATTATGTTGAAATATAAATACCACGTTGACTCATTATACGAGCGTATTAGTTCTGGTATTTTGCAGTGTCAACATCAATCTTTGTTGATGTTGACACTGTCCTTGCAGCTTACTGCAAACCTATTTATCCAATTTTGTCATATACAGTTTTGTAAAAAAAATATTATTATCATACCGTTGTTATCTAGGATCACTAAACAACAAAAGCCCAATTCTTATTTAAACTACAAAAGAAAGCAATCACAAAAGTGTTTTAAAAAATCACAAAATTTTCTTTTCTATCAATTTACATATTTCAATGTGTTCTGCTTGTAAGGAAAAATTCCAAATTTTTTAGGTCTAGAACTTCTTTGAACCAGTATAACCTCAGTGACTGGCAAAACCTTTATGTTCCAATCCTCAAAACATTTTTTTTTTCAGTCACTTACATAGTATTGTAATAAGGCTCTGCAACTCACTACCTGATACTCTCAACTGACATGGGGAGTTTGGCAGATTAGTTACAAATATATTGTTGTCTTTTTGATAAACAGCATGAGGGAATATTTGGCTTGTAAATGGTTATAGATTACTGTCACCGTATGTCTGTAGGATTCATAATATCAAGAAAAGTTTAGTTTTAAGATCACTTTAAAATGTATGATTCTACTATGCAATTGTTTAAATAAAGGAATATTAATTTGATTTGGCTTACAATGTTCACTTAAATGGCCAGTGTCATAACTGTAATCATTCATATCATGAAGCTATTCACATCATGAACTGTTTCCAGACATTTGGTATGTGTTATACGCAGTAGTTATATTGATGAGTCCAAATATGTGGGTTGTAGTTATAATTAAATCCTTTCAAATTATTCTTTACATAAATTATAACAGTTTGGGTAAGTTACATTGAAACATTTGTGTAAGTTTAATAGTCATTGTACTGTTTAAGAAGGATAATGTGCACAGCCATTAAGAAATTTAAAAAATTGAATTTATGTTTGTTATGTTGGTTAGGCCATGGTGTATGTGTCTACAGCTTACTGCAACTGTACTCAACGATCTGTCATAGCTGAGCAGATCTACCCAACCGTTCATGACCCTGACCAGCTAATCGCCTCTCTTTCAAAGCTCTCCCCATCTGAAATCACCATGACTACACCCAAGTTAGTATTTCATTATTGAATCAAAAGTACAACCTCCAAATTATTTAATAGTTATTTTTTTTAATATTTTGATATTATAAAGGTAGGATTGTTTAACAGATCAGATTGGTCTTCTTGTAACTTTATCTTGGAAGGCTAATACTTAGAACAGTACACATTGTAATGCATCTCAACATGACACAAGAGAAGTGGCAAGAGAAATGACTGATATGGACCCCCTGTTAATACTGCATATAAGTGGGTGGTAAACGGGTTGTCAACATTGTATGTGTGTGGATGGGAAAGTGGGCTATCAACTTGAATGTGTGTATATGGGAGGAGGGCTGTCAACCTGTGTGTTTGTGGATGGGAAAGGGGGGCTATCAACCTGTCTACAGGTATAAGAGAGATCCCCTGTATTTGTTCATGTTTTATTGCCTTAAACGCAGTAGTTGTAGGGGGAAAGTTTTCTGGTCTTTCAGTTTGCCAAATATCAGTAAATTTGTATTAGTACTTCTAGGGTTTTGGAACCAAGATCTTTTTAGAAATTTTTTTACTACTCCTTCTTCTCCTGATGCTCTATTGTTTTTTTTTTTTTTTTTTTTTTTTTTTTTTTTTTTTATTTCTGTATATGTGACAACATTTCTCACTTTGTTAGGGGGTAGAGATTCTTTAATTGTGATTGGGCGAGAATGTTAGTTTATCAGTGGGCTTTGGGCAGTTCAAAAGTTGTTCAAATTATGACTCTTAATAAAAAAAGAATGTGTTCATTGTGTGATGGAAAAACTACCATTGGAAATAGTGGCAGGCTGCATATTGACTGCTAATGGCAAAATAACACCACATTACATTTTCACCTTTTGTGTAAGATCCCACTGAATTGAATTGAAAACCACTTTATTCATAAGTATACATAGCATACATAGAACTGCATCAACTACTTACATCAAAGCTAAAACTATAACATTTTACAACTTAACATCACAAGATCTTAAACCTCGTACATTGTATTTGAAATATAGGCTAACTATTGTAATTTGTCAAAACTACACAAAGATCTATCAATTAAAAATTGCTTTAAATTGTCTTTACATTTTTTCAGATTAACAACATCAGTTATTTCCTACCTGCACAGGTTTCTTATGAACCCTAGAATTGGCGATTAAAATTTCTGTAGTGGCGGACCATTTTTTAGTGTGTAGCAAGCGTATTTTGAAAAATTTATTAAACATCTGTAAAATATTCAAATACTATAAATTTATACATAATTTTTATCAAGAAATAACACAGAATACTATAAAAATATGTCTAACCTTGAAAAAACATGCATATGTTTGTTACATATACATAAGAAAATAAAATGAAAACATTTGTTAAAAGGAGGGACCATACCTAGGAAATAAACAAAATATTTAAAAAATTATATTCCAAGATATCCTAAAGTTGCTAAATTTTGTCTACTTTTAAAAAATATAAATGGTTAAATTATTTTTTTTTTTTATAGAATTTGTTTTTATATTTGCAAATAACAAAAATCGTACCAGCATTAGCTTATTAGCGTATTACATTAGCATTGGAATTAAGCGTATTACATCAACAATCACATCTTCAAAACAAAGAGTATCAAAATAAAAGTGAGCTGATCAGAAAGATAAACTTGTCCTCTTTCCAATGGTACCTAGATATCTTCGCTATGTTTTACTGAACATACTACTATGACGTGGAATACAATGAGCGTGCGTGTCTTAAAAAATGAACGACAGCCATTTCAGGCACGGCTTGTGTCGTTCAACAATGAAGGTCTGCCATGTGAAGGTTTAAAGAATTCCAAATTATGGGCATTGAGGGTAATATCATTCCTATTTCTAGTCTGATAAATATAGCTAACAGCCATCAGTCTCAACGTGCCTACATCTAACCTCTATGTAGTATAACAAACAGTATGATAAACATAAAGTTCATACACTGTCAGTATACCCAATTCTCAAAATTTATCTTTTACTGAGGTTCTCCAGTTCAATCCAAACATTGTCCTTAAGTGCTTTATTCTCTAGAGTTAAAATTGAGTACAAATTAATGTTAGAAGTTCCACCATACATTAAAATTCCAAATTAAATATTTGAATTAATGTGAGCGAAATATAGCATTCTCAAAGTATTCAAAGAACAATATCTATACATTCTGTGAATAGCATAAATACCTGATGTGATTTTCTTAACTACACTATCTACATGAAGGTTCCAGAATAAATTTTCATCTAACAAGTCCTGAACATTTGGTAGTTTTAACATCTTAAAAATTTTGTTAAGAAGTTGAATATTTGGTGGTATATGCTGTTTTTTCTGTCTTGCACTAAACTGTATGACATTTGTTTTCCTTAAATTTAATAAAAGTTGGTTTTTATTTAAAACTGTTTGATTTTTGTAAAATCTTCTGATGAATTCTCTTTTACTGTTTTAACAATTTAGTACTCATTTTCAAACTAGCATCATCTGCATATAAACATAAAATAGAAAATTATATATTATGCTTGGTAATACTCTAATGTAGCACAGAAATAAAAGTGGACCCAAAATAGAGCTCTGTGGTACACCATGTTTTTCAACAAACTGTAATTGATTGCATAAATAAGATCTGAATCAATTGTGCATATTGTAATCTATCCCCAGGTCTGACCGTTTTTTTAGCAAAAATTCATGAGAAACACTGTCAAATGCTCTACTTAAATCTAAAAATATACCAATAGTTAAATCTCCATTATCTGCTGAGCTAATGACTTCATCAATAAATTCAATGGCTGCTGTCATGACAGATCTTTCAGGCCTGAAGCCATATTGATTTTTGTCATGCAAATTATTTTCCTCTAAGTAATTTACTCATTAATTGTAAACAGCTCTTTCGAATAATTTTGAAAAACAAAGTAGTATAGATCAGTGGTTCCCAAACTATGGGTCGCGACTCACCGGTGGGTTGCAAGGCAAATTTTGGTGGGTCGTGGAAGTCAGCGAGTATAAAATCCCAACTGTGGCAGAGACGATGAGTCAACGCTTCCCTAACTCTACAGCGGTAGATTTAAGTTGAGTGAATGAGTTCTGAAAGTCAATACACATACTTTTAGATTAGAAGTAAATAAACTATTTAGTTTATACAGTGAGATTTTTCATCTAATTCCATTATCGCATGGTTTAAGACTGGTTTATACCGTATGAGAGTGCATGCAATCGATGATGAACACTCATCATCTACTGTCATTTCTATAAGTAATCCCATAAACTTAAGTGTTACTGAGGTTAGCTTTAATCCGAATCTATGTAGTGCTATAAAAAAACTGTGAAAAAGCAGAACCCCGGCTTCCGTAAATATAATTAGGATTATTTGAAATAGATCTTTGAATTTTCGGGCAAAGAAGATGAACCTCTTCCTCAATTGTGATTTGATTTGAGATTTGGGCTAGTGAAAGTATGAAACTGTCTAAACATGTAGAATAAAAATGTAAACAAATTGATTTTATATAAAAAAAATTAATTATGTCAAAATCAGTAATGACAAATATATAAACCGGTAACTAAAACAAGTAAACTACAATTGCAAGAAATCAGTTGTCTCTACTGGTAGCTACAAAAATAGCAAGTCACACTGGAGGAGAGGACATTTTACCCGCTGATAAAATAATATCTTACAACCTATTCAGAGAGAAATTCGCTAAGCTCATTGATAATATCCATTTATCAAACACAACCATTATAAGAAGGATGGCAAAATTGAAGATAGTGTGAAAGAAGCTATGATCATGTCGCTTAAAAAGGTGAGTTTTTTGCATTATAACTTGATGAAAGAACTAATGTAGTTGGCTTGGCTAATTTCTTGGCTTTCATTTGATTTGAATTCAATGGATTCATTGAAGAGGAACTCCATTTTTGTAAATAATTACCATACAAAACAATAGAGGAAGAGATGTACAAATATTTGAGTAGTATTGACAATAATTAATGACAATAATATTGACTGGTTAAAAATCGTTGGTTTGACAACCGATGGAGCAGTAGCTATACCAGACATCTTCAGAGGATTAATCCTCCATCGCACACACCGCGAAGTCACACTCCACAGCTAGAGATTTTTTGTTTCATGAGGTTGGTAGCGCTGCAATGTCCAACAGCTACCCAGTAGCTTCCCACTTTGCCTCGAGCTAGTCCTTGCGCAACAGTTTAGTGGTCTCTTTTGACTAGACTTCAAAAATTATTGCAGAGTCTCACTCCGCACACGGTTCTTAGTGTTTGTTGAATTGCAGAGTAACATTCCGCGTGCGTCTGTTGGTGAACAAGAAATCTAAGGTAAATATATTTTAAATCTATATAATTTCAGCTTCTCTTTAATTACTTTATTACAGATTTAACTACTGTCACTTTATTTAATCATAAAAATAGCTTAAAATAATTTGTTCAGCCTTGAATGGTTTTATTTGTTACAATATTTTCATTGAGGGGTTTTATTTCAGATGAAATGAATCCACAAGAAGAGGAAAGAGTCATGCGTTACTTAGAAGATGAGATTGGAGCTTCGAACGATTCTGATGAGGACCATGTTGAAGAGAGCGACCACGATATGGACAGTGAGCAGTCAGATGAAGAGAAGCGAGGTGTAGTTCATGTTAGAGAAGTGGAAGGACGTGAAGATGATGCTATGAGAGGACCTGCTCTTGAGAATGAATTTGAAGGTAACACTAATGATTTATACATAGCTAAGGACGGTACTAAATGGTGAATGTCACCTCAAGCCAATCTGAGAGTTAATAGACGTCCTTGTGATTTACTAAGGTATCTTCCTGGCACAAGGGGTAACCAAGCAAAGAATCCAATACTCGTAGTCCAATAGAAGCATTGTTTACTTCCTCTTTATTTCGGATGAAATGTTGCAGGAGATTGTAGCCTCCACGAATATTTATATTGCTAGTATTCGCAATAGGTACGCTAGACAAAGAGATGCAGCAGACACAAATTTATTAGAATTAAAGCCATGCTTGGGGCTGCTTTTCTTAGGTGAAGTGATGAAAGTGTCACACTCTAATCTAGAAGATCTATGGAAAACATACGGCATGAGTATAGAATTATTCAGACGTACCATGGGTATGAACCGTTTTAAATTTATTTTGAAGTGCTTAAGATTTGATTACCTTCATAAAAGAGCCAATAGAAAGGTACAAGACAAACTGGCTGCTGTTAAGTTCTTAGTTGATAGTTTTAATGACAACTGTAAAAAGCACTACAGTTTATCCGAAACTGTTACCATAGATGAGATGTTACGTGCATTTTGGGGCCGCTGTGGATTTAGGCAGTACATCTCCAGCAAGCCGGCAAAATATGGGCTAAAAATAGTTGCCCTTACAGATGCTAAAACTTACTATACAAGTAAAGAAGAAACCTACTTTGGGGTTCAACACGAAGGGCCATACAAATGCAGTAACAAGTCCGAAGATATTGTGAAACATCTTGTAGAGCTTATAACAAAAAGTGGTTGCAACGTAACTTGTGATAATTGGTTTGTTTCACTAAAATTGGCTGTAGACCTGATCCAAGGACACAACCTAACTTTGGTAGGAGTGATTAAAAAAACCCGCAAAGGAATACCCAAATTTTTTTAATCAGCTAAGGATCGTCCCATAAGATCAAGTATTTTTGCTTTTAGAAAAGATTTGAATTTGCTTTCAAACCAAAAATTAACAACATTTTTTTGGTGCTGTCAACCCTCCATAACCAAGACCCCAGCGTAGAAGATGTTGGAAACCTACAAAAGCCCTCAATAATCACGTTTTACAATGCCACCAAGTCCGACGTCGATAAAGTTGATGAAATGAAATGTGCTTATTCTGTAGCAAGATACAAGAAGGTGGACTCTTGTTACTTTTCTCATTCCTAAATATTGCTGGCATAAACGCATATGTAGTATTCAAGAACAACACTAATTCAACTTTGGCTACAAATGACTTCTTGACACAGATACCAAGAGAACTCATTGATGGTGTCTTGAGAATCAGAGTAACAATGACAGACTTACCAGTATCAATTCAGCTTAGAGTGTGTGAAATTTTAGGCCTTTCTGAACTACTACCACAACCGCCTGGCAATCAAGGGGAAAGAACACACGGACGGTGCAGTTTTTGTGATCGGAAGAAAAATAGGCCAACTCGATTCACTTGTATAGGCTGCAACAAGTATGTTTGTTAGGGACATGTTGTTGGACACATCTGCAGTGAGTGTGTGGGAAAAGTACAAGTAATCCAGGTTGATAATGAGGCAGACCAAGAGTGAACTTGATAAATAAAAATGTAATTGTTTTCATAAATAACATTTAAATGTACTAATAAATAAAATTTGAATTTGAGAAATTTATATTTGACTACATTTGAAAATGTGAGTAAATTTTGAGTCTAAATTTAATTGTTATAATAAACATTTCTAAATCTAATCATGTTTTTATTTACCTATTTATTTAAGAAGAAGTCAACTATAGTTAATTTACATAACATTAGTAATAAAATTAAAAAATTTTATTTTCATTACATTTTCAACGTTTTTATAAAATATTAGCAACTATATAAAAATAACAATATAAATATAGGTTGATTATTACTATAATACATCATATAACTAATAACGCATTCATCATATTTAGGCTTTTAGTAAAGTAATACAGTAAAAAAATACGTTATAAGTGTAAAAATCAAAATGCGGAATGAGGCTCCACGTTAGTGCTTTCGTGTCCCACTAGGTTGCATGTGAGATGGAGGGTTAATTACTTAAGTTAAAACAGTCACCCCTTTGGTGAAGAGTATGCCTATTCACTGCAGTCCCCATAGAGAAGTGCTTGCAGTGAAAGGATTGGCGCTGGATAGTGTGGTAAAACTTGTTAATTAGATTAAATAAAGATCAACAAAACCAGGGTGTTCGCTACTTTGTCTAACAAAATACATAGTGATAACAGTCATCTCCTTGTCCATTGTGAAGTTAGGTGGTTATCATTCAAGAGGGAAGGCTCTAGCGAGATTAATCAAGTTAAAGGATGAACTGAGAAATTTAAGAGGGATGAAGATTGTGAGGAAAAATCAGTAGCTATAATTTTGAACTTCTGAATAGTAAATAATGGCTTTTGAGGCTCTCTTATTTGAGTGATCTGTTAAGCTCCTTAAATACTCTCAGTTTTTTATTGCAAGGTAGACATCCACAAGATTCATGTGTGAAACAAAATAGATGCTACAATAAAGGAACAAAAATGACAAGATAGGGAACTAAAGCTGATACCAGTAGCATTAACAGATTCCCAACAATGCACGACTTCATGGCATCCTATGATGTTACAGTACATGTAAGAACAGCCATAACAATTAAGGAGCACCTGTCTGCATTAGTTTTTTTATCTCAGGTAAATCAAAAATTTATTTAAATTTAACTGTATTACGATGTCACATTCTGATTTAAATAGCAGTGTTTAATTTACCATTTTCCCACTCAGGTGAGCTCATTCTACCCGTTCTTAGTTTAGCGCGTGTTGTAAATAATGATTATTTTTTAGGTTGTACTTTCCTACAATTGATGACAGCCTGTTATAGATGAGGAATCCATTTTAGATGCTACAAATCAGCTCAAGAGGACACACTGATTGAACTTTAATGTGATGCATCTTTTAAGAAAGTTTTTAAACATTCCTAATCTCTTTCTAAATCAAAATAAATATTAAATACCTGGAGATACCTAAATTGCTTTAATGGAATTAACAGAATTTATACATATGTGAACGGATCAGCCTACTTATGTCAACTATCCTTTTCAATCTAAGTATTTCTTAAAATTTAGTACAGGAATAGGCCTCATGTTGACAATGACTTGCGATTGAAACTGTCAGTCATCAATCCTGACATTGAGACTTTTGTCATTAGCGTCAAACAACTTCACAAATTGCATGATTAGTCTTATTTAATTTAATCTTGTGTTTTTTAATAATTCTTTTTAGAAATGTATATAAGCTCAATAAAATGTTAATAAATGTAACTTTCAAATATTATTTGTCATAATTATAGCTATTACCTTCTCCTCATATTTATGTCTATGAGTGTTATTTTTTGTGACTGATAATAAATAAATATATATAGGTAGTCAATCTAAAAATGTATATATATATATATATACATTTTAAAATAGGTTTTATATATATAGTGGGTTGCGAAACATATCTATCTCACGATGATGGGTCACCCGAGGAAAAAGTTTGGGAACCGCTGGATAGTTTTCCATGTTTTTAGAATTACCTTTTTTGTGGAGAGGGACAACTTTGGCAACTTTTAAATTAAAAGGGAAAATTTCAGTTATAATGGATGAATTTACTAAATGTGCCAATGGCTTTGGCAAGAAGTTTGTTTGCATGCTTGATGACAGTAATGTGAAAATCATCAAATCCAGATGAACATTTATTTTTACGTGAGTTTATTATTATCTTGTAAATATCATGATTAGATATAGGCTGGAATCTAAATTTTTTAGCAAAGAGTGGATTAGGTCTAGGTAGAGCTTCACCTGAGATTACGTTTTGCAAAAGTAGAATAACTGAGTTATCAACAAAGTTATTACAAAAATTATTAAATAAATTACTAATTTTTGTAGGTTCTTCATACAATGTATCACTAACTTCAACTTTGGTCTCCTTTAGGTGTTTTTTTATTGTATGTTTCACTATTAATTATATTCCAAGTTGATTTGATCACATTACTTGAATTTTGCATCAAATTTTCTTAATCTTGTTTGTTAAATTTAACAATGTCTTTATAAAATGTTTATTCAAAACATAAAAAAATAATATAAAATAATAAAAACATATAAAATGTAAACAGTTTAATCAATATAAGCATTATAGGTAATTACTGTTTTTGTTCCTAGCTGACTTACTCAGTTCTAAAACTTTTAGTTTATCCTCCTTTAATTAATCTGTAATCAAATATTTTATTTGAAAGTTTTTTTATTTTTGGAAAACTTATATCAAAATAGTACAAAAAAACCTCTGAAAACTTTTCCTCTACATTTGCATTATAAACATCATCCAAGTTTCATCATATAAATATTTTAAAAACTAAGCTATATTTCTTTTGGAAATTTTTTAACAAATCTTAGTCAGAGGTTTGTTTTTACTGACTTACATTTGGTTTTGAGACAGGAAAATATACTTCTAACAACAAGCCATGATGGTCAGAAATTTGAGTGTTAATACCTGACATCAATATTTATGTCACCAATAATTAAAATTTTCCTCTTTTATTTACTAAGATCTGCAACAAATAACTCAATTTATCAAAAAAGTCTATATTGGAATTAGGGGATCTATATATTGCTACAAGATAAAAAATTGTACTGCCTATTTTCTATTCCATTACACAACATTCAAATTCTTTTGCTGCTAAAATTTCCTTAAAAGAAGACAAATTAAAATGCTTAAAACTAATATTATGTCTACCAAGAATCAAAACACCCCCACCTGTAGTAAGAGAATGTGAAAAAGAGGCATGTATTATATAATTTTCAAAATTAAATCTAGTAAGTTCCTCATTGGACATTTTATGTTCATTCAAAACAATCAGACTCGGTTCCAGTTCATTAACAAAGAATCAATTCTTGATAGTAAGTGTCCAATAATTATTAATTTATATAACAAATCGTTCTGAAAATTGGTAGGCATTGATCTATAAATTTGCTTTTATCCTAATATGTATTTTCATTTGAATTTGACATATTAGAATTCATTAAGTTATATTTTCTTTTGTGTAGGTGGAGTTTTTTGATTGGTTAATAGAATTAGATGGTAGCATATTACTATGTTTATTTAAGCTATTCCCTCAACATTTCCTGTATTTAATATGATGCATTAAGGGTTGCTATCCCAGGTAGGCGGTGCGGCATGTTTAATGGAAGTGTGGCCCTGTTTAGGTTCCAGCTGAGTATTATTATCAAATGATTTAACTGTCCTTGATGAAGGAGGTGTAGCTGTAGGTGGTAATGGATACATGTATTCATTGTTTGTATAGTGATGACTTGGACCTTCATTACAACTCCTGTCAGAACTAAAGCCAGACAGATGGTAAACAATCATTCTTGAAACCTCATATTTACCTCTCTTGTTGAAGTGTAAACCATGTGTTGTGAAGATACGTCTTGGTAGCAAGTGTAGGCGTAGAAGTTTTACATTATTGGATACATTCTCTGATACTACTTTTTCAAGTCTTGAATTAAAATGTGCTTCTTTGCATCCAGACAGAGGCGTATTTGAAGATTTGCCGCCCCTGGGCTAGACACAATTTGCCCCCCCCCCCCCACACCCAGAGGAGTATTTCACGTTTTGCCGCCTAGGGGATATAGCGGCTATCTGCCCCCCCCCCCCGCCCTTTGTTTGTATCATAGCTAATGTTTTACTAAAAACTTAGTAGGTAGTAGGTATCAACATAAGCTGAACACTATAAGTTAAAACCAATTTATTTTAATCGTGTTATTAATTGAAATGTTAGTGGTGTATTTTAGTTTACAAATGTTCTAATATGACTAATTTAGTAGAATTGTTGAAAGAAATAAGAACAATTTACAATAATAAATCAAGTAATATATGAGTTGTAAGTATTCAAGCTAAACTAGAAAGTAAAATTTAGAATTTTTAAAGTAAAAAATAGAACACAACTTTATATTATTTACATGTCTATGGCGATTAAAACAACTTTCTTCTTGCTTTAGAGTCCGAAAATGAATTGATGACATCATCAAATGCTAATTTTTTCGTCATCTCAGACTCTATAGTTAGAACAGCCACATCTCTCAAACGTGCTTCAGTCATCGTCGATCTCGTGTAGGTTTTTATTCGTTTGAGAACCGAAAATGATCTCTCAGCTGAACAGTTCGATGCAGGGATCGTTAAAAAAAGTTTCAATGCTATGTTAACATAGGGGTATATGTCTTGAACTCCATAGACATGTAACAGTTTATAGAGGTCAAAAAAACTTTTTGGACGTTCTTGTTCATTAAGTCCCTTTAAGAAAAAAAATAAATGTTGACATTCTACAGCAAAATCTTCTGGGGAAGGGAGATCTTTGTTATAAAAAGTGCACAATTTTGCCGCCCCCTAAATTCTGCCGCCCTGGGCTACAGCCCCTATAGCCCCCCCCCTAAATACGCCACTGCATCCAGGTGTGTAATGTCTCGTTGGTATTGTTGGGAGCAGCAGGTTAGTATGTAGGGTTCTTTCAATGACATTTTGAACATCACTGAGAAGCTGCTCAACACTTGTGCTTTCAATGTTGTTGGTTCCAGCTATCACTATAATATAGTCATTTTTATTTAAGTGTTTTGTTAACTCATGCACATCCACTGAATCTTGATACAGGTTTCACTATAGAGACTACCTCCACTGATTATCTTTGTTGTATCAAAGCACTAAGGCTTATTCCATGGCTGTCTGCCATAATCAATCAATAGCTTTGACCGATTCTTAATTTTACTATGTGTTTGAGTACTGAAATTCTTTTTTAGTACTTTTGAATGAATCTTACTTCTAAATAAATTTGAGTAAGATTCTCATTAGTGGGTACCTCATTTTTATTATTATTTTGCAATAGAAAACTTATCTTATTGTAACATGAATTGGTTCAACAGTTTTATATAAAGACTGTTTCATGGGCACTGTACTCCATTTACTACATGAAGAATAATTGGATAATGGTGTATAGCAATTTATACAGTGATTATCAGATTTGGAACCCTTTAAATACTGTAGCTCTTCGTCTAGTTTTTTATTTTCAGCTTGAAGAATTTCAATTGCAGTGAGTAGGTTCATGTTTAAATTTATTTAACTTTTGTTTTAATATTTAAGTATGAAAATTATCAGTAGTTTTGCTATCTATTACTATTTTGTTGCAATTGTTTCTGTATGTATCACCAATGATGTTATTCATGTAGTCTGTTAGTGTTGCTTGTGAAATAAACTTAATTTGACAATATTCTTTGCAGTTCCTAGATGGTCCAAGAATTAGGTCATTGTATTTATCACATTCTAACTTAATTCTATTATTTTATGAAGTCATCCTTATAATTTTTATTTTTAATTCAATTGCCTTATTAGTTAGTTCGTTATTCAGGTGTTTGAGTTCAATATTTTTTCCCCTGAGGTATTTATTTTCTTTTTCTATATCATCGTATCTAGGTGTATCTGGTGTAATAATCACATTATAGTGAGCAGGGAGTTGTTAAACATAAGGTGACACAATCATGGAGTTCTCTTGTAGTTGATAGAGTCAGCAAGATTATTGTATGATTGGTTAAGAGATATATGCAAACTGCCCTCATTAACAATTTTCTTTTTTTATTGGTGAACAGGAGTTTTTTAATTTTTGATTTTTTCCACTTATGAAATTGCTTCAATAAATAATTTATTCTGAGATAACTCTTGTTTTGGGATTTGTTTTTGTTTTGACAGAATTTATATAGGTCATTTTCCTTGCATACTCCAGTTTCATTAGTAGAAAAAAGTGCACAATAAGAAGATTATTTTTTTATTTTTATTCAATTTCAATAACAACTGCTGTCCTCTTATTTTGGCAGACATAGTCTCCTTTGGAAAAAGATTGTTGCATATTATTTTGTAAATTCATTAAAAATATCAGGAACAAACCAAACAACTACTCAATTCACTATCTAATTTACCCCAGTAAAAAACTACTTCAGCACTAATAGTATGAGTTTTAATCAATAATTCTCTTATTGACTTATTATAACAATTGAGCTGACAATAAATACATAACAGTGATGGCCTAACTAATATATTTAGGACAGTAAATATTAAAGGCTACCAGGCAGTAAACAAAGCAGCTGAATAAACCAGTTGTAGTTTGTTTCTGTTATTATTTATTCATTATTATTTATTTATATTACTAATATTATTTTGTATTTATTTGTTTTAATGTATAAATGAGGATTATGTTTTATTAATTTATCACAAGTAGAGTCTTGCACAACAGTTCAGTTGCTATGATAACTAGTTTGAATGACTCAAATTAGCTGATTCATTCAATACAAGAAGTAACAGCTATTAGAGTTACTTGTAGTGGCCCTCCAGTTTGTATAAATGATTTGTGTCGCTATTTATTACCTCCATCTGGTTGTATTGATTGTATTTAAAAACATATGCCACTGTACGTGTACCACCCATACACGTACAATGATAGAGACCACCCTTACACACACAGTGATAGTGACCCACCCACCACCCACACACATGCAGTGGTACTGACCCACCCGTTCACCCAAACACCTACAGTGGTACTGACCCACTCGCTCACCCATACACATACAGTAGTACTGACCTACCCTCCCACCCATACACATTACAGTAGTACCACTGTACGTGTAGGGGTGGGCGGGTGGGTCAATACCACTGTACGTGTAGGGGCGGACGGGTGGCTCAATACCCGTGTACTGTACGTGTATGTGTGGGTGAGTGGGTCAATACCACAGTACGTCTAGTGGTGGGCGGGTGGGTCAATACCACAGTACGTCTAGGGGTGGACGGGTGGGTCAATACCACTGTACATTTAGGGGTGGGCGGGTGGGTCAATACTACTGTACATGTAGGGGTGGGCGGGTGGGTCAATACTACTGTACATGTAGGGGTGGGTGGGTGGGTCAATACCACCGTACATGTATGGGTGACAGGGTGGGTCAATACCACCATACGTAATAGGTGAATGCTTTTCACATTAACATTCAGTATCACTGTATGTGTCTTGGTGGGAAGAGGAATGTCAACCTATAAACATGAGACGAGAAGGCAGCTGTCAATGCCGTTCATGTTTAGAGGTAGAGGGGCTGTCAAACTTTATATGTTTAGCCGGATGGGGAATGTATCATTGTACATGTCTTGGTGGGAAGAGGGATGTCAACCTGTAAATATTTAGATGGGATGGAAGCTGTCATTACCAAATGTTTGTAGTGGGAACGAGATGTTGACACTGTATGTGTGTGTGTGGATGGGATTGTTGTCAATTCAATCACCTTAAAATCTCAGCTAGTTAATATGAAATAAGATAACAGGCTAGGAAATCTACAAGCTTTATTTCATGTAATATGACAATGAACAAATCTCAGTTTAAACCTTCTTAAAAAAATTTATAGGATAGGTACACTGAATTTATTTGAGCAAAGGAAGCAGTCCAGATGTCAATAAAGCAACGCTCATATTGTTGCATTTGACCATTTTAATAGAAATTAATTAAGGATCCATCTTGTGAGTGGGTGGGCTCATTCCTTTGGAGAGGTTGAAGATGGAAGAAAATGTGCGGACTGTAAAGAGATTTGGTTTTCTCTTAGTACCAAACAAAAATAACATCACTGTTCTAAAATTATTGTCAAGAGATCTTAGCAACGAATTTCTGTAATATGGTATTGTATAGGGCTATTTAATTTAAATATACATTTTTCTCTTAACTTCATGAGAAATATTATCTGATTATTAAATTTTTTAACATAAAAATCCACTACTCAGTTAATTTAGCTGATTCTTAAAAAAACAAGTAACAACGCTGGTATATGAAAATATACCGTAATATTTGTGTACGTGATGTCAAATGTTAGGTTATATGATTAAAGGGGAAGAGAGTTTTAGTGTTGGTGACTATAACACAGTACAAGGTGACAGTTGGTACTTCACATACAGGGCTGCAAGCGCATATAAACAGGCAAGTCAAGTAAGAAAAAAGGTAAAATAATATGCTATAGTTTAAAACTATTATGGTTTTCTACAAAAAAAATTTTTTTAACATGACAACACCCTTTACAATATGAAATTATTAGATTAGAAATGTCTTGATAGTGAAAAACGGGACTAGGCATCTTAAGCTAATGTGTGAAGTTTCACATCTATGCTGTGTTGATATGAATTAATTATTCGAGTTTGACATGAAAATACTATACTTACAAACAACTAAAAAACAAAGAACTGCTGTACTTTTTTTTAATGGATTTCCCTCAGTTTTTGCAAGGAATTGACATCTGGGATTTGTAAAAGTATGTATAGGTGAGGGAATTAGAAGTATATATTTAAAGTATAAAGTGTACATTTTGTCAAACAATAATGACCTAAATTTGACTGTTACTATATATAGTTTTGAATACAATTTGAAATAACAGTAATTAAACGAAATCTGTATTAATTTTCAGGATTCTAAGTGGCCACCCAAACACTTACTCATTTACTAAGCTTTTAGCAGAAAATCTTATTCTAAAAGAGAGAGGTAGTGTTCCTGTTGCCATTGTCAGACCTTCTATTGGTAAGTTCTAAACTGTGCTGGTAAAATTTAAGTTTAGAGTAAATAGCTGCATGCTAAAATATTTTATTTTCAGAACCTGGGCGTTTCATAGGGAGATGACTCTTCATCTAGCTTACTCTGATTAAATAGTAGACCAGCTTCTCCATAGATACAGTATACATAAAAACACACACACACTAAGTTCTAATGTTTTGCTGTTATTTGAAGCTTCATCATAGAACATTAACATTGGTACAATGGCCAAGCTTATTAGAAGCCACATGTAGTGTAGACGCTTGGCAGCTCAATCCAACCAACACTGGAAGTGATATTTTGGAAATGAAGATTACTTTATAAAACAGAGAGCTTAAGTAAACTGAAACCGAGATACTGTGAATGTTTGTTTTGGCCTATAAAAACAATTATAGTTTCTAGTTAGCTAGCTTATTAATTAAATGGAACCAGGTTGCTTTTGATTTTGTTGGGTTGGGTTTTGTAGTATAATTAAAAGCAGAAACGTATTGGACGACGGCTGTAGATAGTAGCTCCAGGAGGCTCGTACAAGCGCTTGGCCAGTCAGAGCTCAACAGTCGTAAAGACAGATACCAGAGACAGAGTTGTCATATTATCACCATGTGACAACCGATGTATGCTATGCGAGTCAGCAATCCTAAACCTCAACTAGATAGGGGATGTGTGCAGTTCCTGCAATTGCCAATCCAACTGCACAAATAGGCAACACCAGAGCTGAACCTTAATGAAGATTGCCGAACTCTATGGGCTGATCTGACTTGCCAATATGTCTACTTTTATTTCTGTATTCTGTCTACTTGTATTTCTTTTTTTTATTATAGATCCAGGTTTACTAATAATTTTGAAAATTGGTTCAGTGAAGTATAAAATGCGAAAATCAGAATTTTACAAACAAAATAACAATGTTTTTCTGTTTATATGCTTCAGTCCAGAGGTTAGACTACTAGAGAGACCATAAACTGTCCTCTCCTTAGTCAATGATAAAACATTTAAAACTGATAATAAATGTACCACATCCGGCCAATCCCTTTAGGATAGAGTGTACATACAACATTCATAATATGTTAACTGATATACGACTTGTTTTTCCCCACAAGCTGTAGCTCATGTGATATACGACTTGTTTTCCCCCACAGGCTGTAGCTCATGTGATATACGACTTGTTTCCCCCCACAGGCTGTAGCTCATGTGATATACGACTTGTTTCCCCCCACATGCTGTAGCTCATGTGATATACGACTTGTTTCCCCCCACAGGCTGTAGCTCATGTGATATATGACTTGTTTCCCCCCACAGGCTGTAGCTCATGTGATATACGACTTGTTTCCCCCCACAGGCTGTAGCTCATGTGGGCAAATTTCAAGTTACTTCTTATTTGTATTTAATACTGTGTTCACTTTTTTGTGTAGATATAAATGGATTTTCATTTCATTTCAGTATAAACTCAAGGGATCAGATCATGTTACATATTTTGTAGGTTGTAATGTATTTTAACACTTAACAAAAATGGATTAGATTTCAGAATATGTGTTCTGGGAAATAAAGGAAACAATGCAAGCTACAGGAACTGACTTAAGAAATATGATAGTAAACGGTTGAGGATCGGTTTACAGAGTCCAGCAACTGTGGGAATGATGATTAAGGTCTAGGAACAAATATAGATTACTCACAAAGGCGGCCATTAAGATTTCCATTGACACTGGATCATGCAGTAGGGGACTCCGCCAGGAAGATGGAAGAATTAAGTTTAGGGGCGTGGCGAGTAGTCAATCTGATTGGATATTGGTAGACATAACCTTGTCTGGAAGGGATGATTTTAGAAAGCGAAAGAGTATGGAAGGAGGACTTAGGGATCTTAGAGAGAGTTAGTCAAGCCTGGAGAACAAAAGAAAAACAGTCGAGGGGCACTCCTAGTATAAAGGAGGTCTCATCTATCGTCAGTCGGACTCCAACACAAAAAATGCCGACTCCAAAGGGAATGAACCAGCCAGCCTAACCTAACCACCAGCTTCAGGTTTTGACTTTGAGCCAACCACCCCTCAGCAACAGAAGAGGAATCAGCCTAAGCCAAGGGTGAAAAAAGAAAAAAAATCAATGGTGAAGAAAGAAAAAAATCAATGGTGAAGATAGAAGAGGACTGGCAAGAGGATTCAGACTAGTCTGATATCGAGGGCGATGAGCCAAGAGGGTAGCTGGGATAGACATACCGGAAGCAGAAGGTCGACGGTGACCATCTCCAGCCTTTACGTGTTATATGGACACTTTCGCTGACCACCCAATGGGTCCCAACATTCTTCGAGGTGAGAGAAGATGGCGTAATTGGGGGTATGTCCAATTCAATCCCATATGTCAGGAATTTATCAGAGAATCCCCATAGTTACCCAAAAATAATTTAATTAAATAACTGTCCATAAAGCACTAATAAATAAGGTAATGGGACGTAATAATATTCGCATGAACATAAACTTATGTAAGTATGTATAATACTAGTAACTGAATAATAATAATAAAATATAACTATATAAATAAAATTAACTTGGTCGCAGTATACTAATGAAAACTGTAAATATACTTTTATTAGTCTGTTGCATAAAAAGAGAGCAGTGAACCTCTTCATAAACAATTGATCAATAATGGAATTTTATCATTATTAAATAGCACTATACACAAGGGCTAGGTGCAGAATTACTTGTTTTAAAAGTTTAATCATATTGAAGAATACTTTAATAATAAATTATTTGATCAGCTAAAATGTATATAATTAAATAAGTTGATTTAGTGAGTATATTCACTATATTTTACTCAAGAGGGAATTTTATTGTGCTTATTATAGATTGGTAAACCCTGTATATATTGAGTTAATTAAGTATAATGATTTGTTTTGCATAACGTATATGATGTATTAGCTATAAAGGGTTAGACTAGATTTATATAAATATTTGTGAGTTACAATCTTATCTTATTAGGATGATGTAAGGTTAAAACGTGACCAGTTCTTGTATTCCATTATTATTGTTTACTAGAACATAAGTTCAGTTATTAAAAACCTCCCCTTGTATAGTAAAAAGTGCCGATGTACATTAAATAATTTACTGTATATATAAATTGTTATGTTACGGTCATGTATTTTAATAACACTTATATTTAAGGTAGTAGTTATAAGTGGACAGAAGATTCCGCCATATTCTTTACTAAACATGTCTGATTATCTATTTCATTGGGTGCATTAATTGGCCCCGACCCCAGTCATTTTATTCAAGCCTTTCAAATTAATTTAAACTGCCAAGCTAAGTGCTTAAGTTTAATTCTATTTTATTTTAACAAAATTCTAGTCAAGTAAAAGATTCAATATTTCTAATTTGAATCGGTTTTTTTTAAAAGGGCGTAAGTCAAGAAATCAAAATTTTTCAGGAGACACAAAAAACTGTATAACCTAGGTCTGTGTGTTAAACCAAGTGTTTTAAAAATTTAACTTCATAGTATAGGGCAATATCATGCTGTCATATAAGTTTTATTTTTAAATGTTTATAATTAAAGGCTGCATTAAATTCAGTATGTAATAAAATATCGCCCTTTTAAAAAAAATCAATTTTTTTTGTGGTTAGTTAGGTTATTGAAGTAAAAGTTGACATTTTATGAACTTAAAATGTATTTAAAAAGATGTACATAATAGATTGTTCTTTAATACTCTCCCTCTTGGTCGAAATCACTGTCTGGTGCTTCAGGTGCATCAGTGGTAGGCCACTCAAAGATTTCTTCATAAAAATGTGCATGCTCATTAGGGATGTAAGGTTTCATTTTAATTATGTCATCTGCCTTAGATTTTTTAATAGGCACTTTTCCCTCAGGGTAAGCTGGAAGGGTTGGTGGCAAAACTGGCTCATTACCTTTAGCCAAAAAAAAAAGTATGGCCACAAAGGCCATTGATAGACGTGTAAGCTTTCACATAGCCCTTCAAGGTTTTCTCGTACACAAAGTGAAAGGAGTCGTTACTTGAAAATATACTTTGTTTTCTTTACTTGTTGTTTTTCCCCGTGTTTCTTGAGAGATACAAGATTGCTTGTAATACTATTGATGCCAAGTTTTAAAATCCAAAATATCTTCAGCGGAAACTTCTTGTACTACTATCTTTTCTGGTCTGTTTGTACAGTGCAATATAATTTCTGTCAATTGATGCACTGTAAATATTCTGTCCTTGGATCTTAAAGCCTTAGAAATTATACCAAAATCCCTATCGCAGGGTAAAAAGCTGTGCCCTCTCACAGGAAAGAACTGTACAACTTTTTCAAATCTTCCTGAGTCAGTCAAATACAAACAGAATCGAGAAAGGGTTTGATTTTTGTTTTGACCTGTACAGTTGTCGCAATACAAATGTAACTCAGTGTATTTGCTAGGAACAGACTTCAGGTATTCATTCAAAAATGAGGTAACTTCATTGGGACTTTTTTTACACAGCCCTTCATGATACAGGAAAATATTAGTTTTATTTTCTTTAATGTTATGTATCCCAAAAACATTCACTGAGAGTTGTCGTAAGTAATAAAGTTCCTGTAAAGGAAGTTTAGGCAAGCTTATTGTTTTCATAAAATCAAAAGAGATCGCCAAGACATGCTTTTCATTCTGACCATCTTCTGATCGTTCATACTTTAAGGATGTATAAAACTTGTTTGCTTTCCTCTTATGTACTACTACTACTTTATTATGACTAAATACTAAATATTAAGTAAAAGTAAGCTAAACCTTCACAAAACTAACCCCAACAAGCTCCAAAAAGGTTATGTTTGTTTCATCTGCTCAATAAAACTGAATACAGCTGTTAGAAGAAGAATAATGAATTTTGACATATGGCCTTTTAAAAAAAACCACATATGAGTTACGCCCTTTTAAACTAAACCACAGAATTCATACTGCTATGTCTGCCATAAGAAGTAGTAATCTTGGCGCCCTTTTAACTGAAATGGATAGCTCTATCTACATACATGACCAAAACAGAATAAAACTAAAATGGTAAAATTCATGACTTACGACCTTTTAAAAAAAATCGATTCATTTGAGTTCAAGGTTCACAATTTTAGCAAGCACATTTCTGTTCTCTACTTACTTCATTCTCAATCAAAAGGCAAACGTGGTCCTACCCACACAAATCCATGAATAGAATTCTAAAATAAGCTTGAATAGAAGGAGTCTTTTAATCAAATGATAAAATTAAAAAACAATAATACTAAGACTGATAAAATACCAATAAAATAAGACTGAAGATTCTGAAACAGGAATATTATGTTTATTTATTTACAATGGCAATGACAAATTTCATAATCTTTTTGGTGTCTTATTAAAATTATTTGTTAAATAAAATTTTTAAATGAATGGTTGTAGTAAATGGCTATAATTACTATTCTATGAAAATTAGATGCTCAAAAGATAACTATTTCAGTTTTAGGAACGCTTAAAGAGCCAATGGAAGGTTGGGTGGACAGTGTACACAACGGTGCATTTGCCTTCATTGCTGGTGCGGGAAAAGGGGTGTTTCGGACAATCCTGGCAGATGGCAAGAAGGTAGCTGACATGGTGCCATGTGATATGGTAGTCAATCTTCTGATTGCATCAGCTTCATATATTGCTTACAGGTGTTGTACATACAGTATATGTTACTATTTTAACCAAATAAAAATGAGTAAAAAATAGAACTGTAAAACCTGGTGTGCGTGGATTTATATTGTTTATGCAGTTCACAACTGAAAAAATTACACACTATAAACCAGTATAAAAAGAAATTTTATATGAAATACTGGACCATGTGATGTTCACAGCAAATCTTATTCTAGTTTTTATGGCAGTAACATTAAGTTCTATAATCAGTTACTTTCGTCTGTAAGAGAACTACCAGCAAATCAATTAAAAAATGTTATTAAAAACAAACTTTTGGAAATCTGTTTATACTCTGTGAATTACTTTTACAAATTAAAATTTTAACAATACATTTTATGTAATAGTTTTATTAATTTATTGTATACAGTATATTTGGTGTTTTGTTTTAGTTTCTATTGATTAATTTAACTTATATTTAGCAAATTGCATTAAATACTATGTAATTTGATGTTTGTCTGTACTCTACAGTTTTGTGGCAGTAAAGAATTATTATTATTATAAGCGTAAGCACGAACTTACAACACACATAAATTTCATTCTTGGTAGGCTATAAGTATAATTTACATTTATTTATTTATGATAATGTAAATATGTTGATGTATATATATTTTAGCATTCTGACGACGACCATGAGTTTTAGTCCCGAACTTAGTATGGTAATCAAAATTCAACAGTTATAACAGAATTGACAACGGCAAGTAAATAACCTATTATAAACCTATTTTGGCTTAGTTGATATTAATCCAGGAGGCAAAACACGAATAAAAACAATAAGATGCAACGTTTTTAAAATATAAAATTTTGTATTTTACGAAGTAAATTAAAAATTATGTATCATAGTTATATGACATGTAACAGAATATTAATGTAAATAGATACTTGAACATATTGTTTCCACTGATAGTGTGAAAGATAGAATCTATCTTTGTTATCCAATATTTATTTGATATCAGGTCGCAAGTTTGACACTTTCATATGTTAATCATAATCAGTATTGAGACAATTTCGATATTTATTCTTCATGTAACATAATGTTGAGAAAGTCAGTTCAAATTTTTATGCTCTACAAAATGCTGTTAAATATTTCAGGGTTTTAAAAGCCAACTCCTTGTGTTGTCATTGTACTATCAGCATGAGAACAATGAAAAGTGAAAAACACTAACAGTTTTTCATATTTGTAGAGATTTTTTAGCGTTCCATTGTTTGACAGTCAATAAGTTGGTTTTGTTCTTCTTCAGTCAAATTTAGCTCCTCGATGGCACCTACACTTGTAAACGGATTTCTATTCAAACTGTTTTTTTGGGACTGGTACAGGAAAATACTCTCTTAGTGAAGTTGATAAGGTCTTATGCTGGGCCGATATAAATCCTCACAGTTAGATTCTAAAAAATTTTGTAATACAAATACAAATACAAATATCTTTATTGCCATCAAACAAAGTAACTTGCATTAGCAATCGTCTTTACAAGAATCTATTTAAAAGCTATAAACACATTTCTTATCAAAATAATCCTTAACACTATAAAAGCTATTTTTAAGGAGGAAACTTTTCACATTTCTTTTAAAGGTAACAAAATTACATTCTTGTTTTAGATTGATTGGAAGGTTATTGAAAATTTTTATACAGTTATAAAATGTGTGGTTTTTGAAAAAGTGTGATCTGTGTGGTGGTATGTTATAGTTGTACTTGTTCCTGGTTTTACTATATAAAGATGGTAGAAATTCAGAGAAAATGTGCTGGTTCCTTTTCATAAAAATAAGTGACTCCAAAATATAAATCGATGGAAAAGTGAGCAAATTGAAATCTTTGAAGTAGGGGGCACATGATTCTGTTTGGCCAATTCCTGCAATTATCCTCACAGCTCTTTTTTGAAGAATGAAAAGAGTCTTTGTATAAGAGCTCTCAGATCCCCAAATGGCAACTGCATATGAGAGAAAAGGATATATAAGGGCATAATATGCTGAAAGAAGAATTTCAATGCTGGAATAGGTGGAGAGACGTCTTAATATAAAAACTCCTGACGACAAACGGCTCGCGACATGTTCGATGTGAGAGTGAAATTTCAAATTGGCGTCAAGGTGGAGCCCCAGGAATTTTACACCATCTTCCGCAGTAACGATACTTTCTCCTATGGAAAAGTTTAGGGGAAATGTCTCTTTATGGCCAATGGAAAAATCAAGTAGTTTAGTCTTATTTGAATTGACACACAAGAAATTTTCTTGGAACCATTGTACAATGTTGTTTGATTCAGTATAGGAGGCGATTTCCAAGTCTTGTCGTGTCTGACGAGATATGGCCAGTGATGTGTCATCGGCAAAGAGACACAGGTTCCCCTCAAGGACGCTTGATTTTAAGTCATTTATATATAAAATAAACAGCAACGGGCCCAGGATGGAACCCTGAGGGACTCCAGAGATGACAAGCTTCTCATCTGAGTATGAAAATGTCATACAGTCTTGATCTATTGAGGGTATCTTTACTATTTGCCTGCGACCGATAAGGAAGGAGGAGAACCACTTTAGAGCAGTGCCCCGAATCCCAATGCTTTCAAGTTTTTCAAGCAGCAGACCATGATTTACCATGTCGAAGGCTTTTCTGAGATCGAAAAAGACACCCACAACAGATTTTCTTTGATCCAGCTCTTTTACAACTATGTTAATAAGAGAAAACATGGCATCTACAGTAGACTTGCCCTTTAAAAAGCCGAATTGACCAGAAAATAAAATACTATATCTATCCATGAAAGAAATCAATCTATTTAAAACTGCTTTCTCAAAAATCTTAGAGAATGAAGATGTTATTGCAATGGGTCTATAGTTGTCAAGCATTTCCTTTTTTCCTTTCTTAAAAACTGGACTCACAACTGAAAGCTTCAGAAAGTCGGAAAATATTCCAGTTTCAAATGAGCTGTTGATAATGTTTACTAGAGGATTTGCTAGAAAGTTTGAGCAGGATTTCAGGAGCTTAGACGATACATTATCAGTTCCAGATGCCGTTTTAGGCTGTAATGAATTTATCAAATCAATAACTCTTGGTACTGGCAAAGCTGAAATAGTGGTTATGCGATATATGCGGGTGGTAGTTTGTTTCCCGATATCTTGACAAATCCCAAAACTGAATAAGCCGATTTACACATACTTATTACATGATCGCAAAAAGTAAATTTAGAATAAAATGAAATATCTAAATCTTTAAATTGGTATACTCTGTTTATAAACTGTTCTTTTTTGCATATTTTTAGACTAAAACATATTCTACGATTCTTATAAAAAGTCAGATTTATTCATCAACAATAACCCGCCCGTCCATTCACTTACAGTGGTATTGACCCACCCGCCCACCCATATACTTACAGTGGTATTGACCCACCCGCCCACCCATACACTTACAGTAGTATTGACCCACCCGCCCGCCCATACACTTACAGTGGCATTGACCCACCCGCCCACCCATACACTTACAGTAGTATTGACCCACCCGCCCGCCCATACACTTACAGTGGCATTGAAGAAGGGGGGGTTTGTAAATGATTTTTTTTTACTATCCTGGACCAGATTTCAAACTTTTGTTTTATTGCTTCAACCTTGTCACGTTTTTTATATTCAGTAAAAACGTATCAATGGCATTACAAATATCTAAATTGGGACTTTCTGATGGTTGCATAGAATGGTTTGGGTCTTAACTTTCTGATAACCAGCTGTGTGTCAGATTTGGTGACAATAGTTCTTACTGGAAACCTGACACTTTTGAGGGGTGTCACAAGGCTATGTCCTTGGTCTTCTTCTTTTTTCTATTTACATTGATGAGCTACTGTGACCAAACACTCTTCTTTCCATATATATGCTGACGATTTGCAGATTTACAGTCATTTTCCTGTGTCATATTTTCCTAACATTGTTGCTGACACCATTACTGACATTGGTAATTGGGCTTTTAGACACAGTCTGAAATTGGATGAGAGCAAAACTCAAGCTATTCTGATCGGAACTTTCAGACTTTGGTGCAATATTGACCTGACTAACTCACATAATCTTACACTAAACAGCCATCCTATTCCATACAATAACAAGGTAAGGAATCTTGGTCTTAATATTATGAAAATCCAAATTGGGATGATTACATTACTGAAACTTATAATATTTGCTGGTATTTATAGCCTTGACAGATTTTCTGTTTATTTGCCTATGAATATAAAAATATTGCTTCTAAAGACCTTGATTTATTGTCACTTCAACTATTGAAGCGATTTTGTAAATGACATGACATTGAGCATTCAGATACATTACTACAAGCCCAGAACTATTGTATTCGCTTTATTTTTAAGATTAGGTGGCATGATCATATTACACCATTTATCAATCAGTTACATATCTTGAAATTGAATCTACCTCCGTCAGTTTCACATTCTTACCACATTGCATTCCATTCTATTTAGGAATGATTCTTCCTCTTATTTTTCTGAATGATTTTCTCTTATTTCTAAACCAGTAATTGGAACACCCAGTGCGGAGATTCACTGCTATCAATTCCTGTTCATAGTTCTTCTATCTTCAGTAAACTATTCACAGTTTCTGCTTGTCAACTGTGGAATAATTTACCAGGTCACATAAGAGGCATTGGCGAGTGTGAACGGTTTAGGGCTGTGGTTAAGCATCATCTATTTTGGGCCATGAGGGGTTGACGAATTCGTAGCACTGGTGATGGATTTAGCAGTTAGAAGGTGTATGAAGATGAGTGAATGTTTTTGTTTGTAAATAGTTTATATGTTTTTATTGTTTATATATTTACTATCAACCTATATACAGATCATTACTTGTTATTATTAATTTTCTCTAATACATTACTTTTATTATTTCTATTGTATTTATATGTATGTTAGAAAATAGACAAATATCTTTATTAAATGAACATTGAGTACAATAATGTTGTCAGCAAATTACAAAAAGTACAAATTATTTTTAGGCTAGTTTTTCTATAAAAGTATATAGATGTTTCTTGACCCAGTTTGGAAGAAAGGGCTCTTCTCTCCAATGAACTAATTCCTAAATGGAATATATAAGAAGAGCTAGGAGCCAGGTGATTAGCCGCTTCCTCATTTGGTTGATAGGTCCTGAGGTTTTCAACTCTTAAGGTAGGAAGTTGGTAAGCTTAGCTCCAATGTATGTGGGCTTCCTCTCATAGAGGGCCAGTCTGTGTTTGGGTAGTTGTCATTACCATTCCTTATGAAGTAGTTGTAAGTTTTTCTTCTGGGGAGTTTTTAACTTGCAGCATAGAGAATTACCTCCAGGATATAGAGTGCTGGTACAGTAAGGATTTTTCAAGTTCTTGAAGGCTCTCCGGCAGAATTCCTGAGATCCTAGACCAAGCGTGGATCTAATGATCTTATTTGGTGTGCTAGCACTCAATGGAAGTTATTTTTAGATGAGTTACCCCATAGCACAAGGCCATACCATAGACGGGACTCAGCGAGTGCAAAATAAGCTGTTCGGAGTATGCTCTCATTTTCTATGTTTGATTTAATTTTTTAATGACAAATACAGTCGAACCAAGTTTAGCTTATACCCCATCTACATAGTAATTCCATGACAGGTTAGAGTTGATGGTAATTGGCTCTTTCAGTTCTCGTTATTCCCAGTATTTCTGCTGTTTTCAGTATTTTCTGTCCAAAGAAGAGCTGTGTGGTTGTTATGGCAGTATTCAAGTGCAATGTTGTAAGATATGTATGCACGTACTTCCAATGCTACAGTTGTTTTTGTACTTTTTTATAAGGGCAGTATCATCTGCATACATGAGCACTGAGCAGTATTGGTCCAGGAGATTTGGCATATCACTAGTGAAATGATCAACAAAATAGGGCCAAGAACTGAGCCCTGCGGTACAACTCTGTCTAATTTTGAGCTTCTGATAGGATATTTTGTATGTTTTCTTTTATTGTGCAACTTAACTAAACAACTTGTGACCTCCCTTCTAAATAGCTTTTAAACCATTTTGAGGCAGTACCAGTTACAACAATCCTTTCCAATTTTTTTAGGAGCAATTTATGACTGAGACAGTTGAATGCCTTACTGTAATCGAGCAGGATGGCATTTTTTCATTGCAGTGTATGATTTATTATGTTTATTATTTTCATTTTGTGGTTAGGTGTAAGAGAGGGCTCTATGGCCCTAACTTTTCCATTTGTGTCATTTTTTTATGACCAATAAAGACATTTTTCATTTAATTTCATTGTCACCGTACTTCTGCATTTTTAATATACTTAACTATACAATTGTACATCCATATGTTTTGAATAAACAGTACATGTTATTTTATAAGTGTAAGTAACATGTATAACACTATATTTTTATATATTGGTAATTAAAAATCTGTATGCGTTGTCTTGCTTTTTTAATATCTCAGCGTTTCCATATTATTCTATATTTCATTTGTTTAAGCAAAATCTGTCAACTGCTACTTATTATTGAAAATCAACATACATAGCTTTTAAATTACCAACTATTTTCTAATTAGTTTGTAAACTGTGTTTGTTACGATAGGCTATATGTATTGTGGCATTCATTGTATGAAAATCATATTAATAATTTGCGTTCAAAAAGCAAGTTCTATTTTTGCATCATAAAATTATTGGTGAAATAAATTTTACCAAAGACTAATTAATTATAATAATGATAACTTTATTCCCATAGTATGAACAACAAATAAATAATAACAATAAATAATTATACTGTACTACACGATGTGTCATAGAAATTTAATTAACCAATAATCCCATTGTTAATTTAGTTTTCTATCCATTCATGACAAATTAAAATTCACGTTATAAAATAATAATACAGTTAATTTTTCCCAAAAATATATTCAAAATATTACAACAGTTTAACAAAAACTCTCTCCTAGACCTCTTCTTTAAGCTACATTATCTTAAAATTATTATTATATCTTATTATATACAAATATTTACACACCTAAATTCATATAAAAATATCCATACATACCCAAACTGATACGAACATACAACTTAAATTAAATTTAATGTACTTATATAGCTCTTTGGGTCTGCTCTGTTATTTCCGCTGACAGTATGCACACTGTCGCGCATGGTGATAGCGCTGGGCGCTCATCCTCATTTGCTTAGGCTCACGTGGTCATGACTGTTCAATTGAAACAATAGTCAAAGACTATCAAACTAGTTAATAGTGCACATAACTACTTTACAGTTTTTGTCCTGTGCCGCTCCCGTGGTTCGGAAGTCACGTTAAGTTGGTGGTCTCCGGTTAATCCTAGTCAGGTTATGTGTTAGAGAGAGTTTCTTAGCTCTAACTTTACCTAGTAAAATAAGACATTCTTCAACTTTTCTTTTTATGGAATGGTTCATTTGAAATTAATTTAATGTAAAACAGCGCTTTGTCAATTAATTGGTACCACTCTTACTTCCTGTTAAATGTATGGTTAGATTTTGGTGTACTGATTTATGAATTTTAATCCATAAATAAATGTTGTATCACTCTAACATGTTACAGTGATGATGGTGTAAAAGTGTTTCACATGACATCTGGCACCAAGAATCCCATTTACTGGAACCAATATGCAGACCTGACAGTGGAAGCCATCCATCGTAACCCATGTCTCTACCCAGTGTGGTACCCAGGTGCCAAATGCAGGACAAACATGCCTTGGGCAGCTTATAAACTCCTTACTTCCCACTACATTCCTGCTGTTCTTCTATATATACTGGGCAAATTCCAGGGCCGAACTCACAGGTATAAAGCACTTTTTCTCAGATACTGAGATTCGTAATTGGGTTAATATGGTATCCTGACTAAAATAAATAAAAAAACTTTAATTCTGTGTATGTCAGGTTGTATTATGTAATAAAAATACTATTCGAATTTAGTGACAAAACAAATTGAAGCTCTGATGCCCCAAAATCCAAAAAAATTCAAAGATTAAAATCCAAAGACTCGGTGCCTGATAATTGAACTTGTACTCATATACCTACAGTGTATCGACCCACCCATTTAAGTTAAACTTACAAGTTATGATTAAAAATCATCATAGATATGTTGGAAACAATATTTGTGAATCTTATGACATTAAATAAGAAATTATATCCTTAGGGTTAAACGAACAATAATTTATCCAACAAACCTTTTTTACAATATATTTTACTTAGATATGTAATATTAATAAGGCATATATCTGATTTCATATTTGAACACAGTTTAATATAAATTTTATTAAATGTGTGTTCAGCCATGCAAATCAAGTAAAAAACCATTGAAAACAGATATATTTTGGAAAAATATTTGTTTTAGTATATTTTTAATAATAATATGGTCAATGAATGTTATTACTTTGACTAATCAAAGATTTATGGGAAATGTACAGGATACTTCAAGGCCAAGGCTAATAAATAATATTGCAAAACTATATCCTTACAGGTTACTAGAAATACAAAATAAATATGTAAGAGGAATGCTGCTGTCAAAATACTTCACAACACACGAGTGGCAGTTCAACATGGCTAATACAGATGCACTAATGGATTCTATGAGCCAGGCTGACCAGGAAAATTTCAACTTTGATGTCAACCAAGTCCGCTGGCCTGAGTACATTGAGACATGCACTATCGGTGTCAAGAGGTTTTTCCACAAGGAAGAATCTAGAACCGACTGCATCGCTCACAAACACATGAACAGGTGAGATAGAACATTAAATATTTAGTCACTCCAGTACCATAATGTGATACTGTATGGAAATATACACAATTATTTGTATTAATACAAAATATTTAACCACATTATTTAATCCTAAATCAGTACTTGAGGGTATGTAACTGCTTTGCATCTTTAACATGAATTTCAAGAAAATTCAAGTTTACACATGCAAATCACACACATGCCTTGAATTTATAGATTTAGGAATAATTTATGTAAGTATTTACAACTATAAAGTTGAGAATATATTAAATTTAAAGGTTATAGTCATGTTCTTATTTCAAAGGCCAATTTATCAGATTTGAAATATGAACATGACTAAATTTAATTTTCAAAAACAAAAATAACATTTCCATAACAAAAATAAAATGTTCAAACTCATATATTTACAAAATGTTTGTATAGAATATTTATTTTATATAGCCAGGCAAAATAAA
Source organism: Stictocephala bisonia (assembly GCA_035578905.1). Classification (NCBI taxonomy): domain Eukaryota; kingdom Metazoa; phylum Arthropoda; class Insecta; order Hemiptera; family Membracidae; genus Stictocephala; species Stictocephala bisonia. The sequence continues at coordinate 263,125 of JAQJVL010000238.1, read as the reverse complement.
TAGCTAAATAAAATAAAGGTTAAATAATACATTACATTATAAACTGAAACAAAACTTTATTGTAAATTTACTTAACAATAAAGATTAAATAATGTGGTTGAGATGACTCAAATATTTTTAGAACCAAAAATAATTATCAATTGAAAATGCTAGTAAGCTTTAGCATTCACCCTCTTACGTTACTATTTATCATTTCTTGCCAACAATTTGGATAACCTGTGAAAGGAATAGCAACAATTTCTAATTGAAGCTGAGAAAATTATCATATAGCATTATTTTTAAAACTGAATCAAATTACTAATCTTTGCTGGCTACAAGGATGAAATAACGGCTATGCTTACAGGTTGGTTTAAGCGTCTAATATTTGAACTCTATTTTGAGGCAAGGTTTTAAGCATTTGATTCACTTAAACACTCTTTAGAAACATTTAAACTAGATTCAAAAGTGCTTAAACAGAATCTTTCATTCTAATTTAGTTAATGGAAACCGACCTGAGCTTATGGCTCATGGAAAGACTTTTTTCCTCCCTGGAGGAATTTCTTCAAGGAACTTAAACGAACTGACTTGCTACCTGAAAATAAAAACCTATTTATTGCAATTTTGTACAAATCTTGACACCATTTGTAATCTTGATGATAAGAAATAAAGATGATTCTAATTCTGAAAACCACAGAAAAAAAGAAACAAAGGTGTCTTGCCTATTGCCTCAGTGGATAAGTCAGTGAGTAAAAAATGATTATAACTAATGTACATCTTTATAAACCTGTAATATTTACTACTACATCTATACTCGAGAATTCAGAGGGAATAAGGGGAGGGACTGACAAAAGTGCTGGAACTGTCATATGCAACGGAAGAATCTACTATATCCCAACCTGGAGAACTACTCAATACCCCAAGTTTCTAAATCACCACCCGTTCTTCGCACTACACCTGTGTTTCTTTCTCCATCATGTAAAAATACAATGTTATATTACTACCATCATATTTTTCATTGTTTGAACAACATTACATATATCATGCCAGGCATAAACGTTGCGGTTTACCGGCGAGAAAGATATACCTGAGTAGACCTAGAGCAAACATGCAATGGAAAATGGAAAGAATTTAACTCAGTCGTGAGTGAACAAGTCGACATCACTCTAGTGGGTTTATTGTTAGTCGCCATTAAGTCTAAAAAGAAGAAAATACAAAAAAACCTAGTGAATACACTCATAGAATATTAGTAAACGATTTAAGTTCAGATACTTAAGTTTGCCATAATTGTTTGTGAGTGGACTAAGCCATAATTGTTTGTGGGTGGATTAAGAAGTCTACCAAAAACTGTTATTACTTGTAACTCCTCTAATAAAGAAACGAAATACTGTTATAAGCTTACATTTCTTCCTATGTAAGATTGACAGCAAATAATATTGAAAACAACAGACGCTCTCTACTTAAGGAACTAGCCACAACTAACCTAAGAACGGTAAAAACTGTACAAGTGTGCCAGAGTGACTCTCACACATGCTCAGGTCTTGATACCTGTACGGGAAAACCACACACAAAAAACAGGTGTGTATACCTGGCCTAAAGCAATTTCTTAATTTTGCCATTAGCTTAAAAATAAGCATTAAGGCTGATATAGCCTGAGAAATAAGCACAGGAATCAGTTTTTGGCAATGTTGAAATCTTTCTCACACTGGAACTTTGTGTATTTGATGGTAAAGGCTGTCACAGATCTAACCAATATTTTGGTAACATCAATATCATGTTATCAGATGCAAGTAAATTGTGTTCCATTATGTTTATTTTGGAACATAGAAAATATGGTTGTCAGCCAACGGTATTTATATACAATAGCACTAGTTAAAAACTTCAATCCTTTGTGAATCCCCTTATTCTAAAGATAATCAAATGTAGGGTTAAAGCCCTTATATCACCTTATAAATTATTCCTTCAAAAAATAGAATATTTTCCAAGAGTTTGAAAAAATCAGTTTTTACAGTTGTTGCCTGTTTATGAGAAAGAGCTGGATAGAAATATATCTCTATTTTCAGTAAATATGGCTAACTAAAAAAATCATAAAATATCTGCTTATAATATCTTAGGTGTACATTGTGTCATGTCACATTTCACTTGTTTTTATAAAAATACAGTACAGTTGACCAAGTGAATTCAAAATATGATTAAATGAATAATTGTCTAACATTTGAATACTGTAGTACTGTACTAGTGAAATAATACTTAATTCAGTAAGAAAATACAAAAATATTTACAGAAATGTTCATTACTGTCAGTAGTATTATCCACTATTTTAAATGTATAAGTAATATAATTTAAACTATTTTTTATGATAAAAGTGATTTGGAACTAAAGAGAGCTGGAACTTTTTAAAACTGTTTAAGAAAGGAAAGGGTAACAATAATTGTTTGTTGGTAATGCAGGTTATTGTTGATGTATCAATAAATGAAATACAAATTTATAAATATTTATTGAATTGCAGGAGCTGGTGGGTCGATATGGCAGCCAAAGTGACCGTCTTCATTGTGCTATTTCTATGTTTCAACAGACTACTTAGCAACACCACGTCCCTAATGACAGCTCTTATTCTTACCTACATTTTGTTTGATTTTTAAAGATAAACACATTTATGTTGACTGTATCATAACCATATTACTAAATTAACTCTACAAATGGCGCAATGAAGATTCAATGTACTAATGCAAGCTTTAATAAACATTTCTTGTGTGAATCCCTCTCTAAATTAACAAAAATGTGTTTTTTTAGAGGGGCAGTATAAATAATATTTTATAGCATGTTTTAATTAGCAATTTGAAGTTATATGTTTGGCATAAAACACCGGTTTATTATAAATGTGAAAACAACACATTGTGAAAAAATCCTCTGTTCTTTTCAAAATATTAAATAAGTATAAAATAAATTCAAAAACTTATTATGAACCCTTTAGTATAACTGTACAATGCAGCCTTTGGGTGGTGTTCTGAAGGTTTAGTTTCACATCAGTTTCACCCCTCTAATACAACAAGGACAATTCGAATATTTAATAGAAATTTCTATTCTCTGATATATTAATGCTTATCATGAAGAAGATTTATGTTTGAGACAAGGTCTACAGATATCTGATGCACGCTTTCAATAACCGCAACCCTAAATATTCTCTACAATATTCCCTCCCCTTATAAGTATTTTTGGATGTGACCTCTGGCAATCAGGATGAAAGTTCTTGGTGCCTTTCCATTCACAACGATAGTTGAAATATAAAGATATTCATATTCTTACTGTTCATTCAATCTTTCCCAGAGCCTTGATGGGAGTTTGATAAAGCTGACTGAAGGACTTTGGTCAAGGCTTGACCATGATGGTATCAAAGTCATTCAACCCTGTATAAAGAATTATGATCTTTTCACAAGTCTTGTTATGTCTACTGCTAAGACATTATCTTATGGGCTTCAGAAAAACATTCATACCAGAATAAAATAAGGTAGAGATTGTGAAGGCAATGTGACATGTGGTTAAAGAACCCAGACACAGTTGATCATTTGCTGCATTCTCGTGCTATTACTAGAAGAGAAGTGGATTCTTTTTAACAATAGAAAATTTAAATTTTACCAATAGCAGCCGGCAAGATTGTACGTAATGTAGCAACAGTCCCGTAATGAGTCTGCTGGGCCACATTTATAGCCTATAACAGTCAGCTTATCCAACTCACTCCACCAACATTCTGACAAAAATGTTGTATACAGAGTTTACAAAAAAATGTTGTAAACAAGCCTACTTTGGCCGTATGACCGGTTTTGTCTCAGGAGTAGAGATGTTTCTCAGTACGCAACCGTATATGTTCTTGAGTTTTGATCTTGATTAAACCTATAATTATTTTTCTATAGTTATTTTTCTGTGTTTTCTTATATTTTTAGTTGTTAATAAATAGTTTTCATTTTTGTATACCTAGTTCTATCAAAATAATTCGTTAAGGTGAAAAAAAACAGATTTGTTGAAACCTACTAGGTGAATTTTGTTCTTCCAAGAAAAATCACTGTACTCAACACCAATATGATACAGTACTTGTAAAAAGCAGATATGCAAGGAACTCACAGGATGTACTAATCTGTTGTACAATGTTTGTTTCAAGCAGCAAATGGAGCTTGATTAAAAAGAGAAGAAACATGCTATGTTTTTAACACCTTTTATTCTTTTTTATTTTTGTACTATTATTTTCATTTAAAACTTTTAATAAATAATATTTTTATATGTGATTAATTATAGTCTGCAGTAAAAAATATACATTCATTTAATATATAAACTAGAGAAAACAACCATACTTACTTATCCGTCTCCAACTCCAGTTTCCCGGGTGTGGTAACAAGTCCTCTCCATCTCGTCCTGTCTGCATTCCACTGGCTCACGTGTACTTCTTTCCCGTTAGCTTCTCTTCCTTCTACATCTTCTTTGATTGAATCCAACCATATTTTTCTTGGCCTTCCTATCAGTTGTGTCCCAAGAATTTCCTTCTCGAAGCATTTTCATGCCGTTCTTGTTTCTTCCATCCACATTAAATATCCATACCACCTTAGCCTTTTTTGAAACCTTCCTATACGTTTCAACAAAGCTACCTCCAATCCCGCCTCTTCTCTACTTTCTTGATTTCTTATTCGGTGTAACCTTGTTTTTATGTTCATAGTTCTTATAAACTTCATTTCTGTGGCCTGAATCTTACTTATATCCCTTTTACTTAAAGTGCACATTTCAATCCCATATGTAAAAATAGGTACAAAATAGGCATTGTGGAGGGTCTTTTTGAATTGCTTAGGGATTCCCATAGTAAATTCTGTACAACATTATATAAGTCAGCTGCCTTTATGGTCCTATTTTGTACCTCTTGCCTATGTATATTTTAATTGGTGATTATACCTCCTAAGTAATTAAACGCAGTTTACAACCATAACATTCATAAATTAATTATTACAAAAATATTCATATTTAATTTTTTTCACCAATTTTTAAATAAATTAAAAGCATATAAAGTTACTTTATACTGTCTTAAAGTCTATCAAATCAACTTAGAAATGAAACAAATATTATATTTTATGATTTCGAATAGATAATCAGTTAATGTCAAGGTGGAGTTCTTTGTTCCAACAACATGACTGATGACGGGTTAATGAATATTTTGTAAATGTTATTTCTGACTTAAAAAGTGAAGCATTTGGTGCTGACTTATTTCAGCATGAAGTTCATGATAATAAGGTAAAATTAGAAAGCTTTAGTATAGAATCTAGTGAAATTTATAAAATTATAGTAAACATGCCTAATAAAATAAGTTGTGGTATTGATGGTATCAACACTGTAACAATTAAAAATAACGTAGATATATTCAATCCTTCACATTGTATTATATTTAAAAAGTCTCTCATGCAGGATAAGTTTCCTACTGAGTTTAACACTGCTGTGGTTTTCCCAGTATATAAAACTGGTCGAGGATGCAACTCGAGTCTCATCATACCGTCCAATCTTTCTAATAAATAGCATTGCAAAGGCATTTGAAATTTTTATAAAAGAAAAGCTGCTTAATTATTTTACAGACCAAAATATTTTCTCGCCTAATCAGTATGGTTTTTTGCCTAATACGAGTACTGACCTAGCCATTGAAAACCATGTGGATCGGATTGTCACCTCAATTGATGGTAACAAATACTCATTGTCTTTATATTTAGACTTAATAAAAGGGCTTTTGATGTTTTTGATATGTTGCCGCGAAAATTAAAGAACTATGGTGTGGGTGGTTTAGTTTTTAAATTATTATCTTCTTTTTGTCATGGGAAAAAACAGGTGGTAAAGGTGAATGGTGCTACAAGTGAGATGTTTGAAGTAAGATTTGGAGTTGTTCAGGGTGGAGTTTTGGGGCCTTGATGTTCATAACTTATTATACATAAATGTTCAGCATCCAACTGCTAATGCTGATGACACCACCTTAGTCTGCTCTGCAGGAAACAGACAAATTCTTAGACAAAAAGTCAACTAAAGACCTAAAATACATTTCTACATGTCTAGTAAAACTGCTAATAAACAACTCAAAGCCAAGATGCATGGTATATTTTTATTTTGGAATACCTATATCCATTTTAACTAATGAATTTGATTTCAAATGTCACAGCCATCAATGTATTTATAACTGCTCTTGTTGAAAAATTGAAATTACTGATAATGTAAAATATCTGGGAATATTCATTGATACAAAATTAAAATGGAATATTCAAATAACAAAGAAAATCATGAATATAAATTATGCATTGTATTACTGTAAGAATAATTTAAAAAAAAAAAGTATATATAAAATAGCTCTTGGGTAGAAATTACACTAAGATATGGAATGATACACTATGGGAGAATGTTTCCAACAATTTTGCAGCCACTTATAATGGCACAAAGAATGTCACTTCGAGCTACATATTTTGTTAAAAAGTATGAACCTGCAGGAAGTCACAAAAAAGCTTAGCGCCAGCTACAGGACGTTGTCATGCATACAAAAAAAAATCGAAAATGTTTAGTGACATTTTTATGATTTCAGCTTATTTTAGCTGTAATCCGCCATTTGGTATGTTTAAAACATTTTTTATAACATCCCATTTCATAACTAATAGTTTAAATGTAACTATTTATATTTTATTTTATTCGCGAATACGTGGCATACAATATAATATGAGTTTCCATTGAAATAATTTTGTTCAGGTAACATGAAACAGACATGTTTATTATTTTGAAATTGATTTTGAAAAAAATTCGCTGTCTGACTGTTAATTAGTACATTTTGTGATAAACGTGTAAATGTATAGTTTGTTCACAATTTTATTCTGATTACAAAAATAATAATAATATATTAATAATAATAAATGTTATTTCTCACATTTTTTGTAACAAGGAAACCAATACAAATAAATATTATATTGAGAAGACCTCCACATGGGCAAAGCCTGTGTGTAGAGGCCGAGTTCCAGTCAATTAAACAGTTTTTGTGAGTCATACTCTTTACAGTTAATTTATGACATACATTGAGAAGATTAAATATATAATTTACTATTAATATAAGTAGAAAAAAATCAAACAAATAAGTTGATATTAAAATTATAGACTGTAACTGAATATATTTATGGCAGTACAAAATAATATAATGTAAAATTTAAGAATGAAATAAAAAATGCAAAATTGTTATTGTATTAAAAAAATGTCTAGTTAAATTGAGCGATACCTAGCCTACCAAAATATACCCATTCATACACTCAAGACTCACCACAAACGTTGATATCTCATGATCCCTAACATAATTAAATTTAACACATTAAATAATCAATATACAAGTATTTACATACGTTCAACCAAACATATCACCACTCATGCACAATCACAACAAGTAATCATTCTAAAGCACCATTCATACTTCCAAGTACTCGAACAAATTCCTGCAAACAATAAAACATAAAATATTCGGGGCCCTAACTCTAGACATGACCATCACCGGCTGACAATCTCCGAGGTGTAGTGCGGCATCAACATGGCACTAGATGCATCCCTACCCATTTGAAATAGCCAAGTCATAATTTTTTTTCTTATATACATTTGAGCTGTATACCCCTAATATTTTCAACTCTTGTGGTAAATTTTGAAATATGATGTGGGCAATATGAAAGCATTTGTTGTATTTATTGTTTTTGTTGCTAAAGGTGTACTTACGGCAATATTAGTTTGGTATCTCGTAGCATAAACATGAATAAATGAATTTATTTCCAACTAATATTGACAATTTATCTATTTTCATAGTACTTATTTGGAAATTAACTGGCCACTATATCGAGTTATGTGACATGATCTATTAATACATAAAAACTGTGATTATTTTAAAAACTGTACATTAAAATAACTTTTATGAAAAGCTGTTTGATATCCAGAATTTAATGGTGTCAAATAAATCTTCTGAAGGATACCTTAATGGTTTCCTCAATGCCGCTTTAAAAATAGATTTTTGAGTGATAATAAGTGGATGAAGGTGTGATATGTAAGCCCCGCCCCAAGCAATTATTCCGTACTGCAGTATAAATTTAATGTATGCAAAATAGACGGTTCTTAATAAATTAATATCTATAATTCTTGATAAAACATTTAACATGTAATACATCGTCTTAATTTATTATTTGTATAACGGACATGAGTCGCCCAAGTAAACCTATTATCAAACATAATTCCTAAGTACTTGTAACTCTAGACTCTCTCTATGGATTCATAGTCACATTGCACATTTTGAGCTCTACAAGAGTGAAGCTTAAGCTCAAGGGGTCCGGGGTCGCAAGCAGCCCTTAAGGCCACTGCCATGTACTTTGTCTTCCCCACATTGTCAGCCGGTTCTGGTCAAACCAACGATTGACAGTGAGCAGTCCATCCTCAGCGTGCCGAAAGGCCTCCTCCCAACTATCACCCTCAAATAAAAGCGCCGTGTCGTCTGCATAGTGCATACAAATACATTTCACCTTTTTCTAAATTAATTTTGCTGATATTGTTTATGTATATTAAAAATAAAAGCGGCCCTAGGGTACTTCCTTGAATAACTCTGTACTTAATGTTCTTTATTTTGCTGTTTGTACCATTTACTTTAACTAGTTGTTTCCTGTCCTTTAAATAACTTAACTTTAACTAAAATAACTTTATGGCATTGCCCCTGAATCCTAATAATTTCATTTTTTGCAATAATATGTCTCTGTCTAAAGAATCAAAGGCTTTGGCCAAATAAATAAAAATTGTGATAATGTGTTTGCTTCAATTTAATTTTGAATGAATTTGATTAGTTAATTGAAAAAATACATCCATATAATTACGGTCTTTCCTAAAGCCGAATTGATTTCCACATATTAAATCATTTTTGAATAAATAGTTGATTAACTGGATTTTGACACATTTCTCTAATATCTTACCCACCACGCTTAATAGAGAAATTGGCCTATAATTATGTCACTTTCCTTTTTCTCCTCCTTTACGGAGAGGTGTGACCTTCGCAACTTTAAAGGAATCTGGGAAGATTTCCTGAACTATACTGTTATTAACTACCGTTAATAGTGGTTCCTTTAAATGTTCATAATTATCTTTAATAATGTCCACAGTAATGTTATCCACACCCGACACAGACCCTCCTCTAAGTTCCTTGACACACACCTCCAGCTCACGCTCTGTGACTGAAACTAACCTAAACTCGGAGACTGCCACATGTGTTGCATCATCCACCACACAATCCCCAACCGGAACCGCACTGGCTAACTCCTCGCCCACGTTTACAAAATAATCATTTAACATGTCCGCAACTTCAATGTTCTTATCTAGTGCATTATTTGGTAACTGAAAATGTTCCGTTTCAATAAATCCCGTTTTTTTCTTTTTCCCTGCAATATCACTTAAATATGTCCATAATCTCTTTGGATTATTTGCATTTTTTTTAACTTGTCTTTGAAATATAATTCTTTGGCCCTTTTTAAAATATTGCTGAGAATGTTTCTGTACGATCTGAAATGATTTAATAGTTCAATGTTGAACAGTTCCTTTTTAGTTCTTCTACTAAGCTGGTCCCTTTTCCTCATAGGATTTATAAACCCTATAGTAACCCATGGTTTTAAACGCGTTTTTGTTTGAAACTTTAATTTTGCTAGTTGCCGCTAATATTGTTCCTGATATTTTATCAACCAAACTCTGTGCAGATTGATTGACATCTTGACACTCACCGACATTGTCCCAATTTATTTCCGAAATTAAAGTACTTATTTTATTTTTATTTATGTTATATCTATAATACGTATTTTCTGAGGACCCACGTTGCCTTAACACCCTCCATCCTGCCAAAACCATGTAATGGTCTGTTAGGCTGGATTTTATTACAGCAGAAGATACTTTATCCGCGTATTTGTAACCAGAAAAAATGTGGTCGATAAGGTGTTGGGTGTGGGCTGTGACACGGGTTGGCTTATAGACACAAGACACAAACCCTGCCCCGTACAACACGTCCAGGTAGCGGGCCGCTTGCGCAGATATATAGTTATTACCTATAATTTTATTTTGTATATGACCTGAAATGAAAACGTGCACAGTTTTACTTTTCTGTCTGCTAAGATTTACAATCCATCAACATATGACAAAATAAATATTATGTAAGAATAGTACATATTATGCTAAAATTAAAACAAAATAAAATAATAAATTTGTAATATCACCTCATTTACATATGTATTAACAAAACAAACAAACCTAGTCACTGTTGACATCACGCAATGCCACAATGACTTAAGTGGTATTCGTTCGAAACAGCTAGTCATTGTAACGATAGTCAGCTAGCCCATAGATACTTACTCTTACTCCCAGAGCCATTTATATCGGAGATGATATTTAGCCGCACCAACAAATCTTCGCCACGTTATCCGGTCCTCTGCATCTTTCTTTTCTGCTCCAAATCTCTCCATATCTACTTCCACTTGTTTCCACCATCTCTGTTTAGGTCTTCCTAGAGGTCGCCTTCCAACAGCATTGCACTCTAATACTCTTCTCAGTATACATTCGCCGCCTCTTCTCAATACGTGACCAATTATATCAATGCTGTTGTAGAGTTGACTTATCTCTATATTGTGTCTTCTTCTCCATTCCCCTTGATCACATATAGGTCCATAGATTTTCCTTAATATTTTATTTTCGAATACTATTAATTTCTTTTCATATTTCTTATTTACTTTCCAAGTTTCTGATCCGTATAAAAGAACTGGGCAAATTATTGTTTTGTATAAAGCCCATAGATAACGAATTTTTATTTTTCTGATAAGGAGAATATAAAAATTAATGAAAATTATAAATTAGTACTATAAGTTATAAGTCACAACAACTATCTTTTAAATTGAAAAAAAAACAGAGTTCTAATATGTATAGTTTGCAATCACTATAATTGTGTTACAATCACATGTACGTAAAAAGACAACTATTTTAAGGTATGACTGATAAAAGCAGTCTTACAATAAAAGAGGAATATAAATTTACAACAATATTAACAGAGTAACAACTTTTTATTAAAAAAATCATTCATGTAAACATTATTAATTACTAAACTATAAACATATAAATAGTCAACCTTGAACAAATACCCAAAATAAGCAATCTCACAATTACAATTACTGTAAAATTAATTTGTTACACGTTTTTTTATATCTGTGTTTTTAATCTGATTTGATGTTAATTTACTGTTTTGTTAAATATTCATGCAAAAAGGAACAAAAATGGTTCTGAAGATGTTAAGATTTATGAAACAGGCTGATAAGTAGTTAAAAGTTAAAGATAATTCAGCCTTGGCAATGTCACTACACTATCAAGTCTTGCTCACTTTTGTCACCTGATTTGTGAACATCACTATTGTTTCATATTTCAGAAGTGTCAGTTAAAACTATCATCCTCACAGAATCTAATAAAAAAAGTGGACTACAAGTACAGTACAGTTATCCATTACCTTCAAATTGATCTTGGTTAGGTTTCCTCAAAGAGGAAAACGGTGCTGTAAATATTAAAAATATAACGTATTACTTTGTATTACGGATTGCTAAAGCTCAGTCTTATTTTACAGGTACAATTAAATTTAAAGAAATGTACCTAACAATTAAAAAATTTTTTTTAACAAGACGTTTATTTTTTACAAGGCATATTTCAAATAACATTCAAAATTTGCAATGTAGGAATAAAATTAAAAAATTCATATCAATACAAAATTGATTAATGCTGTCTTATTTAATATGTTTTTTAATTAGCATAATACGTGTTGGTACATATGCAGTACAAGTAAATGTTACACAACACAAATTTATTACAATATAAGCACAAAATGCACAAGTATATTACAATAAAAGTAAAAATGCACAAATTTTATGGTGATCGATTTCGGTGAACCACGCTCACCTTCCTCAGACCAGAGGGATTCACAAAAGAATGAATATGTTATTCATTAGTGTAGGGTTTACGTTAAATATAAGTGTAAACCATGTCACAGTTCAGCTTAAACAAGATTATAATTATATCGAGATCTCCGGTTACTTCACATCGTAAAATGTATTCATTTAATCAGTCTAAATATAATACAAGTAAATTTAATTCTACGACCACAGTTATCCATCCTTAATGACAACAGCACTCACATGGGTGGTAGTCAATGACTGATTAAAAAACAAGCCATTCTTAAATTTACTTCAATATTAAAATGTTCTGACAAAATTTTGGCACTATTTGAACATTAGATTCTTTGATATTGTTATTTTGTTTTCTAGACGGGACAGAATTGTTTGACAATAGATTCTTTGATATTGTTATTTTGTTTTCTAAATGGGACAGAATTGTACGCTTTAATTTTTGTTTCTGATCTAAAAAAGAGTTGATCTAACCATTAGTCAATTATTCGTTTTTCAGGAATAACTTTATTTTGTCTAGATATGTTTGTTTACAATTTGAGCCCAACTCAATAAGAAAAACTTTAAAGAGTAAATGTTTTTAAATTGATAATGTACTTGATTGTTTAAAAATTATAAATTTCTGTAAGCCAATTCTTTTAAATTTTATTGTTATATTTAGAGTTTAAAATTTTTTAGTAATTTGTGTCATTTTCATGTTTGTGCATATATTAAATTTATTTCTATTTTATACAATAATTATTTACATAAAACAAAACTAATTTACACACAATGAACTTTTTACGCCAAGATTTATATTTAATACTGATTCGCTCATTTGAACATGATTACAATCTATAATTATTTGAAAGCCATGTCCAAACAATCAAATCAGGTTTAAATCCAGAAATCAAATGTTTCTGACCAGAAACAATAACAGGAAAAATGAAATTTATAAAATGATTTTTTAAACTACAGGGCCTGTCAATGGCAATGCAATAGGATACTCACAAAGGATAAACAATCATTACCTTTATAGTAACAAAATACAGTTATAATTTAGAATACTTACCATTCTTTTCGGAAGACCACTGACCTTTCTATACCTGAGTTGACTAACCCAACTAAATACCTGTTAGCCAGGCTCAAACCATATGAGTTGCCATAGGATATTGCTATTTCAATCTGCATGAAAATCGTAGATATTAAAACTATGTTCTAAAAATAACAGGGCTGTGAATGAAATTTATTCAACGAGTGAAGTACCCTCCCTCAGTTTAGTTGGGGATTCAAACCTTGGACTCTACAGACTGGCAGCCTTAGCTACTGAGCCACCATGCCAACTATATCTCAGTGTTTAAAAATAAGAAAATTAATATTTTATGAATCATCACCGTTATACGTGTAAGAGTGGGTGGGAGTGAAATCCGCATCATACGTGTATGACTTGGGAGGTGGCTGTGGTTACAACATTTTAAACAAATTTTTAAAGTAAACAACTTGATTGAATCTTTTGTTAATTCTACTGGTGGCTAGTGACGGCTAGCAGTCACCTGGACGTGTCTGCAGTAATTATTTTATTATAATGCATAGCAGTAATGTAGCAATGCAAACGGTGGCACTGAAAACGTAAGATTAGTGTCTATTGTGAGGAATCACCTGTTCTATGTCCAAACTTTTTCGGCATTGGAATAGAGTGATAACAACAGTATTTTTTTCTGTCTGCATGCCATAATTGATGTTCGAAACTAAAGAATTATTTGTTTAGGAATTATTTATTCAAGTATGTTATTATGGTTGATGTGTTAAGTTTTTGAATTGAGATCAATGTAGTTGAGTTAATATTTGTTTAACACATATTATTAATTTTATGTGATTACTTTATTATTATTTCTTGGTTGACTCAAATAAAAAGAATTTTTTTATTTTTAACTTTTTTTATGTGCATAGTTTATTAAATCAAAGTAACTCCAATATTTCAGTTTTACTAATCATATATTCTTATATGATCAAAATAATAAGGTAAAATGTTTCAATGGGTATTCTTGTACATACCTCAACTAAAAAATTTTTAATTTCCGCTGTTGTTTAGTTTTTTCTTATAAATTTTGTAAAGGTTTTACATGTTGATATACAGGGTGCGGCAAAATGATCTGACGGTTTTCTTTACCTTACAGTTGAGCGAGTAGGTAGTGGGGGGGTGGTGGGGATATGCGCTTCGTAGAGCCCACTCGTGGACATTTTTAGTAGCCATGGAACAGTGGTCGGCTGAGCATCGTGCGTTTGTTGTCCAGCCGTTTTTTAAAAGTGGCAATTCCTGCATTGCTGTTCAGCGGCAGTTCCGTAGGCGTTTTAATGTCGGTCCAAGAGGAAGAGTTCAAACTCGTAACACAATTCTGCTATGGGTGAGTAACTTCAGAGTTACCGGTTCGGCGTTAAAACGGAAATCGACAGACCGTCCAAGGTCAGTCCGGACGCCAGAGAACATCGATCAAGTGAGACAAGCTGTGGAAGAAAGTCCTCGACGCCCGGTTCGTAAACAAGCTGCTGCTTTGCTCATGTCTGATCGCTCGGTAAGACAGATATTGCATTTTGATCTGCATTTTCACCCATACAAGTTAGCTATTGTTCAGCAGTTAAAGCCTAATAACTATGAAAAGCGGAAAGCATTTGCAGAACAAATGATTGATCTCATGACTGATGAAACAATTCTCATTATGAGCGATGAGGCACGTTTCACCTGGACGGTTATGTAAACAAACAAAACTTTCGTTATTGGTCACCTAAAAATCCTGAAGAACTGCATGAACGTCCTTTGCATAGTCCTAAGGTTACTGCGTGGTGTGGTGTATCGAAAAGTTGTGTATTTGGACCGTATTTCTTTGAAGAGGATGGTCGAACAGTTATGGTCAACTCACAACGTTATCTCATCATGTTGAACAACTTTCTGATTCCTGAACTTCAGAGAAATCATTTATTGCGCAGGAGGATATGGTTCCAGCAGGATGGAGCAACTTCCTATACGGCTAATGAGGTGAGGTGATGGCCTTTTTGAGAACCAAATTTCGTGGCCGATTCATCTTGCGTTTTGGGGACATTGCATGGCCAGCTCGCTCCCCAGACCTTAGCATATGTAATTTTTTCTTGTGGGGTTTTCTTAAAGTAAGTTTACATGAACAAACCACGCATGTTGAATAAACTGAAGGAAGCCATAAGCCAAGAAATCGCCAACCTGTCTCGTGCAACGTTAGAGAAGGTGTTTGACAGCTTCAGTGCGAGACTAGAAGAGTGCTTGGCCAAAGAAGGACACCATTTGAAGGACGTTATCTTCAGATCTTAAACTGATGGAACAGGTTGAACTGACGTTATTTTCATTAATTTACATGGATACTATTTTGTAATAAGCAATAAAAACTTTTGTATTGCTTTTAATTTTTGTGTTGTTTTTATTTTAAAACCATCAGATCATTTTGCCGCACCCTGTATAATAAAAAACTTTAGATTTTCGTATATTCTGTAAGATATCAAATTTATTGGCTGTGTAGAATCTTTGAAATTTCTACTGAAACTAATAAAACAAGGTAAAATAAACATATCTTCAGTTGGAATGTTTTATAAATTTTTAAATAAAAAATATAAACTTTGTAAAACATTGTTATATTTAATTTCCAATCCAATATTGTTATTCTCTATGTTTTTCCGAAGAGAAATATACATACAATTAATACATTCTGTAACAATTATTATTTCTTTATTATTCATATAAAAAACTCTTACGTGAGACCTAAGAAATAAGGAAAGTACATATTTTTACTTTTTGTATGATAACTTCGATTTAATTCTAGTTATACCCATAGTTTTATACATTTTCATAAACTAGATAACATTTAAAATCTGTTGGCTATCTCGGATTTTGGAAAAAGGTGAAAGAAGTTAATTTTCTAGGCATGGTCCCCCTCTATTTCAGAAATATACTTATATTTTTCATATATGAAATAGAGCAATACATATATAAAAAATAATAGTTAATTTAAAATCAAATATCATTATCCATCATTTAACTCTAAAATAAATGTGTGTAGCAAGATATATTTTTATAATGTATTATTTACATTTATTTTTTATAAAACCCCTTGAGCAACATTTAAAAACAGCCTGCCACTGAGGGAAAAATGACCTGCCACTAGTAGGGTTAATACTAAATAGCCACAGCCTGCCATTGTAGCAGCTCCATGGTTAAGGCTTTGGTCTGTAGAATGCAAGGTCAAAGGATTGTATCCCTAACCTTAAAGATTTTAAAAAAAATCGTAGGTTGTTTTTAACTATACCTGATTTTCAGCTTAAACAAATACCAATCCACTTAAGAGAATTCATTGTCTTCGTATAGCCTTGAATCACGTCATTACATAATCTATTTATTGTAATATATCATAAGAATATTTTTCAGTAACCGAAAAATTAACTGTAGCATTTTAAAAAACAATAATTAAAAAAAAAAAAAAAAAAAAATGCCAATCTCACTTTATATTAAATTAATCTTAACATTGGGAATTTCGATAGATTTTGCTTCATTCAAGTTACAACTAGCACTGTTTTCCCTCAACGGCTTCGATGTATTTAAAATGACAAATTTATTACGTTCAGCACAAAGCTAATCAAAGTGCTACAAATTTCAATAATAGTCTTACTAAAAATACTATATACAATACTTTTTTACAATTAAAAAGCACTAATCAACATTTTCACTCAGTGAAGGGGGCAAATTCCTATCCAGAATTGTTTTTGGCACAATCTTGCTGGGATCAGCGATCGGCTCAGGAGATATCAGCACCTTGCCCTGCTCCAGCTGACGCCTTCTTCTTCTCTCTTCAACACTGAACAATTAATAAAATAATAAATTCAAAATTATTTATTTTCATTAAATATGAATAAATGCAATATATACAGTCATATCCACAGCTTCTTAAGAATAAAAATGTTGTCTAACATTTAATTAGATGCTTCACAGCTAAACAAAATTAAATAAAATATACAACTAAGAACCAAGCAACGAAATGGTTATAGAACTTTCACAAAAGTTATATCGAAATGTAGAAAACAGAAATATGCCTTAAAATTACAAATCTAGAGTTAAAATCGCAAATTTAGAAATGTTGTGAATTAACATTGTCATTAATCTAAACCATGACATCATTGTAAATTGATGTCTAAACCATGTGTCAATTGTAAATTGATGTCTAAACCATGTGTCAATTGTAAATTGAATATTACATGTATGATAAGTTTTACAGTAATGACAGTGACAGTTGTCAAAATCAAAATTACACTTTAAGGGTGCATTCAGAATGAATGATTAGTATCAGAATATTTTATTTCGTTAATAAATTAAGCATTATATAATATATATCATATATATATATATATATATATATATATATCATGTTTGACATGAAACAAGTCAAACTTTACAAACAAACTTAAAATATTTGTTCCCATATTCCTAACCAGCACACCCTGACAGGAATTCATCAACTGAGTATGGGTACTTTTCAATCAAAAAAGATTTAAGTTTAAGGATGAATGCTTTTGAGCTGTCAATGGATTTTAGTTGTTGAGGTAGGGAATTAAACAATCGTAAAGCAGAATAATGGAGACCCTTCTCTCTAAGTGTAAGCCTGTGAAAGGGATACATCATATTACTTCTGTTCCGAGTGTTGTACAAGTGACCAGCTTTGTTCTCTATGAATAAGTGACTATTCTTTTTAAAGAAAGACAACACTTCAAGGATATAAATGCCCGGTAGTGTCAGAATATTTAGTTCTTGGAAAAGAGGCTTGTAGTGGTGTTTAAAATTTACTCTACACATAATTCTAACCATTCTCTTCTGGAACCTGAAAACTCTTAGTTCCACCAGTATAGTATGTAGTATAGTACTATAGTAAAAATAAAGACTTATATGTAAGTTTTGTAATCACTTACAGTTCATATTGTCCCCACTCGTAATTCTGAAGCGATTTTTTTTCATATTCACCAGAAAATAACCGCTAACAAACACAGGATAAATAGACTTAAATGTAAGTTTTTTAATAACTAACAGTATATACTGTTTATGTTGTTTTATTGTTTGAATAATAGCTGAAAAACATAAGAAGGTTGTAGTTACACCTAACTATTCAGCTAGGGCTGAATACTGGTAATAAGGTTACTAGGGGAATGGCCAGGCTAAGGAGTTTTCATTTTTTTAAATTATTTTTAATAAAGCTGGAAACTTTTTCAATAAAAAGTTTATTTGGAGTTAGGCAGTAGGGTAAACCCTATGTAATAAATTTTTCAAAAAGTGCCCATGTAGCCATTATGCACATGAGGGTTAGGGAATAGTGGCCATATATCTCCAATATGGTACATAAATAGTTAACATTGATTTTAAGTAGAACAACTTTACTTTAAAGAAAATTATAGCTTATTATGTATTTTTAGGAAACATTATTTTAAACATATTAAGGTTTTTTAATATCCAGTTTTTAAGAATGATAAAAAAGAATAATTTTTCTTAAGTAAGTTTATTTACAGTTTTCACATAAAAACCCAGGGTCATTTTCATCTACTCTAGCACAAAGCTCATGGGCCCACATACCGCATCCTGGGCACTTGATCCAACACTCATTAGAGGATGAAACTGAATATTGTACCAAACAATATAAACATTCTGCATCGTCATCAGAATCTTGAAACAGATTTTTGTTAATGTTATTGATTCACAGTTTCTTGGATTTTTTTTTGGATTTGTGTACTTTTTTCTAGAGACATTCTTTGCTTTTTGACTTTTTTTCTTCTGCGTCTTTTATAGCTTTCTCAGCTATCAGATCATTTTTGTAAGGGCTTCCTGACAACAAACCTGCACAGCCTTTTTTAGGTCCAATATTCCTGCAGTTTGCTTCAGATACATGAGGCAGAGGGATGATATCGTTAGGGTTAACAGAAAAAGATGGCCCAGATTATGGATCAGTGGTAGGCCTACTTACTGCTTGGTAATACAGCTTGCTGAGTAGGAAATTCAGTGTTTTAGTGGGTAGTGGTTCTTTACAATTTAGATCAATTGTTGCTGGCAATTCAGTTTGTAGAAGGGGTAGGTCTGTTATTTCCGCTGCAGCAAATACTTCCTCTGTGAAAATGTTTCATTGAGAGGTTACATGCCACATTTCCTAAATTTGTTCACTGCATTCAGTGGAACAGCAGCCTTCATGTAAGCTTCCCCAAAAAGGCAACTCACTTGATATTGTGTTACTGTTCGTCCAGGGTTATTTTTTTAAAATCTCTGAATTGCCTGAACGTAAAAAGTGTTTAAGGGCCACATGAATGATACGTCTAGAGGCTGCAACTTATGTGTGCAATAAGGTGGTAAGCATACTACAGACGTATGATTTGTCCTGGCCAGTTGAATGAACTCAATGTTCTTGGTGGAATGCACATCTAATATTAACATAATTGGGTCATCTTCCGTAGGATTGAACATGCGCGAGAAAATATTTAAACCACTGTACAAAAATATCTGTATGCATCCATCGAGATGGATAGCAAGTTATTGCAGTTCCAGGTAGAGCACCATCCATCAGTTTGGCCTTCATCTGGAGACGTGGAAATATGATGTAAGGAAGTCCAGCTGAAATAAACATTACTAAAGAGCTCAAACCCCCCCTCTCAGCTTAGGTCAATGACCCAACCTGCCATCTACCTCTTAAAGCTACAACTTTGGAACCTTTGGAATCGACTGTAGTAAGTTCAGTCTTGTCCACTTTGTAAATTCGATGGGCTGGATAGTTATGTTTGGATTTCTCCTCAATTAATATAAAAAACTTCTTTGCAGCAGCCTTATTAAACCCACTTGCTCTTGCTAAAGAGGTTTGCTCAGGTTCGCTTAGAGTTAACTGTGGATGGTGTTTTTGGTAACTAGCTATCCATCCTTTACCAGCCATTTTGGTCTCCTTATTAGAAGCGTGACATAGTTTGTTCATTTCAACAAGTTCAAATGTTGCACTTCTTAAGTCCTTAACGGTAATTCCAAAAATCTAGTCTCCAGCATGAGTATATGATTGCATATTTCCTCTTCTTGTTCTTTAGAAAATACGGAATTAAAGCCCCCAAATACCTTTTTATGTCCTTTAGCTCTCACGCTTTTATCTAGCACTTTCCTCTTCAATGTGTTCCTTGGCACCTTGTATGTGGTTGCAGCAGCTATAAAAGGCATACCTACTTTTATTCATTATTCATTTCTAAGACGCCGATCGTAGAGATATAGGCGAATATGAAGAGTGAGTGAGTGTGATGATTAAAGATGAAAGAGTGTAATCATTGTTACTATCTGAGTTCGACATAGCTCAGAAAGAACTATTTATTAATAACCCAATAGCCAGGGCAACTGGAATCCGGACCATGTAGTGTTGGTCTGATTTTCAGCTAACTGACAAGTCTGACACTCAGTTCTCTTACACACACAACATCTGAACCTTGACTACCATCCAACATGGACAGCCCAGACTTGTCTAGTAATGTCCACATCGATGGAAAACATTGAGCGGATGCGGTGTCGGTATTAAGAGATCATACTAATAAACCTTTCACTGCATTTATTGCTTTTTGCATATCACTGGGATCCCAAGACTGCCAGTCTCCCTTGCGTTTGTAGTTGTAAACCAAACAAGAGAATTGAAATATTTCCTGTCAAAAATACTTAATAATGCCAGAAATATGTTTGTAAACTGTTGTAATTGAATATAATTACAATAACCCATACACTGTTGTAAATCTTTAGTTTAAAATATTTGTTATATCAAATATATAGTTCACACCAGGGGCGAACCTAGAGACATGGGGGGGGGGGAACACTATACTGGGGTCTAGAATACCTGTTCAGAGGTAAACAGAGTATGTGGAGGCTCTCTCCTGGACATTTTTAAAATGTTAAACATAACGCAATAGGGATTTCAATTTTACAACTAATCAAAATTACGTTTTGGTACAAAAAGATTGCTTTTTGAATTTTAACTTGTTTGTCACATGTTAAACACTTTTTGCATAGTAATCTTTGTGTTGTATTTTCGCTTAAATATATTGCAACCAAACTAGCTATATTGAAATTTGAATTATGTTAATTTTAATCTAAATCAATCCAAAGGATGGACAATCAATGAATAACGGGAGTGTTATATAATGTATAGGGCTTTTGAATATTGGAACAAAGGAACTACGATTTGAAGGTTTGTCATAAAGCTTCATTGAAATACAAATAAATTTTGTAATTACTGTTAAACCTAAGAAACTACAAATTGTTAAAAAAAACAGCTTTTTTATCAAAATATTCCTATTCAACAGTTTAATATTCTAATAAGATATTAATATAAATACATCTTTTATTTCAAGAACTACATGTTGTTAAATGGTTAAATATGTGTCTTACTTTAATAGTTTAGTTAAATTCAAAGTAAACTAAACCATGGTAGATTGTTTTAAATTACTTGAAAATGCTTTGTATCAATTTTCTTTCATTCTAAGATTAAATAAATGTTTCCAAAGAATTGGCACAAACTTTCCCCCATATTAAACACTAAAAAATCAAAACTTTGAAAATTACCAGTTTGATTCCCAAATTTGTTTTTTGTCATGACTAAAAAATTAGTAAAGTTAGAGACATGTGGTTTTTACTAAAATATTTTAAATTGTAATTCACATCTTTTCTGAAAATGTAATCAAAATCGTTAGAGCCATTTATAAGAAAATTCCATTTTTGTATGTTTATGTCCATAAAAATAAAAAACCTAAAATTTCAAAAAAGTGAAAAAATAGTCAGGATATATTGGCTAAATACACATACATACCAAATTTCATAAAAATTGATCCATCCGCTTGGTCTCCAGCGAACTGCACATACACACAGACAGCAAAACTATTTTAAAAAACACACTTTTTGGGTTCAGGGGACCCTAAAATTGATTTTTAGACCAATTTGTAAAAAAATGTTTTGGAGGATCACAATACTTTCTCTATGCTAATGCATATGGGAGAAAGTAAAAAAGTTAATTACATGAAAACTACTGTAATACCATTCTGTGTCTTCCACTTTTTAAAAAACGCTAAACATTTTTTTTTTTTCGGGGTTAACATAGATATCTATGTGAATGTTCAACAAAGCTAACCCTACCAGTCTGTTTCTTGTCATTGTTGACCTTAGATAGGTTTTGATCAGTTGCAGTGTTGAAAATGTTATCTCTGAACTAGCATTACTAACAGGCAATGTGCACAGTATCCCCAGTAGGCTGTTAATTACATGAATACCTTGTATCCTTGTCACATTCACGAAGAAACATGGATGGAAGTTATTTACCATTTTCTAACTTTTCCCTCAAATATTTTTGCCACTTTATTGGTTCATTACTGTCCAAGCTCTGTTGTGAGTCTTAAATAGAGTCTTTTCTCCTTTCCAAAACTTTTCCAAATCTGTCAACAACAATTTTTAAGGTCTTAATTTAAATGAAAATATCCTTTATATTTACATCAGACTCTGGTAGGATTAATGGTACGGTATGTTCAAAACATCTGTTACTTCAGGCTGGAACCTCTCTTGCTTATCTGTTATTCTGTTTTCAAGCAGAGGATATATACAGATAGTCTGTAGAATTCCACGACCGAATCCACTAGGTAATTATCATGCTTGGTCTGGCGTCCACAAACTCTAGGTTTTAATATTTCAACGCCAAATGTATCAGCCATTGCTTCAGTAATTGTAAAAACCTTGTGGAAGTGGTCCTCAGCCTCTTTTCTTTGTTCTTGAAGAGCTGCAAAGAGATTTCCCACAAGCATTAATTTGTAAAAACCTCATGGAAGTGGTCCTCCGCTTCTTTTTTTTGTTCTTGAAGAGCTGCCTAGAGATTTCCCACAACTGTATATTTATATTTGATAGCCACCGGAGTAATACTAGTTGAATCTACTATTGGACTATACTTTAATCTGCTATTCTCAGTTTTCTATTGGATTACATCTTCTTCACCCAGCCAAATGGTGAAAAGGTCAGAAATAGCGGGAATGTCGGACGACACAAAACATAGGCGGCCGGCGGGACTGCAACAAAAGCAGTACGTTGAGTAAAGTCAATCAAATCAATAAAATTCCTTTATTGTGTTAACATTTGTTGCATACAATGCACCACTTAGTACTATACTAAATAATACCATTACATGTATTTAAACAAAAAATAAAATGTCATTCTTATATGCAAGGTTTTATTCATTCATCTCATCTATCCAGCCAGCTCAGACAAAGGTTATATTTTCTTCTCTCCTAGTGACTTGCAGTGAACTCTCCCACTGAGTAAAAAGCCTTGGAGGCTAAGTAGCACTTTAATTTATATTTTAATTTTTGATCGAGTCCTTGAGACTGTTGACAAAAGCTACATCAGTATTTGAGGGCAGGTGCTCAAATACTGACGTTAGGTGTTGGTTAGTGCGGTAATTATTTCTGCCTCTAGTTTCGTATGTATGTATGTATGTAATGACCTCTTCTTGGTGTACATTTTGATAAACAATGAGAAGTTGTTTCGGGTATATAGAGGCTGGGTAATGTCAACAGCCTCAAATCGATAAATGCAGGCCTACACGACTCTCTGTGATTCAATTTGGAGATTACTCGTACTGCTCTCTTCTGAAGCCTAAATAGCCTGGAGAACTCAACATTAACACAGCCTCCCCAAATGACTATTCCAACAGAAAGATGAGAATAAATGAGCCCATAGTGGGCCATGAGGAGAACCTGTGTCGGGCACACTTTTGAGAGCAAAATTGCCTGCAGAGATTTTAGCACAAATGTTGTCAATGTGATTTCTCCAGGTGAGGCCTTTGTCAAGGTATATCCCTAAAAACTTGACTGAGACAGCTTCATCTAGAGGGACATCATCTACCATGACTGTTGGTATGATCCAGAATTTTTTTGATCTTAAAACGGAAATGAATGTAACTTGATTTGGATGGATCTATTTTGATTACAATTTTTAATAAAGTTATTCAACTCAACGTACGTTTGCATTTACAGAGTTTCTTTTGTGAACGATCTAAAAAGAAGTTGTGTCATCTGCATACTGCACTAGCTTCCCCTTCAGTAGAGATGAGCCTGTGTCATTCACTTATAACAAGAATAACAACGGCCTTAATATGGATCCCTGAGGGACGCCATAGGCCAGTTTTTGAGGGGATGAATTTTGATTTGAGATTTGGACAGTTTGGTGTCTATCTGCTAGGAAGGATGTAATCCACAGAAGGGGAGTTCTATGGATGCCAGATCTTTCTAGCTTTTCAAGCAGAATTCCATGGTCCACACAGTCAAATTTCCACAACCATGTCAACCAGCCTGGTGACCGCATCTGATGTGGATATCCCCGTGTGAAACCAAATTGAGCAGTAGACAGTATTTTGTGTTTTTCAGTGAATTTGGAAAATTGATTTAGAAAACTTTTTCGAACACTTTACTGAACGTAGGGAGTACTGAGAAAGGGCAGTAATTATTGATGGTCTGCAAATCATCTTTCTTGTGAATTGGAATTACTGTAGCAGAAAGCTGGAAAAATCCCGGTTGTTAGGGATTTGTTTATCACCAAGGTGAGTGGGATGAGAATGTGCTTGTAGCACTTTTTTAGAAGCCAGACTAACATCCAACTAGAGTCCAGGGTTTTCTTGGGTAGTAGTTCCTGTATGCATTTCTTGACTTCTACATCTGTGACAGGGGACAAGAACATGGAGCCTACCAGATTTTGCTTTTTGGGATGGCTCGCTGAACTCTTGGACATAGGCTGCCCTTTGATTCTTACTGTTGAACTGGTTTGTAACCTCGATCGGATCTCTAACAAGTTTCCATCTATCTCAAGCTGTTTTTTTTTTTTTTTGGGAATTTTTTAAAAGTATATTATAATTTGAGTGTTGATATATTGGTTTTTTACAGCTCTATATTTATATTCTGTATCAAGAAGAATACAATTATCGAATGACTCAAACTTTATTTTTCAGAAATACTGATTTGGTTGTTTGGTAACTAAATTGTGTAGTATTTTAGATATATTTTTGTAAAAATATAATTTTTGCTGGTGTGAAATTATATATTATTGTTCAGTGTTAAATGTTTTTTTTTTCTAAATAAAATATACACCTACAAATTTGCAAAAAACTGTTCTCAACCTATGTTCTTATATTTATACAAATAAGAAGATATCATATTTTTATATAGTATATTTATGAAGAACACTTATTTCCCTACTGTTAAAAAATTAATTACAAAAATATGACAAAAACTGTACATGCTTCATTAATTTACCTAGAACCTTACATTTTTGACAAAAATGGCCTGGCACTTTTGCATATAAAATGTGAAAAGAGCACGACACTAAAAGGGTTAACACGTTCACTGCGTTGTTATAATTTCTCGGTCATTCATCCTGTTTGTCACGCAATCTCGGGGTCTTGTTGCATACTATCAATTCAGTGCGAGACAAGATCCCAAGATCTCGTTGTGCAACAGAAGTTCTGT
The DNA here is from genome assembly GCA_035578905.1 of Stictocephala bisonia. NCBI lineage: Eukaryota > Metazoa > Arthropoda > Insecta > Hemiptera > Membracidae > Stictocephala > Stictocephala bisonia. Next base: position 237,617 of record JAQJVL010000238.1, on the reverse strand, counting down.
GCACAATATCACGTCATCAATTGAAGATTGAATGCTCTAGGTTATTGTTTTAGAACTATCAAGTTTCTGACGTCATAAGTGCTATGTAGGGTGTGGATATAGCGTATAAGCACAAGGCCTCGGGATCTCGTGTCGCATATAAGGAAGTACTATAATAAATTATACTCTATCTGAGAAATTGAGGTTATGTTGCAAATAAACAGGCAACTCAGCAACCATGTGGAACAACTCTTCCATCTTTTCAAACAACAGCTGACAATCTGTGTGCTAATATTGACGTTTAGTCTACCACGTGATGGTCAAGGTCTATAGGTCTCGTACTCCATATAACTAATATGTCATTACTCTGGTGCAATGAATTACAAAGCATCGTTGAAACTTGAGGAAAAAATATTTTGTACTTATGAGCAAGTAAGCTCTAGATCTCGTGTAAGATTAAGGTTACTATTAAATTCACAAAGAAAAATGCTTCCATACAATGCGTAATTACAACAATGCAACAATGCGTTAATTACAACGAAAATATCACAAATTCACATAGGAATTAAATGTGAATTCAATCACCATGTGAATGTAAGCCTTCGACACGAGACCCCGGGATCTCATAACGCAGTGAACGTGTTAGAAATACAAGTAATATGCCTTCAAAATCAGACAAATATGGTTTGCCGCTAATGAGACTTCCAACTGCTACAGCTAATGGCTTTTATAGGGTCACAGTTTATGTAATCAAATAACTAATGAGTTGTTATTATTATAGACTGAATTTAAAAAAGCAAATACCTTTCAATGGAGGGGGTTTTCCTATCTGACATCATGCTCTCAAGAGTATACCCAACAGCTCCAACGATAATGGCCACAGGCAGTGTTACAATAGGCGCATAAGATCTCAAAATGTGGTAAAAATATGGTAGCATCTAAACATAACAAAATTAAATATTAAAAAATTGATGTTGAATACAGTAGTTTGTCAGATACATGCATACATACATGCTTGGTAAATAAAAACCCTGTTATTAATAGAAAAACAAGGATTTTTCTAAAAGAAATATTTTGAATTTTAAGAATATTTTACAATTAACAAGTTGGGATGTATCTTACTTTATTATTAAAACTATTAGATCAATAAAAAACAAAAAAACCTCAAGTTTTGATGAGATTCCAGTAGATTTAATGAAAATGATATCGCACTACACAGCAGAACCCTTAAGTATCATTATTAATCAATCGTTCAAAATGTCCATTTTTCCAGATAGACTTAAATATGCTGAGCTTAAACCTCTTTTCAAAAACAGTGGTAATAAAAGATAAAGATAGGTGTGCATCAGAATGGAAACAAATTACAGATGGAGTTCCTCAGGGCTCAATACTAGGACCGCTGTTATTTTTATTGTATATCAATGACATTCCATCAAATATTTCTAATAATCTTGTACTTTACGCAGATGACACAACAGCTATAGTAAAGAGTAATTTTGCAATGATCTCATTTTTGAAGTAAATAAAGCTCTCACAGATCTGACTAAATGGTTCAATGTCAACGGACTAAAGCTTAACAATGAAAAAACACAATTAATTATATTTTGTACACCACAATCCAGGGATGTATTGGAAAATAACATAGTTTTTCAAGGAGACATAATTTCATTTTCAAATAACACCAAATTTTTAGGGTTGGAAATTGATCGTAATCTTGCTTGGAATAAACATATAGAATTACTTTCAAAAAGATTAAATGCAGCTTGCTTTCAAATGATCGTTTTACGTAACAATATCGATATTAAAACACGGGTGATGATTTATTATGCTTATTTTTATTCCATTCTTCAATATGGTATTGAACTTTGGGGTGCGGCACCTGGTGCAAAAAATATTTTTATGATACAACAAAAATTTTAAGAATTATGACATTTGTTCTACCACGATCTTCATGTAAGGGAATTTTTAAGCAGCATCAAATTTTGACAGTGGCAGGCATAAGCCTGTTTAGTATGTATAAACATACTAAAAGTTCTGCAATATGTGAAGAATAATTATAACCTAATTTTAAATACCCAATTTAAACATGAATACAGCACTTGATATAAAAATAACTTACAGTATCCAAAACACTGTTTGAAATTAGTAGAAAAAACTCCAACTTAGATGGGAAAAAGATTGTTTAATAAGTTACCTGAGGCATTAAAGAAAAATATAACTGGTAAGACCTTTAAAAGCAACCTTAATCATTTCTTGCTAGACAAAAATTATTACAGTGTAGAGGAATTTCTGAATGATAGTTTTTAAGTTTTTGTTTTCTTTATACCTGTCTATAATTTATTGAAAAGTTTGACAATGTCACCTGTTTCATAGCCTATGCTATTGTATAAACATATTTTATGTGACAATAAAGAATTTTGTATTGAATTTTATTTGAATTGAATTATACTGAATTCATTTCAAATTTCAAACTGATAAGATAAAGAGAGAAACCTGTACTTAACTTTGATATCATTTAAAAATAAATTATACAATTTAGAAAAGTAAAAGCACACAAAAGAAAATAAAAAATATTTTAGTAAGAATAGAAACAATAACCAGACAGATTTGTAAACAGACATCATTTTGTGCACATTGCTTTGAAAAATTTAAAAGCAATTGAAAAGCTACTTAGGATTTTGTTAATTTTGTTATGGGTTCAAAGCTTAAATTCAATAGAAAGCTGAATAGTGATTGTAAAATTGTTGCGACGATATCTATTTTTCTGTGGTTGAAAAACTAAATTTAAAACCATTGCAAGCAGAAAATTTTCAAAATTGTTTAGCTAACAACAATCTATTTTAAAGAAAATCTCAAAAATCAATGTTTCTGAATTCAGGAATACCTAACGTTAGATAAAGAGAAAAGAGCAATAACACCTTGCAGTAGAGAACACATAAAGATTACACTTTCACATTACACATGAATAATTTATACATTATTAAAAACAATTTCACAAATTTTCAGTGCCACTGGCACTTTCATTATGTGAGTAAAGAGAGACTGACTTAGCTAGGTAGTTGACAGTTGTGGAGGTGTTTAGTGGTTGTGGTTGTACGAACCCCAACACTTTCACCTACCCAGCAATAGTAGAAGCTAAGTCAGTCTTCCTCTCTATTTACCTAGGAAAGTGCCAGTAGCACTGAAAATTTGTGAAATTTGTGTAATGTGAATTATCTTTATTGTTCTCTTCTACAAGGTGTTAGTGGACTTGTCTTCTTAGGTAAATTTGCTGATGCCCTATTCCTCCAAATATACTAATTCCATTTTTTAAATTTTATGTAGTAGCTGCCACTTTTGTTCAACATGTATACTGGTAACATTCCAATCTCAAAGTCTAGAACATTTATATATGCAGATGACTTTGCTTTAGCTTACCAACACAAGGACTTCACAACTACTGAAGTCCCACTCATACACGTACAGTGACACTGACCCACCCACTCACCCACCCATACATGTACAGTGATATTGATACCCACCCGCCCACCCATACACGTACAATGGTATTAACCCACCCACCCACCCATACACGTTCAGTGGTACGTTCAGTGGTCGCAAGATCACTCACAAGTGATCTTGCGACCCTCGAAGAATATTTTAGAACCTGGAAGCTAAATCAAACCCTTCAAAAACCAAAGTGGCCTGCTTCCACCTAAGTAACAGACTAGCTATTCAAAAATACAGCATCTTTCTAAATTTTGCAAAACTCAACTACAATGATCATCTAGAGTGCCTGGGAGTAACATTGGATTGATTGCTGACGTTTAAAAGCCACCTTAAAAAAAGCAGCTAAAATGAAATCCAGGGAAAATGTACTACATCATACTGCTGAAGCCAACGCACACGCCCTACATACAACTGCTCTGTTGTTGATATTCAGATGCTGAATACAGTGCTTCTCATATGGCTAAATAGCATATATACTAAAGCGATTGATGTCCAACTTAATAGGGTCATGAGAGCTATTAGTGGCACTCTCATGGCAACTTCACTTCCTTGGCTCCAGGTGCTTTGCAATTTATCTCCTCCACAGATAAGGAATCAGGAGGCACTACTTAACCCTAGACGTGACAGAGAATACCAATGGTATCGTTTTAAAGTGTTTCTCCAGTGGCAAATGATACCATTGGTATCAAATTTACAAACCTATTCTTAGTGGCTATTTTGTCATAAAAATTACCTTTAAAACCTATCATATTTTATTATATATATATATATATATATATATATATATATATATATATATATATATATATCATTAAACCTATCAGAATATTCTAAAAAGTAAAATATTATATTTTAATGAAAATACACCAAACGGAAATTTCGCAAAAAAATAAATAAAAATACAAAACTTGCACTCAACAAATTTACCCACGCCCAAGCATTTACGGCAAAATAACACTCTTTACCCCTAATATTTATGGTAGGTAAGTTTTGTGTGGGAAAGAAGAGAGCTACATCCCTGCATTGGGAATCTTCTTGCCAACAAAGCAAACCGTTTGTATACTTTCTAAATGGTCAATATCAATGTAATTTGAATTTTATTTCAATCGGTTTTTTTATTTTCTGTACTGGCATACGATACTAAATTGGTATCGAATCGTTTTCGACCTGATACTAAGTAACAGTATTGTTTATATATTTGATTCTTATATATTTCGATGCGTTATGAAATGTTCAACAAGGAATACTTATTTTGGGCGCCTATTCATAACTTAACCTGGTTTATTTCAGCTGTTCAAAAGGCGAATGTTCCGTTGTGTGCCAGGCTGTCTGGCCATCTTGGTTATTTCACCAGGATATTATTACATGGCTATGTAATATATTATTCATTTCATGATTTATGTTTGATTTTGTGTTAATGATTTGTAATTGTTGATATACAGTCATACTTTTACTCATAAATTTAGTTTTTAGATCACCAGTACATAATTGTTCAACTCAAAATATTTTTTTCTCAAGTTTCATAAATAGTATTTTTTTAGTATAATAAAATAATTATAACCATTATACCTAAATACAAATTATATTTTCTGAAAGGCAATTTCATATTGTACAAAATAAACCTTATTTTATGGAATAAATGTATAGTTGTTTATTTTTTCCTACAAATTTGCAAATAACCACAATTTCAAAAAATTACAAATTTTCAAAACAATTCTAAAAGTGAAAATTGATATAAAAATCTGAACCAAACTTTTACTATATCTTGAAAAGAACATTTATTTACACACTTTGTATATTTTGACTTTGCCAGTAAAAGTTTTGTTATTTGTTATTATTATGGTTACTTTTGAATTTTACATCTCAAGATTTACAAACTTTCATTTTAACTTACAATAAAAATTATATATATATATATATATATATATATATATATATATATATATATATAACAGTGAAAAGCATAAGAAAAGGTTATTTAGCTATTTCTGAACAAAACAATATAAAACATGGTACAGTTTGGAGCAAAAAAAGTATTTTTTACAGATTTTTAAAGTATTAAGCTCAAAACAGTTAAAACTGGCTTGCCACTATAGTTTCTTAGCTGCCAAATCTAGGGTTAAAGAATTCAATAAGATCTAAAATGCTACGCACTTCCCCATCACACAAGATCTCCCTCGTTAGAATGGTCTCAAAACCCACCTCAACGTACTGCTTTCCAGTTGAGAAGATCACATTTCTCTCCTAATACTAGCTGGGCCATAGCGTGGAGCAGTTTTGATGGACGATATAAGTTCCTAACTAACGATCCGTCAATACCTGTAGGTGGGATGAACCCAAGGGTGGTGCATTAGAAGATTGCCTCATTCCCATAAGCTAGTATGCTATTATTGTTATTCTCTATATAGTCTATTCTATATGTATTGTTATGTAATAGTATTTTCTTTCGGCTATTGTACTAATAATTTATAATGTGGATCATTTTCATTAGCCTATTGTTGGACATAAGAATATCTGATTGTTTTTTTCCATGTACTAATGGTGTTACCGTGAATAAATAAATAAATAAATAGTGAAGCCAGCACCCGCCCCCGCCAAGTATGTGACGTCACCATCCGATCTCTGTCCCGGCAGTATTGCGTGCCTCACTACCAATACTACACGGACTACAAGCATAAAACTGTATTGCGACTGTTGAACATGTTAATTTTATTTTGTAGATAAATATAAAGAAAGTATTCTGAATCGAAATTTTGAATGACAATTTTACGACAATCCTGTCCAAAAATATTTTACAACACTTCTCTGAAGCGTTTATAAAAGGTTTATATTTACAAATAAATAAAAGCAAGCTAACTTTCTAAATTTCTAACAATTATTTTTGAAAGAAGTAATTGTTCATATTACATTGTTGTTCTGAACATTTATATTAAAAATTATTGAAATGAGTTCAATTATTTCAATTATAACAAAATTGTATTATAGAACTTATTATATATTTTTTTTTTTTTCATTCTATCTATGCCAGAGACAGTTTTACTTAGTGTACATACATTGTTAAGGGACAACGGTCCAACCTATCAAGCAAATTTCTAAGTTCTAAGTGGACCTCTTGGGATTTGAACCCGTGACCCTCTACATATGAAGCAGACATGCTAACCACTAGGCTAGCGAGAGGCCTAATACTTTAAACAAGAACTTATTTATTTATTAAATTTAAAAATGCCACAACAAAGCTTATAGCCTATTATATTATGGCACAAATACAAAATGTTAACAACATGCATAATAATAAATCAGTATAATAATAACATGCAGCAAGTGATAAAGTACCTTTCTTCCTTTAAGTCCAAGTTGATATCAACAATAAATAAGGATAACATAACAGTAATAAAATATTAATAACAATTAATAGATCTATAAATAATAAGAATACATGTAATTTAGATATAACAAGAAAATAACAATATTATAATTATCTATACAAAATATATATATATATATATATATATATATATATATATTATGTATGTATATATATATATATATATATATATATATATATATATATATATATATGACTTCTTAACAACAGGAATACAATATATGTTACCATTTAAATTCACAATTTCATAATTTTATTCCTGTTGTTAAGAAGTCATATATATATATATATATGACTTCTTAACAACAGGAATAAAATTATGAAATTGTGAATTTAAATGGTAACATATATTTTATTAGGACACCACAACACCATATTATGCCCTTTAGGACTTTGTAAAATGTTTTTTGATTTTTTAATAAATCACAGAATTGAATATGCAGATTTACAGATGGCTATTATGTGATCGTTAAATGTAAATTTTGAATCAAACAAAATACCTAAGTCTTTAAAAACAGATTTCCTAGTTAGAATTGTACTGCTCATATTATAGTCAAATTTAATTACATTTTCATAATTTTTCCTTGTATATGCCGGGACAGCACATTTCTTAATGTTAAATTTCAGAGTTTTTGTTCTCCATGTTATTAAAGAATCTAAATCAGTTTGTAATTGATGACAATGAAAATGATGTGAATGGCTCTAAAAGCTTTTATATCGTCTGCGTATATAAGGATATTACTATTCTTTACATACTGTGTGATGTCATTGATGAAAATTATAAATAACAGAGGTCCCAAGTTTGACCCTTCAGGTACACCAGATGGGACTAAGAAATCTACCGAAATATGATCCGCAAAAAACACAAATTGTTTTCTACAACACAAATAAGATGATACAAATTTAAGGCTATTTTCAATGAAATCAAAAAAGTATAATTTTGATAAGTCATATGATTAACTTTGTCAATTGTTTTTTTCAAAATCAGTGCAACTTGTGCATACTTTAGAAGTACGGATAAAAGTCTGAAATAAATTTACAATTTTACTTCAGTTACCAATTGTAATTAGACTAAATTATCAAATAGGCCTATACAAAATACTGCATACAATAATTTTATACAGTCAGACTATGAAAGAAGTTTTTTTTATGTTTTATTTGTCTTGTGATCAGTACTGCTGCTTTCTCTCTTTTTACTCTGCAAGTTCTTGTTTAAAGATTTCATCCTTACATATGTTCACTGTTTGACAAACAATTTTAAACTTCTAACAGAATATCTGAATTTTTTCCTTCAAGACATTTCCAACAACATCTAAAACAACGATCATGTGATGCAATTTTTTCAAGACATAATGGTAAGGTAGGGACAGAAAGAGTCAAAAACTGATACACATCTGATCTGATGCAAATGTGTAACATAATTATAAATGTTAGTGATCCAATTAAGAGTAGGCCTGATCTCGTGCCTTATCTAAGTAGACTTAGGACAGCCTATAGGATTAGGATAAAAGAGGCCAAGCAAGTGACCCTTGCTGCACATATAGCCGATTCTTCTAATCCACACAAGGCAGCTTGGGAGGTTATTAGCAAAAAGAAGTGTCGACCATCTCAAGGAACAAATAGACTTTGCTACAGCAATAATTATCAATAATAATTTTGATAATTATTGATTGAATCTGTTAACACCCTTGTTAATGATGTTACAGTAATGAATAATGATCTTGATGTCTAGGGTATTGTCCCTTTAGTATCTTTTAGTTTTAAATGGAAACCTGTAAATATAACTTGTAAGTCTTCTACCACTGAGGACATATATGATATGTCGAATGTATTTCTAAAAAGAAAAATAGCAATAGTAGCACCCATTTTGACGCATCTGTATAGTCTCTGTCTAATAGAGGGTGTATTTCCAGATGTCTCAAAAATAAATAAGACCATATCCATTTTTAAGAAAGGACCCTTAGAAATCATCAGTAGTTATCGACATGTATCTTTAATACCTGTGTTCGGTAAGATATTTGAAGCCATAATGCTTGAGCAGCTTTGAGAGTACTCTTTGAGTCGCATTGGCTGATTAGCACCTACACAGTTGGCTTCAGAATGGGTAGGTTGACTGTTTCCGCAGTTGACTCACTTATTCAAGAAATTTTAAAAGCCTTTGAATTAAAGCAGTCTTTGGTAGTGATCTTTTACAAGGTTTTGACTGTGTTTCCCACGACATTTTACTTATGAAACTTGAGAGATACGGGGTAGAGGCTGTGCGCTCAAGGTCCTCCAATCGTATTTACTAACGAAAATCAAGTAGTTTGTTGGCAGGGTAGAATCTAATAGGGTTCCAATCCTTTGCCAGTTAGTTGAGCATTGGGTCCCTCAGGGCTCCATAATTGGTCCGTTTTTGTTTATTGTCTCTATCAATGACTTATGTATTAGCCTAAATAATAATGTTGGTTCGAATAGCGGTCGAATTTGGTTTTTTAGTTCAGATACAAGCCAGAAAGCATTGTATCTGGACTAAAAAACAAATCGACTGAATGGTTTATTGCTAATCAACTTACCTTAAAGGAGACTAAAACAAACAAAATAACCTTTAGTTTGGGTATTTCTAGGAATGTGGAGCGTGATGGCCCTGTTAAACTACTAGGCTTTGTATTAGATCCTCGGTTTTGTTTGAGTGACCACATTAATACTTCTCTTTGTGCGCTAAGCTAAGTGGGGTATTGTTCTTACTGAGATGCCTGAAGGCGGAGATGCCTACTGATTTTGTCATAATGGCTTTTCATGCCTTTTCCCAATCTCATATGCTCTACTATATAATAAAGAGGCTAGTACTAACAAGGTTGTGGAGTCACTCCAGCAACGCTGTTAGGGTACTGCTGCTTCAGAAGAAGGCAGTGTGCATATTAAGTGATGCCCAATACATGGATCACTGCAGGCAACTAAGGATTATGTCTGTATATAGCATGTTTATTACTACTTGTTTGAAATTAAGATTAATTTAGATAAGTTTCTTTTTAATGATGATGTGTATGTTTACTTAATTAGGCATCATAATGATCTCCAAATTGTTAGAAATAGACTGTCTAAAATTGCTAATTGTTTCCCTGTTACAGTGGAAGGAAGCGCATTACAAAATTTTACACTTGTAACAGGATTGTAAAATTTTATAATGTGCTTCCTTCCACTGCCAGGAACCTAAATTTAGTGAAATTTTCTAATGTAAAGGATTGGTTCTAAGAAAACTCTTTGTATTCATCACAGCAGATAAACCTGGAATGACTAAGTAGACTAACTCAATTATAATAAGAGTGGCTTCAGGTATGTAACCTACTTTGTTTGATGCATCTGCATTTTTGTAGGGATTGCTTTTTATTTATTTGTTTGAATTTTATTTTTTATTTTTTTGAAGTGCATGAAGATTGTAAACTGCATGAATGATATTTTTCTCTGCATTTTGTAGTTAGGTTTAAGTATTGCCACAGCCTATTGCATTTTTTAATTAATGGTAATAAATATCATTTGAATTATTAAATCAACAATTACAGTATTGTGCATAATTATTTGAAACAAAGATTTTAATTTGTCATATTTATAGATAATAATAAAAGTTATCTTATTCTTTTCATTAGTGATTTGTTACTGTTTTCATTGCAAATCCAATACCTATGAATAAAATTAGTTATTACATACACTATTTCATAACAATTCAAGCTATTTTAAATTTTACTTAAGACATATATTGATTGATTTGGAGAAAATTGGTGATAAAAATTGGTCAGAACAGTGCAGGAATTAGTTCTTTGAAAAGTAATAGAGATACTGATTCTAACAAAAAGGTATAGGAAAATGTTGTTTTTACATATTTTCTTTGTTGTTTATAGTCATAGATTAAATAGTGTATGCAACTGTCACCATATAGGTTTAACGCACACGTTTGAAGTTAACGGCACTCAGCATCATGCATTATGTCTTTTATAAAGTGACTGTTGCATAAACTACTATAAGTAAACTGATTCTTACATTTTACTTTAAATATGTTTTTGGAAGTATTAATTGACGGGACAGCATTAGATTTAATAGTCCGTTTTGGAGGCAAGGTTAAATGCCTTTAAATCACGTTCATAAACATCTGATGTGAAGTGTTCATTACAAATTACGGACGTACAAGGGTTAAACATTTTGCTGGCTCATTTACAGCATTTAGCCCATTGCTTACAAAGCAAATCATCTTTTAGTAATATATGATAGAAGATTTTGTCTCCAACATTTACCACACGTTTTTACACAGGCTGTTGTTGCAAACTGCCACTGCACAACGTTCTCCAGGCATTTCACAAACATCTATAACAAAAGTACTGTAGGCCTATACTACCTTAACAACACCAAAATAAGCACATGCACCAAAACAATAAAACTAGTTCACCAGTTTTGCTGGACAGGCTATTAGCGGTGCCTGGTGATGACATGGCAGAGGGGAAGGGTGGGGACTAATAGGTCGGCTGATGAGGTCAGCGTGACGATTCTAGAGTGGCGTGCACATTTCTTTGAGGCAACCTCCTATACACAAACCTCCCTCGTAGGGAATGGACAGTGTTGAAACGCTTTCGATCTGGCATGGGCAGATAGATGTAACTACTGGAAATATAAACGGGGGTTGACACAAGATCATTCATGTAACTATCCAAACAATGGATCACATAGTTGCAGAGTACCCCTTGCGCTATTTTACAGAGGAATTAGCTAGCATGAATAGAATCAGTGAGGCAGGTCTTAAATTGCTTGATAAATTTGATTTAGTATTGCGACAGAAGATCACTATACATCTGTATTAGTATCACATAACTTTTGGACATATTCCCAAATACATATCACACCTTTTATTTATTTTTTTGATTGAAAATACTACGGCGTATAAAACTATCTCTGGGTAATCCACAATTATTTCTGTATGTGGATTTAATTTGGCCTTTGTAAATTATTCAGGATTATGTTTTATGTCAACACGGAGTGTACCTGTTATTTATGAATGACGTGCCAATAGTTTATTTGTTGGCTCAAAAATCTTATAACTGTCCAAGCCTTTTACCGAACAATTCTTTCATAAGGTGCAAGATAACCTAATAAGCAAGATTCTACCAAACACATCATTTTTATAGATGATAAATTGCACATACAATCCTTCAGACTCACTGAAGGTGTATAACTTGATGTTATATTTGTGTTATTTCCTCTTGATATATTGTCAAAACTAGGGCCTGCCTCTCCACAGTATCATAACCTCATCCAGCCAGCGTTCCTTTGAGGGTTAATAAATTAATATCATTCTCTTGTTGAATAATATCAACTAAGAACTGGACTTAAAGAAGTCATTCGGTACTATCATAAATTTCAACTTTAGGTTTTTAGAAATATGGGCATCTAAGTATAATTTAAAATCTGTTTCGACTCATGTGCTACCTAAACACTGGAATATTGTACGGTCTGTTCGTTTTCCAGTAGTTTTGGTGCCTATTCTATCAAATACATCCCATAGGAAAAAATGGCCTGTAAATGTGTTCAATTCTGGAACCATGGATTCTTTGAATGGTTTATCCAAAAACCAAGCTCAATGTTCGGACCACAAAACACAGCCAAGGCGTTTGCATAGGTAGTCACATAACATAATAAGTGCTGAAGAAAGCATCACGAAAAAGCAAAAACCAAAGAATAAGTTTGCTTTGAACTGGTACTGCACCCAAAGTTTTTTGACCCCTGTTAACAGAATTTGTTTCAAACCTGATGTAAAGTTAAAACAGGTAGGAAAAAGTTCATAGTCCGAATTGCTCTCACTACTATCTTCCGAAACTGATGTATCAGAATGTAATAAGTCTATGTCTGAATGTTCTAACAACATTGCCATATCCTTTAAACCATTGAGCACAATAACAAAAACTAAATAAAATAGTATATTAAAACTATATTCAACAGCATAGTTTATAATGCTTGACCGTATTTAAATAAAACACTGTTTGAAAATGTAAAACTTAAGTGGTATACAATAGTACAATTTTTATAACCTTAAACTCAGCAGTGCACTACTAACCTAAATCAATGAATGCGGTCTTATGAGTCATTCCTGCATTGAGTGAATGTTTGTAATTCGCCCTTTACAATGATAATCTTCCTCACCCCTTGCCTACCACCCCTGCAGAGCCCGAGTCTACTATTACAAAAATTGAAATATATCATGCATTAGTTTATATAAAACTAGGTTCTATACGTTGCTATTTAGTGTTGTTGTTGTAGTATCCCGCAATATTTTGCAAGCTGATACGACAGCATATATGTCGACTTCTGTAATGCTATCCACAAGATCAGCCATAATCATCTGCTGGCTAAGCCGAAAGCCTTGAGTGTGGCTGGGTCTCTTTGATAGTTTGGCAGCTTCTTGGAGGAAGGGTCATTGGTTGTCAATTATGGTCGCTCTTCATCTTCTGCCTTTGCTTATGTTTCCAGCGTCCCCCAGGGATTCGTATTGCGAACTACCTTATTCTTTACATGGACAATTTAATCTCTCTATGTAATTAAGAAAACCAAACTTCTACTTGCGGACAATGCCACATTGTACATCGAAGTTATCTCAACTCAGGACTGTTATAATCTGTAAGAAGACTTTAACAAAATCTTGAAGTGGCGTAACCATAACAAAATGGTATTAAATATATCTAAATGCTGTGTTTTATCCTTTTCGCATTTAACAAACCCCATTGTTTTTTAATATTCAATTGGAGTAGTTCCTCTTGCGAGATCCACACCTCTGTCAGGGACCTGGGAATTCTTGTGTTTTCATACCTATTACCTGCTGACCATATAACAGCTATTTGCACAAATACTAGTTCCATGCTTGGCTTCACCATCAGAACTTACAGAGAGGACTTTCTCTCCGAGGTCTATGCAGACTCTTTACGAGCAGTTGGTTTGTCCCCTTGTGGAATATTGCTCAACAGTCTTGTCACCTATCCAGATTCTGTACATCAATAAACTGGAAAGGATACAACACCACCATTAGACTTATGGGTGTGAGATTTGGCTACGAGTTTAAGCGGGGTCCTATTGATGAGCTTATGTTGCATCTGTGTCTCCCTTCCCTCAGCTCCAGACACCAAGCTGCTAACATTGTGTTTTTAAAAAAGTTATTGACTTCCTCCATCGACTGTCCTGAGCTGCTGAAACGTATTGATCTCTGCTGTGCTACTTCAACAATGTGGCGTTTTCTCTTTGGGAGGAGGTTTCATAGCACTCAGTATGCTTATCACAGTATCATACCTCGTGGCCACTATCTTGGTAATGCTCTGCCTGATAATATCGACATTTCCTATCAATCCGACAAAGTGCTTTTAAAGAGGAAAGCCTATTTAATTTATCATTTGTATGCTAATTAATTTTAATTTCTTGGTAAGCATAACTTACACTATTTATTTTTATATCAATCAAGATTATTATGACATACCGTACTGTTATGTAAAGCTTATGTTGGTATTAATATACACTCCTGGTGGAACATACTGGGCAGAGAAAATGTGGAAAAAGGTTCTATGATTAAAGAATTACCATAACCGACTTTCTCTGGTTTACTGAAATTAGAAAAGGTTGAAGATTTGATCAATCGAAAATGTTCTATTAAGTAGCAGAAGCAGCCAGCTAAGTTGAAAATAATTTTAATGTTAACGGATGGCAGACAGAAAAGGGAAAGAGCAAGAATCAGGATTGTCTTGCATATTCATTCCGGCAGAAAAAAAACCTTTGGACTGTACCAGCTGACTATATAATGAGACCTGTTTCCCATCGACCGCTAAATTGAAATACTTTGCTGTTCGTACTAGATGTTATAATAACTGTATAGCTGCAGCCAATCGTCGCATCCTCCCCAATTTGTTTTTTTCGGTAGACTCCTCCTTAATTTGGGGGTTAAAAAAGGTGTGAAATTTGATATAGTGTGCTATTTGAGATGTTAAACGTAGTTTGGAAAGGACGGACAGGTATACTCCATATGAATACTCTCAATCCCAGACAAAGCAAGAAAACTGCTAAAGTTGAACTAGGACTAGGACGGCCACATCGTTGCCCCAGCTCACAGAAAAACCCTTTCTAACCAACAGGACTAAGACAACCCATAAGTGAACAATAGCTAGCTTCCACTCCCCTGTATCATTTCGTACGGTTCATTCCTACAAAAAAATTAATTGGATGGAGAAAAAAACAAAAAGAACAAACATTACTTTGGTTGGCATGTCCATTCAGCTCTGGCTTAGAGCCATGAAAATTGAAAAGATTGCATCATTAAACGTTGTCTCGTACAGCACTCCTTACTCATAAGTATGTCAACGAATTTATTTTTTAAAATATTTTTGGCACTATTTTTATATTTATTTTATTATTATTTTTCTTGCTTTTGTCCTTACCCTCAAAAAGGGCTTGGTCACGCCGCTACAATTTTTAGGCCCCTGTGCAACACCAGATCTCCCTGAAACCCCCTCCTTGCCTTTCTTCTTTATCAAATGGTAAGGTTAATTTTGATTAAATGTATGTAATAAGGTATAATACTGTATTGAGTTTAACCCTGCAGTACTCGCGTGGCTTCCTGGAACAACAATACTCGCACTGGCTACCATAGTAGCCCATGCAGTACTTTGTATTTATACTAAACAAAACTGACTATTCTAATGTCATGCAACCATACTAGTGTTTCGAGACATATCTTACATCAAATTCAAAGGTTTCAAAGAAAATATATATTGTCACTTATACGATTAAAACCAT
Source organism: Stictocephala bisonia (assembly GCA_035578905.1). NCBI lineage: Eukaryota > Metazoa > Arthropoda > Insecta > Hemiptera > Membracidae > Stictocephala > Stictocephala bisonia. Next base: position 221,968 of record JAQJVL010000238.1, on the reverse strand, counting down.
ATCCATGTCTTGCTACAATATAAGCAATGTATAATTTTGAATTTTGTAAAATTTTAAGATGTTATGTTCGTATAAATTTTCCAAATTATTTTACCTGGACTCACAAGTCTTTAAAGTAGCCTACAACTTCAATATACATTTGAAAAAATAAATAAAAATTTTAAAGTCATATAAATTACTCTAATACAGTAGAACTTGGATAATTCGAACCTGAAGGGACCAATGTGAAAATTCGAATTATCCAATACTTCAAATTAACCAAGTTGTATTTTTTATGTTCCTAAAAGGCTTAAAATAATACCCACAAATTACTTTTCTAATATACAATTTTATGTATTCATTTAAAGTTCACTACATATATTAAACATAACTATAGAGGCATACAGTATGTAAAAATTACAATAATGAAGGTTTAACGATCGCAACATAATGGCAGGGCGCGCCGAGGGGAGGGGAAGAGACAGATTAGGAATTCCCAGAAGGTGATTGCCTGCCGACACACTGACCAAACAATGCAAACCTCAAACGGAACCTTGTTTACAGTACATTAGTCAATGTTTCACTTTTACCGTTGATGTAAAAACTTCGAATTAAAGAGATTTAACTTCGAATTATCCATGATTATTTTACATTGGTAATATTACAATGTTCAAGGGACCAACCCAAAACTTTGAATTAAAGGCAATTTCGAATTAAAGAAGTTCTAATTTTCCAAGTTCTACTGTAACGTGAATACTCATGTGAGCTACAAGTGTAGTCCACAACACTTTACACGCAAATATAACAAACTGTGACTCCCAAAAATGTACCAAAACGCTCAGAACGATTAAAGCATATGTTAATAGGAAGGTATTGAGGAACTGACAACTCCTCGCCCTCAGTTATCTGATAAAAATGGTAAAATACAACAGTTGGGCTACACCTGTAGCCCGTGTGAGTACTGCAGGGTTAAAGTGTGTGGGCTGCAAGGTATAGGAACTTGTAGAGTCTCTTGCCGATGAAGGAATAAATTCACATTATAGGGACTTGTAGCAAGTCTCTTGACCCATGGAGGGTTAAAATGGTCTCTTTCGTAACTGAAGTGTGTAAATACAAATGTTTTAGTTTGATTTCCCATCAAAATGGCTAAATTATAATGAATTGAAAAATATAAGGTAATTATTTAAAATAGGCTAGCCCATTATGCATTATTCAAGTTTTTTCTCAAAACACGCAAATAATAGGCTAACTTTAAAAGTACTAAAAAATAATTTGGAGGAAAAGCCGGAAAAAAGTAACAATTTTTGTCCTCTAAATCCATCATTGTTGGTGTAATTATATTGTTGTGGGCACTCAAATTTAGCGGAATTATGTCCTAATCACAAATATGACAAAAGGTTTTGAAATCGGACTAATATAGTTAGAAGGAGTTTGAGATAAGAAGCTATAATGTACTGGAAGTAGTCTTTTTATATAATTACTTAGGATAAATTATAAACATGCAGCTGGTCTCATCTGAATTTATCAAAAATAAATTACCTTTTATGTAATTTATTTATAAATGAGGTCTTCTAAGAATTGCTATGCAATATATGTGTTTAATTAAGTAAAGAAAAATATCTTTCACCATTCATTTTAGTTAACACATTCTCACAATAATTCCATGTTCTTATAAAAATACAATAGAAAAGTACGACAGCAAACAACAACCAAACTGCAGTCTCTTCTTAATTGCAAACAAACACATTGGAGAAACAGTAACAAGACAGTCAATGCAAAAACAAACAATAAAATAACAGAACCGCCTTGCAGTAAGGGCAAATTGGTTATACCAGTATTCCACCAAAATTGACCTATGATAACGATAACCTATTCCTATTACCTATCAGCTGATTACATTATAGTTTAGTGGTCCTTGTCCTTATTTATTTATTTACGGCTGGAGGCATATACCAATGTTCTAACATTACAAGGATATGACAAATATTTGTAGCTTCGTAAGGAGATATGCAGCAGGTAGTCTGTTACAACTCCATCTATGACTTTAAACATGCTAGAATAAAATATTACATAGAATTAATAGAAACCAAATGTCACAACAAAAAGCTAAATGGAATAAAAAAATTAACGATAACCTAACAATAATCCAATGGTTTAAAAGATCTAATATAAACAGAGAATGTATAATAACATATGTCGATTAAGAATAGGACGACATGCCAATGTAAATACCAAATTGTACCAACTGAATTTATATTTCACACCACTTTGTCTAAACTGCACACAAGGAAAAAAGGAGAAAATACAGAACATGTAATACTTGAATGTCCCAAATACGACATAGAAAGGGTTAATAATTTTAAAAAGATAAAATATTTTGCAAGGATTGACAATGACACAGATCAATCAATAGAAGTACTACGTAACAACGATTTGTAAATATATAAAGAAATAAATTCATTCACACACTCCATTAAAATACCTTTGTAGGTTCAACAACAAAACAAATAATAAGCACTTTACACAATTGTTTCGGCCTGGCTATGGTTCTATCCGTGACCCAAACCTCTTTCCGGTTTAGGTAACTCCCGAAGGGCCCCTAGGAAGAAAATATACCTAATACCGGTTTCTTACCGAGGAATCCTAACTTTAAGTGAAATAACAATGTGTTATTAAAATTAAAACATAACATTAACCATAAAATGACATACATGATACAACTAATTAGGCTCATTAAATGTACTAACAAAGAATTATGTGTGCTAATTACTAATAACTTACAGTATACTTATAGGCAATCACAGTGTAATAAATAGCGATCTTTGTTTTTTTTTTTTACGATTTGGACGGCCAAACTTCAAACCTGATAACGGCCCCTAAGCCAAAAAGGCTTATCGTGTACCCTCCTTTACAGGACTTCAAACCTCATTTAATCCTAAGTCCTTAGAGAACCTTGAGATTGCCTTGATGAGGTTTTCCTGTGCTACACCTTGGCCACGTTCTAAATTGCCACTCAAGGCGAGAGCCCACTTCCTAGCTAGGGCCGGGCAGTGAAAGAGGATGTGCTGTCCAGTCGACTCCTCCTGCTCCTCCCCACATCTCCATCACAAGAGAATGGGTGTTGGGAACCTTATCTTGTTCATGTGTGCCCAAAACGGCTTAAAAGTTATAAAACCAACCACCCTTCGGAGTTCTGATCTTGCAAGAGAAAGAGCTTCAGCCGTGTTGAAGTACAACGGCCCCAACAGGACCTCCTTGGCTTGCCTGTTATAGGGCGTTGCCTCCCAGGTCTCCTGGAACTTGCCGGTGACCCATGTAGAGGCAACCCTCTTGGCAAGGCTAAGCAGCCTCGCATGCCGGCTCTGGGCCAACGAGACGTTCCTCAGTGCCTAACCTCGCACAGTGGTCTGCCATCTCGATTCCCAGTACCCCTAACAGTGACTCACCATGATTTATGGCATTTATGATGGTGCTCCCCCATGTAGTGTGATGGGCGTTGGCATCCAACCCTGCCACCAGGTGTCGTTGGTGCAACATACCGCAGTTTACGATCCTTCTTAACATAGGAGACGGAGGGAGCTCCTCGAAGTCGTAAGGCATGTATACTGATGCGAACAACATTCTGATCACCGTCACTTGTTGACAAGTATACATCAGTTACAGCCGTGTCCCTTTATCAGTTCCGAACCCCATCACTCTCCCTCCAACGATCCATGGCTCCTAAATCAGGGCCACTCTTACGTCGTCGGAGAGAATCTTATGACAGAGCGTGGCTGTGGCCGCTCCGAGTGGTGAAGGTTGATCTGTAGCACTGCCATTACTTCTGTGGGACTTGAATCCCCCCTTAGGCTTGAATGTTATCCTCTCCAGCCCCAGAAAGAACCGAATCGAGAGGACATTTATTCCCCTAAAGGAGTTTTCTACCATGATCACTAGGAATAGGCCTTTGGGGTTTTGAGTGCTCCCAACAACCACCTGGTGATCAGTGTTCATCTGGTTTTGATTCTTCAGGCCTAAAAGGACTTCAGTTTTAGTAACAGCACAAGTTGTTACCGGAAAGAACGTGGTCAGCTTCACCATCTTGACCAGGTTCTTGGCCAGTCCAAGTCTTAGTTGTGCACCTTCGAAAGAGCTCACATATGAGACCCGGGTTTCAATCCATTCCCCGATCATAGCATTGGCGCAACCAATCACGACCGCTCCAGCCTCAACATGGCAACTTGTGGCGTTAACGTTTGCTCCCTTGAGAGCACGTAACGCCAGCTACTTCGTTAGAAGCTGTTCGGGGTGCTCTTGCCTCACAACGGCTAGCTTTTCCACTCACAACATCTCAGCAAATGACTCTGTGTTGCCTTGCCGCATATCCCCTCTTCTCGCCTTTAAGCTTCTCCGGTGTCAGTTGCAAACGCGACCTCTTCACACAGGGACCTTTAGGGGCGACAGAGGACGAAACCTGCTGGCTGATTTTGGGGGTAGCTACCCGCGAAGGGGTGCCATGGTTTTGGGAGTGAGGTGCCAGACGTAAATGACGCTTGTTCCTCGCACCGCACTTCTCCTCCCAAGCTTGTCACCTCTCCGCTTTCGAAAGGATTCTCTCACTTCTGGCAAGAGCCTCCTCCTTCCGAAGTCTTCGGAGTTGGCCTCAAGAGATCCTCTTCTTAGGTGGACTAGCCATATCCATCTTCTGGAGATTACCCTGAGAACTCTCATCCTCAGCGCATCCTCCTCTCCTGCAGGCAGAGCCGGCGCCGGAGAGGACAAGCTGAGGTTGTCTATAAGCAGGCCTTCGGAAGTTACCCCACCTGTCAACAAATCAATTGTATTAGTGTCAGCTTCCATACAATTCCACGAGTACACATCGAGGACTTTAGCTCTGCGCGCGGAAACAAACTACTACCCATTCAACAAACAAACACAATATGTTTTACGGGTTGCGTTCACGCGCTCGCCGCTGAAATGAAGGCGCCAAAACTTCTTCCTAGGTTCTATATCGGTTACACTTTACTATTTGACAGCTAAACATGTATGGAAAAAAGTATTATAAATTGAAAACATTAAATATATTGTGGTAACTGTATTTTTATGGTAGGTCGGAAAGTATGTAAATTTCACAAACACAAGAAACACATTATTATTATTGATTTTATTATTGCTTCTTTGTCTGCTTCATTTAAAACGACTGTAATAATATTACTTAGGCATTTTATTTTTGTAAATAGTTAGTAAAAAGTTGAGTAACTTATAAGTACTTTCTTATAATGAATATATAATGAATGTGAATATAATATATTATGAATCTTATAATGATATATGAATGTGACTTACAATCATTTTACTTCATTAGATTTCTTCAATCCCACTTACTCTTCCTCCTCCTCTGAAAGACCGTCACTGTCTGTATCAGATTCATTTCCAACTGATATAACAAAGGATTCTATAACATTGTCTATCTGGGGTTTTCCGCTGCATAGTCTTTTTCTATCTTCTCCACGTGCTTGCACTTTCCTAAGACTCGTCTAAATAAATTATTGGAAGTCCTTGCTCCCTGTAGCTTTTCAACGCTCTCAAATATGTTATCCGTTTTTCTCGGATTTCTGGTTTTTCAATTAACAGCTTTCTATTGTTTGCTGTCTTTCTCCAATTAAACCCTAAATCCTTTAATATGCGTCTCAAACTTTTATCACAACCCTGAAAGTTTATTACTTTGTTAGCGCCTCCCTCAATAATTTTAAAGTTGGTATTCTATATTCTTCTATATGAAAATTGTACACTAGTCTTCTCACTACACAGTTATCGAAGTTATCTAAATAGGTTACTGTTTTACGTCGTTGTCGGTTTTTGTTTGACGTAGTAAAACATGCCTCACACTGACCACTAACATGCAATTTTTTAAACTCACTTTTTATTTGAGTTACAACTCGCTCTGATACCCCCGTAGCTGCTGCTGTTCTTTGACGAGCTTTGCCAACGGAATATTTAAAGTTTTTCGGTCTGCCCCTCCTTCATAAATTTAAACACGTTAACTAAATTTCGCGGCCCTGACAATGAATTACTCTATTCTTGACTAGCGACTTGAACTCATCAGTCATTGTGGAAAATTATCTGTCTATATTCTGTGCTACAACTAACAAAATATATCACAAATAAAATACTCGGTAACTACGGCTATATTAATAATATAATCGGTGTAAACCGCACGCACTGGTTTGACAAATAACTAAGCACAAATGACAACCACACTCATCACTGTCACAGAAAAGACTTATTTTAGCCAGGAAGTAGGTAGGGTTAGTTGTTATTTTCATTACAATGCTCAGTAAGGAGGTTGTTGCAGGTGAGTCGGTGTTTTCAGGACAGAGCGCATAACACTACCCCGCTACCCCTCCCGCCTATCACCACGCAGCCAAGGCCACGCGCACAGCTAAAGTCCGCGATCTGTACCGGGTTACTGCAGTCCACCTCCCCATTGACTATTTTAGGGAGGTAAGAAGTAATTACGACTGGGTGCCTCCTGGTCCTCAGAAGGCTCCGTTAAGGTTCTGAATATTAGGCCCTCAGTACCACGATACTTTCGGCATGGGTCGCTTAACACCTTAGTCTAGGGCTCCCCTCACTTGGTTCTGTGGGTGGACCAACATCCAGTGGCAGAAGGTATCTCTACGCAGCTAAAAAGTGAGAGTTGATACCAGGTATGGACTAGTCTGCCGAACCCACCCCGCATGCAAGGTGTGGTCGGAACGGCTCGAAAGGTTAATTGGGAACCACTCCTTGGTTCCCATACCCCCCCATAGTGATCATCGTTGGCTACATGGTAAATCCTAGCCAAGCTTCAAGTTACAAGAAAAAAAAAGAAAAAAAAATACTGCTTACTTGCATACTAGATCTAATACAATTGTGGTAGTACTAGCTCAGCTGTGGATAGTACTGTGAGTCATGTCAACGGAATAGTACATGACATGAAATATACATAATGATATAACCTCGAAAGTTAGTTTAGTCATACAAATTATAATAGTAGGCTACAAATCTAAATTTCAAATTGTAAGTCATTAAATTAAAACTTTAATTGATAATAGGAATAATTATTTTCTTAGCTACAACATTGTACAAAGAGTTGAACTATATTATTTTTATTTAGTAATAGTAGTACTGTATTATAAGAGAAGATTATTATTTTCATAATGATATGAAGATTTTGTGTAACATTGCATTATTCTTAAACAATAAATTTAGTTACACTAGCCTAACATCTTTTTGAGTAAGCAATTTGGATCATGTAGGCCTACTGTTTGCAATATTTCAAATCTATGAAACAAGGCCATTCCACGCCAATTCCACCAGAAAAAAATTAGTTTTTTACCCACCATCTCAGATTTTTATGAAACAGAGGGACTTTTCGCGCCAACCGTTTAACAGTTCCTCCAATACCGTCGCATTGTGTTTTGCCATGGCTTGTAGCGAAGTAAGACCATTGGCCTTTAATTTTGAAGTCTTTCATGAAGGGAAAGGTTCATGAAGTTGTATTTGTTCTTGTACTACCCTGCACAACCGTCACTATGATAATGAATGTCTGTGATGTTAGGAAAATTGTCCTTGAGAAATTGTATTAGGGTTTCTTGAATTTTACAAACCATACAAACATCATGATTCAAGTCATCAGAAATGATACAGTGGTATTAGACTAATTTTTTCTGGTCAATACACAAATTGATGATTACAGGATGAACAGCAATCATCAATTTGTACAGGAGTCTGAGGTCCAGTGGTAACCCTGGACTTCATCTTGAATCATGAATGAGTAGTTTTCACTAAAATCCATTGATATGATGGCTGTATTTGACTTACAAGCATCTTTAAGGCTTTTAAAGATGCTTGACTGGCTTTTGGCAATGTAAGAATGAGGAATTAACTTTTTTATTTTGGACGTCAGTTCATCAACAAATTCATGAATAGTTGATGTTTGTGTCTGTGTCCATCTGTGTCCAATCTGTAGCAACCCATTGCTTGTAATCTATTCTATCATCTTCTTCATAGTTTTTCAAACTTGGTTTGTAAGAATGTGGTCAGATTTTCTTTAGATGGACATTTTTCACATAGCCTAAACGTACAGTTTTGATTTGAATTTTCTCACAAAATCAGTTTTTGTAGATCTTTGAAACTCTCTTCTAGTTGTGCTGCATGTATTAGAAGTAATACATTCTGATGGATAGTACATACACAGACAGAGCGAGTTCCACTGGCACCAGCCAGAACACACCATTTGGGACGAAGTATACAAAACTTAGAGAACCCTATTTTTATTTCAGGATATTCCCATTTAAAGTTTGCAAACATTTCATTCAGATTACTTAAAATTAATCTTTTCCTCTCATATTGTTTTTCCCTAAGCTTACTACATCTTTTATACCAGGTAAAACTCTCGACTGCTCATCACTCTGATAGAAATTGACAACTAAGTCAACAACCTTGGGACTCACTATCTTTCCTTTCCTTGCTTCAAATTCTGCCAAAAACCCTTTTTCTTTATAACATTTTTTTGCAGAATAATCAGACTCTTCAAAAGTATCTTTGATTTTTGTTCTTGACCAATTCAGTGATACGGGAATTGTCAATAGTTGTATTTTCTTCTTTATCGAAATTTTGGTCAGTTCACTTTTTATATTCTCAACAAGTAAGTCCATTCCTGCTGATCTTTGCTCAGTATTTTGTTGTAATTTAGGTACTTTTGATGGCACAACAAAATCTAAAACTGCAATTTTCATTTTAATCTTTTCATGTAGTTTTTCTAGTTTATTTTGAGCATAACCAATTTTTGAGTTTTCATTCAATAGATGTAATTTGACAGGTGAACACCCTACATTTGTCAAAGAAGCGTTTAAAGAATCAACAGCCTTTTCTTTTTGTAATTAAGTTTCAGTTTCAGTTAACATGATAAAATCATCATCATCTTGTGACTCTTTTTCACAGTTAATTGGAGTTGAGAATATAATTTTATAGCAATTAGTTCATAACTTTTCCCCAGGTTTCACTTTTAGACCTTTTGTGACACAGGCCTCACTCTGCTGTAAATATACTACGCTTAAACTATTTTTAATGGGTTTCTTGTGATTTTTATATGGGTCACAGCGTACCTTTTGTAAGAATTCACACTTTGTCAATAGTAAACTCATATGATGAAAACAGATGTTTATTATTTCTTTACTATCTAAATTCACCTCTTATCTTAATCAAGTTAAGTTCTTCTTCAGACAAATCACACACATTTTCCAACCCCTCTTTTGCGACATAAGTGGTTTTGTGGCACTCTGTCAGTTTTAATAACCCTATACTACACTTTTTTTTTTTTTTTTTTTTTTTTTTTTAATGAGGGCCAGGATTGTGCATATGCATCCTGGTAGTTGCCTCTCAGCCTGTTGGCTTATTGTGCACCCTCTTTCACAGGTTAAATCGCATCGAATCCCAGGCCTCTTGAGAACCTTAGGATCTTGGATACAGTATTTTCCTGTTGACCTCCTTCATCTACACATTATTGTGGCCCGAAGGAGTTTAGGCGATGTCGCAGCAATGCTGGACATTCGAATATTATGTGGTGAGCTGTTTCTTCCTCCTCTCCACATTTCCTACATAGGGTGGTATCAACCATCACTCCTATTCTTCGTAGGTGACTACGGAACAACCAATGGCCAGTAATAAATCCTACCACTCTTCGGAGTTCCTTCCTGTTTAGCTGTAGGGCCTCTACTGATAGGGACTTTGAGGAGCCCCTTAGTATCCTCTTTGACTGAGTGTTGCCGTCAGTATTTTCCCAGTGTCTTTGTTGCTCACCTGCAACCCACTGAGATACTGACACACGTGCTTGGCTGTATGCTATGCAGCACGCAGGTTCTGGGCCAATGAGAATGCAGTCAGCTCCTACATTGGCACACCTGTCTGCTTCTTCGTTCCCTTTGATCCCACTGTGCCCTAAGACCCAATTCCCCTTATACTACACTTACTGTCCATTTTAATTAAACTTTATTTAAAAGCAAGTTAAATTGTTCTTTTTCATAATTGGATTATGAAAAAATAAAAATGTAAGCAATTCAGTAGAATCAATTTTACCAAACAGATTAACTGAAAATCTAAATTTAAAACTAATTATCTTTGTGTATTTAAATTTGTAATATTTTAAATTCACGTAGATAAACATAAATTAAATAAACATAAATCAATTCACCTATACACTAAAGAAAGCTAAACACCACTTATAACATTGTTTACTCAATGAGCACTAGCAATAGACTGACTCACAATCAACAGTCAGAGGGCAGAGTAACTGCAGCCTATCAAGACATGAAAATTTCCTGTAGCAACTTGCTGCTTGTTCAGCCAAACTATCTGCTTGTCTATTTTTAGACTTGAATATAACATGAATGTTAATTTTCAACTTGCATACTATATTCAATCAAAACGTCTAAGTGAACATATTTACATTTACATTACAAAATGTAGAATTGCTTCTTATAATTAAATAATATACTGTATTTTGTGTTTTTTTAAATTAAAATTAAAAAAAATATGATAAATTATTACACAATAGTTCTTTATTAAAAACCTAAATAAATAAAAAAATAAATATTGAAATTTAGTAATAGCTAACCTTTCATTTAAAAGCTGTAGGTATTCATTGGGATTGAGAGAACCTCACATCACTTGTAATTAATATATTGAAACTTGCAATGCACTTAAGAAATAGAAGGAACAAAATACACAGAATAATTATCTTACTAAATTAAAGCCCATACCATGCAGATAATTTAGGAAAAAAAAATTTCTTGATTATCTCATTCCCTTTTTGAGATATTGAATTTAACATAAGACATATTTGCGTTTCTAAAACTAAAAAAAAAATAAAAAATGTAATTTTTTATAATATTTTAGGTTTAACTTAGACTAGTGAGGTAATTTTTTTCAAATTCCTTAGTACTCAAAGAACCTACCTTGAAAATTTCATAAAGATTGGGTGTCAAATGAAGAAATGAGAAATTATTTTCTTTTCTATGTCATGTTTTGTTTGGCGTTATCATGAGTGCAGAAATTGAAAAACGTAAAAACTTTAAAGTGCCATAACTGGAAGACTAAGTGAAATAAAAATTCCAAATTTGGTAGTTTTACTTATCTTTACATATAGAACAAAGCTACCAAGTTTCATACAAATCTGAGATGGTGGGTGAAATGATCTGGTTGAACTGACATGGAATGACCCAACAACAAAATGATCCACTTCAAAACTTATTAATCCATTGCTGATTGCGTAGCGTGGCCATCGATCTATATAATACAACTGGATTGCTAGCTGAGTGGCAGGCACGCGGTCAGATCGGCTAGGCAACCCGCACGACTGGTGGGAGTCGTCAGGCAGAATTACATTGAAAATCCCATAAGGCATACTTTCTTACCGTTATTATTTAGAGTCCAAGGCACTATATAACATGCTAAATTAGTATTATAGCATCCTATTGTCAGTATAATGTTTATACGACATACAATGGTTATTTATTTACTCTAAAATGAATGGTTGTAAATAAAGAACACTTTATTTAACGGTAAACACTTTATTTAATGTACCACTTTAAAACAGATGAATAGTATATTAAAATGTTATATACAATGAAAATTATCAATTTTTACTTTTTCTAGTCACTTATACTGCAACAATTATCTTAAACGTTACTAAAGTAACACATTTGTATTTATTTTTAGTCGTAGCCCTTGTTTGCTGGTAATTAATGCATTTGGTTTTTTTGTCTTTAGCAATGTGGACACAAAATATTTTACATATCATGAATGCCATATATTTTATTATCGATAACTATCTTCACCAATGACCTATAAATGTATTGCTTTAAAACTCCCGAACAGTTAATCCCACCCTTATGTAAATCTGGAACACATTTTCCGTATTTAGTTATTTATTTATATACACTATGTACACGTAGGCCTACAGTATATTATATTTTGTCTTGGTCATATTGTCATTGTTGATAAGTGACTTCATATCCCTAACTTCAACCCTAAATAAAAGCATTTTCATCGTCATAGTTATTATTCCTATTCAGCTAGGTATTAATATATTAAATGTGTTCGCCAAATATTATGAAATAGCTCTTTACCTGTAATCACAACAGGTGAAATTGACAATTTTAATAAAACAGAAAAATAATTTTACATAAAAAAATCGTTTAGACTGTATTTGATATATGAAATAAAATAAGGTGAGGTATTGTTTATTTTACTGCAGCAGTTTTAATGTTAAAAAAGATAAATAACATTTGATCTTACAAAATTAGAGTATGACAATTTAAATTGAATATGATGGATTATATATATATATATATTTAAGTTTGCTTGAAAACAGCGTTACAGAATAGTTTGCTATTCTACTATTTATTTAGAAAAATAAATAGGAGATTACTTAACGATGAAAGTACATGTTTTCACAGAAGGACTGTTACAGTTATAGGCAGCACAGAAACAACCAATGCATCCAAAAACATCACAATAATAGCATGCATCTATATGAGGCAGTGAGTACAGAATCCCACCAGTTGTGGGGTAGCGCCGTGCCGTTTTGAGACAATCTTTATGGCGGGAGTTGGCGATCCAGTTCTCTTATATATAGATCGTTGAGCGTGGTGATCGGCCTGGCCTAACAGTACAAATTAAATATGCAACACGGCGCTACAACTGCTCTGCTGGCCTAGCGCACTCACAAATTCTATAAGTTTTGTTGTTATTATAAACATTACACTGACCTTATTAGTAATCTATCTCATTTGGACTATCGGTTTTCACAGTGATATTTTGTGTGATAGTTGCTGTCATTATAGTAACTATCGAAACAACTGTCGGCCTGTAAACAGTTTGAAAGTCGCTACCGTATTATCGCGAGAGAACTCTTGCACTATCTCGGCTGACTAGAAAGTGTGGAGTGCTCTCATATAGTAAAGGAACTCTCAGGGGTACTGAACTATCAGGTCCCATGAATACCGCAATTATCTTTTGTGTTATAGCTAGCTCGACTCGTAGTCTTTTTGGTTATGTTTGCTATCACTGTTGACACAAACAACTCTCACCGTGTAGATGCTACTCTCGAACAACCTCAATATTGAGGCAAACGTCATGAGAGCACTATCGGTGTGAAAACGAGGCTTAAGGCTTTCTTTCAGCTCTCGAGATGGTTCAGTCCGGTGAGGGCCCTAATAGCTCTTTTTTGTACATAGTAATAGCTTCTCTTTTTATTAGTAATTTTGTAATAACAAGGATGATTATTGTTTGCAGTTGCACTAGATAATGAAGTGGTCAAGTGGTCATACTACCAATTTATCAAAGTCTGAATCATCAGAATATGTCAATATATATACAGGGTGATTCATGACGTTCTCCCCCCACTTTAACAATACTTTCTACTAAACATTATATAAACATAAGCCTGAAAACGCTTTGTTAGTGAATTACAGCCTGTTAAACATTTCGGCAAGAATCAAGGATAAATGGTGAAATAACAGTGTACACAACTTATAGAAAGATAAATTACAACGAAAATACCTTAATTCCTAATGTAATTTGACATGAGAAAGCTAAAAAAATAGGTTTCATAAATGTATATTTAGTAGTTTTCAGGTAATTTGGGGTTAAATACAAGAAAGTAGAAAAAACTTTTACATTTAGTGTACAATAACTTTGTTAAGAGGGTAATAAAGTCATAACATACTTGTTAATAACAATTTCATACATAATTTGTAGATAATTTGATTCTGAGAAGATTGATGTAAGCTAAGTAAAAAAAAAACACATAAATAAGTATAAAAGTTTAACTTTATTTAGTATAACATGTAGGTAATTTAACAGAAAAATAATTGATTTGGATTAACTTTACACACCTTTTTATAGTAAATGAAAAAAATTACAGTACAAGTACAAAATTCACAAATATTATGGTGATCGATTTCGGTGAACCACGCTCACCTTCCTCAGACCAGAGGGATTCACAAAACAATCTATTTGAACACTGATAATATTTATTCAAATAATTCTTTTATGAATCCCTCTGGTCTGGGGAAGGTGAGCGTGGTTCACCGAATTCGATCAGCATAATATTCGTGCATTTTGTACTTGTATTGTAATATATTTGTGCATTTTGTGCTTATATTGTAATAAATTTGTGTTGTGTAATGTTTACTTGTACTATATATATATATGAGCACGTATTGCCTGTGCAAACATTAAATACTGTTAACAAAGATAATGCAAATTATAAAAGAAAAACAAACAACCAAACTATTATTTAAGATACATACATAAAAACATACATGAATTCAGTTCGAACAATATAGTGTACAATATATAAGAATGAAAATATAAATTGAAAAACTAATTGGAATACTATATGCATATATGAGCTATTAATTAAAGTTAATTTACTGACACGTTATAAAAATTCTAAAATTTTACTGTCATAAATCCAAAGTTTTATTTTCATACAAAAAACCTTCAAAGTACTGCAATTTTTAAATTCAAGTGGAATGCTTGGATTTATGAATTTTGGATCTGTATAGTCATATGATCGTCTAAATATTTCTTTATTAACTTTTGGCAAACGAAAAATGTTATGCTCTATATATCTTTCACTGCTCATAAGTTCATCAGAATTACAATTACCACTTCTTAGATAAAAAATGCTTAGTGCTTTAAATACTTATAAATGTTGAAAGGTAATAATTTTAAATCAATGTAAAGCGGGAATGAACTTACTGTTCTACTTTGCCCCATTACTATACAGATAAAGTGATTCTGTGTCACTCTTAATCTGTTAATTAAAATTTAGAAGAACTTCCATAACACACAATACCATATTGGATTTTAGACTCAATTAATGCTAAATATATTGTTTTTAAAAGAGAGCGGTCACAAAATGTTTAAAAAAATAAAAGCTTCGACTAAGAGGTATATGATAGTTCAATTGAATTTTTGTTGTAATCTATATACAAATATTTACTTGTCTTAACCCCTAAATATTACTAACCGTTCAATGACGCCATTCTTGAATTGTGTACTGGTATTCATAGTTCTCTGTGGTAATATTTCACTTTAACTTTGTTGGCTGGCACATACTACACATAGTGTTTTTGTCAGTATAAATGTACAGTGCTACTCCCAGACATTTACAGTTTTACTGATCCAAACGCCCAACTATACATGTATGGTGCTTCCGACCTAACTGTCCTCCGAGATAAGTACATTGCTACTGGAACAATTTATATTTCAAAAATAGTATATTTCTGTTCCTAACATTGTATCATAAATCTTACATTATGAGTTTATATAAATTAACGATATAGGCTAATAAACTCATTTCCATATTTAAATAATATAGAACATTTTAATTTGCTGTGTAGCTCTGAAATATGTTCTTCAAAGTTGAGTTTCTCATCCAGTAGTAGACCGAGATATTTCAATTTGTTAACTTTGTGAATGGACAGACACACACACAATCAATATTACCTGAACAACTCAGAGAGTGGTACTTCAACTCACCTGCAAAATCAAAAGGTTTGACACTAAAGTTTACGTATTAGTTTTTGTTACATTAACTTTCATTCCATTTTCTGCACAGCACATTTGCAATAAAGTTAGGTCTTTTTAATGTTTTCAAAAATTATATTATAATCCTTGTGAGAGTAGAAAATGCAATGTCGTCAGCGAAAGCGCTGACTTCTCCAAGAAACTGTAAATTTAGTATATCATTAATAAAAATTAAGAAAAGAATTTCGGATATAACTGAGCCTCGTAGAACGCCTGAAGATATACATAATATTGAACTAATTTTATCTCCAACTCGTGTTTGTTGAATTGTTATTAATGGACAGTCTCATGATAAACATATGATTTTAAAAAAGTTACTCAGATTTCTAAATTTGTCTAAAGCGTTTATCAATAAAATACAGTCTTATAGTATCGTTCAACAACATAATAAAACTAATGGCAATTCTTCAAAAGTGTAAATAATGAAGGAATACAATATTTATGTCAGAGTTTCATCAAATACATATAAAATATGTTCTTTTTGGGTGTATACTTTTTTTTAAGTACTCGAGTTTAATTACAGTGTGCTCAAGATTTGATATAGTTAAAATTTTCTATTGTTTACACAAATTTTTAAAAACTAATAAAGATATGCTAATACATACAAATCACAATACACCATTAGAGCTTTTCTTTATTCCTGCTATTTTTTTATAGTCACTTAATTTTTAGATGGTGTGAATTATAAATGAAAATAATGACGAGGTACAAAGATATAGGACATGTATCACATCTACACCCAAGTGAAGAGAAAAAGGCTGAATCCAGGTCAAGTGAGGTAGGTTGTTTTAATGTCCCAAATTTTATGTTTATCTGATTGAAGATGGCATAGAAGATAGTACGAATGTTTGTGATCTTAATATAATATATTAGCTTAGCATATTTTTGTCATACTTTATCAGATGGAGTTTTATTTTTCTGTTTTCCTTTTAGTTGAGAATCATAATTCCTTACTTGATTATTAAACTCTTAAAGTAAGTTTACTAGTATGTGAAATTGAATCAGTTTTCAGAGAATCAAAAAGGACTACTGTGTCTCTATGGTAAATATTTAATTCTAGTTCAACCTTTATAAAATAATATATAAATATTTTAATTATTATATCATGTAGAGATAAACTTAATACTGAGAAAAATGGAGATACTTAAGAATTAATTTTAAGTTTTAGAAAAAAAATCATTTTTATATTATTTTTACTCATAATTTTAATACTGTTTACTCAGACACGATAGTAATTGTTGATAAGGGGTTTTTGTGTTTGATGTCATTATCCCTTGAACCTTCATCTTTGTAATGAACTGGGCTACAATTCTACTTTCACTATATCACATGGCTTGTAAATATATCAAATGTAAAATGGGCTATTTGAAATATGAGTACCTTCACCTTTTTAGATACGGTATTCAAGACTGACTTAACGATGTCTTTTTATATTAAAAGGAACTGCTTAAACTGAGAGAACACCATATTTATCTAGTATTTTCTTTATTGCATGGATCTCATAACAATTTTATGGTCTTGAGGTTAGTTATGCAAAATAACACTTCTTGTGAAATTATTTAATTTAATAAAATTAAGTTGATAGTTAAATGATAAAAAAAAAAAACAAAGTTGATATTTCATTATTACTTTAACTTATTAAGAAATTACTTAAACATTTTTAACACTCTTAATATCTATTGGTAAAATATTAAATATTTTGGGACTATTAAATAAGAATGATTTCCTAAATACAATTTTATTTACTTTAGGTCTCACAAAAACAGATTTTGAAGCTGCTCGTGTATAAAACTGCAATTGCTTAGTATCGTCATTTCCACTTCTTATATAAAAGGTTTTTAATACTTTATAAATAAAAAGATATTTTAGAGGAAGAATTTTCAGTAAATGAAAAAGAGTTAAAGATGGTTCTTGTTTTGACTTAAATGATAAAATTGGTAGAAAATGTTTGCGAGTTATTTCCAACAGATTCAATGTAACACTATTAGCTGAGGCCCATAATTCAATGCCATAAATCAAACGCAAATGAATTAAGGTGAAATATAATACACGTAATACATTATCAGGTACAAGACTTGGTAAAAAATAAAAAGTTCTTATGCTTTTCCGTAACTGGGTTTGTAATTGGGAAATGTGTTGTTTCCAAGATATTTTTTCGTCCAATATTACACCAAGGTATTTAATATGAGGAACTTGTTTGATAATGGGACATTAACAATTATTAATTAATGAATAACAAACTGTGATATTTTAAGGCATTGTCAAAGGAATGGCCCTTCAAATGAAAGTTAATAAAATTAGTTTTGTCAGCATATAACAACATCCTGTTGTGTGAATACCAAAATCTCAACGTCCACAAATCTCCGGTAACATTTTTCCAAATGTTTACCCAACTCTTTCTACGTACTGAAGAACAATGTCATCGGCAAAGGCTGTTATATTTCTGTAAAAAGAAGCATTCCTTAAATCGTTTATGAATATTAGAAACAATGTTGCTGACAATACAGATCCCTGTGGAAAATATTTCAGAACTGATTTGTACTCACCAACACAATTGCCAATTTTTTACTTGCTGGGTTCTTCCATATAAAAAGCTGCTAAACCAATCTAGCACATTGCCTCTTATTCCGACGATTTCCAATTTGTCTAACAAAATATCAAAATCAACTAGATCAGATGATTTAGTGTAATCTATAAACAAACCTGTACATTTACAATTATTATTTACACCATTTAAAATTACCTCTACAAAATATGTGATGGCGGATTCAGTACTCTTACCTTTAGTGAAGCCAAATTGGTTCTTGGAGAAAAAGTTTCCCTTATTTAAAAATAACAATAATCTGGATTTCATTCATCTCTCAATAACTTTAGACATTACTGATAAAAGAGCAATTGGTCTGTGATTCTGAATTTTTCACGATTGCCTTTTTTTTAAATAGGAACTATTATTGTATATTTTAATTTTGTAGGAAACTTGCCTGTTAAGAAACTTAAATTAACAATATGGGCATTACCATAAATTACTGGGCCTAAACTTCAGCTTTTTGTTCTCTCAAAAACTGTATAAATCTGGAAATGGAATAGGAATAATAGCAACTTAAAGTAATGGAAAATTATAGTAGGTTATTAGGAAATTCAAAAGAATGCATTAAACTACAGAAATATAAATCTATAAAATACAACAATAACAAAATATTTCTTTACTGGACGACAGTAACCAAACATACTGATGACTGACGAATGAAGCTCACCAAACATGTTGCCTTCAGAAAACATGTCGCATGAAATTGACAGGAAATTAACAAACGTGAAAATACTGATTATTTAACTATTTTATATGGGAAAAAACTACTTTTTTATTTGAAAGGGGAAGATTCTGAACTTTTCTCAAAACTTGAGAATTTATATCGAAAACTTTTGGAAAACAAAACAAACTCATAAACCTCTCAGTTCTTACAAAATTTAACATTTTCTAAATACAATTTTCTAATTTAATTATAATGCAACAATTAACAATTGTTACAACACGAACAGTAGTGATGACCTACCTTCCCTCCCATACACGGACAGTGGTGATGACTCACCCTCCCTCCCATACATGGACAGTGATGATGACCTACCTTCCCTCCCATACACGGACAGAATCCAATTTAAAAAATAGTCAGAGTCGGAGCTAAAAAATAACTACTGATGACAGTATTTTTTTAAACCCGCCTACCCACCCATACACGCACTCTGATATTGACAATACACGCACTGTGGTACTAACCCACCCGCCCACCCATACACGCACTGTGACATTGACCCACCCGCCCACCCATACACGCACTGTGGTATTAACCCACCCGCCCACAAATACACACACTGCAGTATTGAACCGCCAACCCACCTATACACGCACTGTGGTACTAACCCACCTGCCCACCCATACACGCACTGTGATATTGACAATACACGCACTGTGGTACTAACCCACCCGCCCACCTATACACGCACTGTGATATTGGCAATACACGCACTGTGGTATTAACCCACCCGCCCACCTATACACGCACTGTGACATGTATTGCCCTCTCAAAATTTCGACTTTTCTCAAAATTTTTGACTTTTCTCAAAATTTTTGACTTTTTTCAAAATGTATGACTTTTTCGAAATATTAGACTTTTTGAAAATTTTCCACTTTTCACACACACACACACACACACACACACACACACACACACACACACACACACACACACACACACACGCACACGCACACGCACACGCACACACGCACACACACATACACACACTACACGTGATAATAATATTGGGTTTATAGTCTTTATGATACTTCAATCAATAAATTGAACACAATCAGAAATTAAAATTGAACTAACCCTTATTTTTTCTTAATATAATGTAATATTTACTAAATAAATTTGCATTAAGCAAGAACAATTTTTAAAGGTAACTTCAAAGATGAAATTTACGTAATTAGATTTATTCTTTAAGAACACTATGAAAACTTCGGCTCTAAAGGCCTTGAATTATTTCCACCATAAAACACACACGCACACACACACACTCACGGCAATACTCACCCACCCACCCACACTTGTACAGTGATATTAACCCATCCGCTCACCCCCATACGTACAGTGGTAATGACCCTCCTACCCACCCCCACACATACAGTGGTATTGACCCACCCACCCACCCCCACACATACAGTGCTACTTGATATCGATTGAAATCTTTCAACTGGCACTTCTAGGTGAGATTGTAAGTGCCACTGTACCCGCCCACCCATACACGTACAGTGGCATTTACCCACCCGCCCACCCATACACGTACAGTGGCATTGACCCACCCGCCCACCCATACACGCACTGTGGTATTTAATACCACTGTACCTTGTAATATAACATAGACAGTAGTTCTGCGCTCGTTGAAGTTTATCTGAAAGATGGGTAGGCATGTTATTGATGACAATGTCACAGTAGTCATAGTGGGGAAATACAAGCATTTTCACTAGCATACTCTTAACATCTAACTGTAAACAGTTATTATATCTCTTAAGAGTGTAAATACCAGCAAAAACCCTATTACATGTTAAAGATAAATTATCAGACCATGTAAGTGTAGTATTCATAAGGAGTCCCAAGTTCTTAATCTTGTCACAGTAGTTAAGTGAATTATTATCAATATAGATGAGGGGTACTGTATCAAGATCAATCTGTGCCATCAGTCTGTTATGTCAAATAGTAGTAGGTTGAATCTTATTGTTATTCAGTTTTAAGCTGTGTTTGAACGCTCACCCACCAATAGATTTAATGTCAAAATTCATTCTATCAACTCCTTCATTTAAGTCTGATACATCAACGTGAGAGTATATTTGTAAGTCATCAGCATAAAGGTGATATTTACAGTGAGAAAGACTTTTGTACAAGTCATTGACGTACAGAGTAAACAGTAATGGTACAGAGTCCTGAGTGACACCTTTGGTTACACTTCCACTCCCAACATTCCCAAACTAGAGTATTCGTTATTCGCATGTTCACGCTGACAACTGCCAGTCAGATAGGATTCAAACCAGGAAATACTGTCAAACGAGAAACCAAGATGACAAAGTTTCACTTTGAGAAGTAGATGATGGACACAATCGAACGCTTTAGAAAAATCAAATAGAGTAAGCAACCTCACTTGTCTGTTGTACCATCACTTTTCGAATATACTCAGTGATATATAGCAGTGCAGTGTTGATACTGTGATTTCTCCAAAAACCTGAATGAAACTGAATGAATGAAGAAGGTCATTACTAGAGAGATAATTACATACTTGCTGGTGAACAATCCCCTCAAGATAATTAGAAAGTGCAGGTAAGATACTTGGTCGATAATCAAATGGGGAAGATGGAGAGGTCGTCTTGGCAATTGGCCGAACAATCGCTGATTTCCAGGCAGATGGGAATATTGAGGTTTCAAGTGATTTGTTCAAGATTGACGTGATAACAGGTAAAACTGAAGGGACTATAACTTTTAATAATTTGATAGAAATGTTGTCTGCCCCAATCACATTACTTTTAATCATCGTCATGGATTTATGGATCTCATTCTCATTTGTCATAGTTAAAGTAAAATATGAATCATGAGGAGTTGGAAGCTGAAATACAAGATGATCTGAAAATATGATCTCCTGGTGTTATCAACAGGGAGATTAATATAATATTTAGCTTATTAAGATTTACTGAGACAGGACTATCGTGTTTAATCCTGGACACCCCCAACTTCTTAATCTTGAAGATGGGGGTAATCTTAAAGATTAAGATGCAAAGCAGCCAGTGTTCAAGGTATATGCTGCTTTGCATGTTTTGAAATGTCTCCATGTATTCAGCAGCCATGTATAAGATGCCAATAACAGCTCTAATTTCATTTGGTGTTGTCAAGTTGGCATCTCTCTCTAGCAAACTTATTTTTATTTAAATTAATTCAAATATTTGTGCAATTTGTAATATTATTGAGCCAGTGAAAATTATTCCCAAATATTGACAGGAGAGTCAGCACCTTTTGCTTTGCGTGGTAACACAACACATGCGCGTATGCAAAATGTTTCTTATAGGTGTTTGTGCATTGTTATTTTTTAGCAGGTGGACGTCACATAATGTGTTCCTACTACTGCTCATATAGGCAAAATTTCCATTGCTTCTACGAACTATAATTTCATTTTTCGTAATTGTAATGGAAGATTTTCTAGATCATCAACACCACTAGTATTAGTAACTATTTTGTACCTGGTGTGCTTGAGCCACTTTCCTCTTGTTCTGCAATCTTTATACAGTATGGGTAGGTCTCCATTATCATCATCATTGTCTAAGGCAGGCTCCTCTGCATCCTCATCAAGAAACAACTCTCTAATAAATTCACTGCGTTGTATCTCTAGACGTCCTCCCTTTCTTTCCTTTCCACACTCAGTAAAAGTCTTGATAGTCTCTCTTCTTCACTTCCCATTGTCAATAGTATAATATAACTGTAATATAAATATATGACAACTATAATATATGTGAAAGAAACTAAACACAGAAAGAATATGAAAATGTACTAGTAATAAAAATCTAAGATACCAGAAAGTTCTCACAGAAAATACCTCCGGTCACTTGTCAATGTATTGCCAAAACTAAGGAAAGTGAGGGTTGAACAGTGGAGGTAGGCTCATGACGTACGGCTGAATTCGTCACTGCAGACACCAGGAATGAAGTATTTACATACTTATTTGTTGCAGCACGGATGTAACTTGCTTTTAGCGCCCAATGAAGGGTTAACTCTATTTCGTAGATGTTTATAAACATTTCTATCAATGAGGTCCTTAGTCCTCTTAAATTTCATATTTTTAGAGTCACACTGGACCATAACTGACATATAGCAGGAGTGATCCAAGGAGCTGGTTGCCTGGTTATTCGTTTGGTTATAACAGGAGCATGTTTGTCCAAAATATTAACAAGAATATCATTGAAGTTGTCGACCATAATGTTAAAATTGTTAACAGATAAAACTGTATCAAAATTCAAATTTCTAGCATCTGCTTAAAGACTAGTAGGGTTAATGCTTTTAAAAATGTCCAAATGAAACAAACTTAGGCACATTTTGTGGCAATGTGACTTTATAGACACAGTATAGAAAATCATGTTTTGATATCCTAGGAACAGACAAATGGCCATAATATTCAATTCGAGTTGCATCACTAACCGCTAGCAGGTCAATCAAGGAGTCAGAGTGATCAGTGTTTTGAGTGGGGTGAAAAGGGAGTAAAGTTAAGTTACTTGAGTAAAACATAGTGTTAAGTTGTCGTTGTCATGCATGTCCTGTCCCAGTAAATCAGTATTAAAATCACCCGTCACATTGACATGACTATACCAAGGCATCAGTCTTAACAGGACACTTTTAAATTCTGCCAAGAAGCCAACTTTAGGTGGTCGATAACAAAGTCCAAGGAGCATATGAAAACCATTAAGTGAGATATCCAGAAACATCCACTCAGGTCAAAGTGGTATTGAGGTGTCAAAGATCTCCAACACCTTAGTGTTAACTAAGGTAACATAATTAATTTATTGACTTGAAATGTTTCCATTAATTGAGATACTTTCGTTTATTTTTATTAAACAAAATATGGCAAAAAAATATGCCTTAGCATATCTAAAAAAAAAACCCTGATGTAAGCTGCTGTGCCTCCACCTCCAGCAAATAGACGGGTCATTACAATAGAGAGTGTATGTCAATGGAAGCTGAGGATATGTGAGGCTTAAGCCTCGATATGGATATAAGAATACAATCACAAAATAGAGTTCTAAATAGTGAGTGGATTTCATCAATATGACAAGGTACAGACTGAGCGTTAATATGAACTGTCTTGCAGAAACAGGTTAATAAGGTGATAAGGAAAGATAAAGAAGTTGTTCAGTAGATACGTCATACTCGAATGCTGCGGGGTTGTCAAGACCCTGCACCAAGACCCTGCACCAAAGAAAAGAGCAAAAGACCACAGGGCACCATAGACCACAGTCGACAGGACAAAGCTGGACTTCACAAACACACATACATTCAGCACAGTCATACACAAAATTAAAAGAAATGAATTGAATAATAACTATAATTAAGTATCCTTTATTAATTTTTTATAACAATACATGACCGGTTTTGGCTCTTAGGCCATCATCAGAGTGTAAATAATATAACCTTTAAGAAATGAACAATTATAAAAATAAAACAAATGAAAATAACATATGATTAATTTAGTGTGTGGTTAAGTTGAATTCTACTTTTAATTCTTATGTTTTTTAATTTCTCTTATTTTTTCATATATATATATATATATATATATATATATATATACCACTGTACGTTATGGGTGGGTTAGTCGTTTCCAAAATGGCTGTTGGTTTGATTTGTTGGGATTAACTCTTGCTTTTTTGTTGTTAGTTTATGCTTTGATCTGCATCGGAGTCTTTGATCTGCTCCGTTTATGTGTACCTTGAGTAAACCAAGGCTTGGCTTATTATTGACCTTACTTAACATTTAATGTATGTACAATTCTGCATATGCAGTTAGCACCAATAATAACTAGGGGTTTCCTTTTTTGGACCTAAATTATTATATAGGATTTTTCATGTAAATTTGTGTATTTAATATGTTCTGTGGTTCATTATAATTGTTTATGTATAAATTTTCTTTGGACTTCACTTTTACTTCTTTCTTGTCATATTCTAAATTTGTAACATTTTCATTGATATTTTAGTAACTGGTTTGACTGGAGAATATGTTCAGCAAAGTTAGATTTAAATGATGTTGAGTTGTTGTTTCTTATGGCTTGTATGTGTTCTTTGTAACGCAAATTAAATGTTCTTCCAGTTTGTCCTATGTAAAAAGAATTGCATTCCAAGCATTTTATTTTATATATTCTAGATTTTTCGTATTTGTTATTTTTATTTTCTTTGTTGGATAGTTTGTTAATTAAAGTAAAAGTATTGTTCTTTGTTTTATAACTGAGTGTATATTTACTGTGTTGAAAAGTATTTCTAATAGACTTATTCATTTTTGTATTGTACTGATAAATGTTTTCTTTTCTTTTTGTTTCATTTTCTTATTTTTGTTTCCTTTTATTCTTTTTATAATTTTGTCAACAATTGTCGGATTGTAACCATTTATCGAAGCTAAGTATTTTATTGCTGTTTTTTTCTTCTTCATAATCAGATTTTTTCAGTGGGATGTTTAACATTCTGTTTATCATTGATCTGAAACTAGATAATTTGTATTTCCATGGGTGGTTAGAATTATATGGAATAAGTGGGTCACTTTGGGTTGATTTTTTAAAAATTTTGAAAGAGTGTTTATTTCCAATATTTGTGATTGTTAGATCTAGTTTACTTCTTTTGCTTCATTTTCTGTTGTACATTTTATCTTATCATTTAACGAATTTAAGTAGTTTAGTAATTCATCACTTTCTCTTTCACTTCCTTGGAAAAGACATATTATATCATCAACATAACGAAACCAATAGATTATTTTTTGTTTATGAGGATTTGATTTGTTCAAACTTTTATTTTGTTCCAAATTGTGTTAGATGTTTGCTATTATTCCTGATAAAGGAGATCCTATTGGTAGTCCGTTACTTCGTTGGTAAAAATTATCATTATATTTTAAATAGTTTTGTTCATTACAAATTTCAGTCGATTTTATGATATCATTAATTTCATTAGTGTTGAGTCTGTTAGTTAGTGTGAGATCCTTTTTCAAAATGTTTAATGTTTCTTTAGTAGGGATGTTTGTGTACATGTTGTGTATATCAAATTATATAAATTGACATTGGTTTGAAATTTGAATATCTTTTATTTTGTACATCAGTTCAGGAGTGTTCTTTATGCTGTAATTGTAGTCCAAAATAATGTTTTCTTGAATATTTTTATTCAAATATTTGCATAATTTATATGATAGTGTGTTTTGAAAGTTGACTGTTGGTCTGATTGGTATATTTGTTTTATGTGTTTTAGGTTAAGCTCTTAGGGTAGGAGCTTTGGGGTTGGTCATTTTTAATTGATATTGTACAGGTTTTGGAATTGTATTACATTCAGAAATGATTTTGTTAGTTGTTTTTGAGTGATGGTTAGTAGAATCCTTTTTTAAAAGTTTTAATTTGTTATTTTGAACGAAATATTTTATTTTACTGTCATATTCATCTTTATACATAACAACTGCTGTATTCTCTTTATCAGCTTTGGTTAGTATAGCATTATTCTCTTTTAATTTCGTTCAGATGGAATGTATAATGTCATTTTTTTATTGCTGTATGTGTTTTTATATTATTATTTGTGTTTATATTAATTTTATTTAGTTCACGTATGAAAGCATGTCTTAAAGGTTCTCTTTCTTTTGCATCAGTTGTCATTATGATGCAATTCGTGAACCAACTTATACATTTAAAAGAAATGAATATACAGGGTGTTTCAAAACTCTCGTTACAAATGACTGAATAGCTGTCGTCAGTTCACTCGATAGCCACCAGATGGGTCAGACAAAGTTATCTTTCCTCACACTACTAGGTCCTTGGGACCGAGTGACTTGTTGAGCAGTGTAGGAACAGTCAGTTGGCATTGTTGACAACTGATAACAGTTTTTTGGAAGTACTAGGTGTGAAAATATTAAAACCAATTTACATAAATGTCCACAATGTATAACTATAGTGCTATGCCAACTATCAACAAAAAACCAGAAAAACCACTTTTTTTCTGTGGACAGTATACATATACAGGGTGTCTCACGAAAGATGTCTCAAACGCATTGTGGGCAAACCATTTGACCAAAAAACCATGTAAAGATTTTCCCCCCAAAAGCATATGCGTAGAATCAAATACAAATATTTTCATTATTGTTAGACTTCAGCATTGACGGTCCAGTGTTCAAATCTTAAAACATTTTAATGCAAACATATAGCATGTAGCATATCATATTAACCCTAGATCCGGCATTTTACGAAATTTCGTACAATTTTTTCGTCATGAAACTGGCATTTGACGAATTTTCGTACAATTGCAGCGTCGGAGATTTATCATATTTATAATGCGCAAAAATCAAGCTACTTCGATGTTTTTATACTCTATGTACTCAGCGTGAACAGACAATTCCAGTGGTATGCAACATCGCACACTGCACTTTATCGGCGTTATTTTAAAACGTAGTGAATGTAGAAGATGGAACAGTCTCGCCATTGTTGTTGTTTAGTCTGCCGGGCCTGATTTCAACTACGGTAAATAATTATCGTTTACAGTGTAATTATCACTTCTAGTGTGTTTAGAAGTGTATTATATTGTATTAGAGTGTTGTTTTAGTGTTGTGAAGTGTTATTTATTGTTTCAAATTTACAAAATTATTGTAAATTCAGTGATTTAGTTTAGGCCTTCCTAGGCCTATTGTGTAGTGTAATATTTATTTATTTACAACTATACTTCATATATTGTATAGTTATAAATGTGTTAGTGACAGTGTTTTTATTTTATATAGATGTCTGATAATCTATTTAACATTTTAGTATATAATAGAACTCTGTAGTGTTTATAGAAAATTTGTATCATATTTTTGAATGTTATAGTAACCGTGGTTACTAATTTTCAGGTTTTTGTATACGTTCCAGTTAAAAATTTATAAAAAATAATTTTTACTTACAAACCTACATGAACTATATATTTTCTGAAACTAGATAAAATTTAAAACATTTTGGCTATCTCACAATTCTTTTTTTATCATCACAACATTGATCATAGGGGGTGGTCCCCCCCCTATTTTCCGCGATTTCTAAAAAAATTTACAACTATTTCATAACATAAAAAAAAAAACTTTATAGGTTATGAATTATGTATTATATGATAGCCCACATTCTTGTGAACAGTTTGATACCACACAATTGTACTTTTATTGTAATATAATATTTTTTATGAATTTTATAAAACATCACTGCAAAATCACCAAAAATGACCCGCCATTTTGGGCAAAAATGACTGCCGGATCGAGGGTTAAAGGTATTTACATGCTGAGTATTTTGGTATAATCAGATTTGAGTTTTACTTATCAGTTTCAAAATGGCTGCCAAAAGTATGTAAAAAATATCACATTTTTGTTTTCATCGCTAAATACACAGCTTAATCTTAATATAAAATCTAAACGTAGGAAGTTGTTGTACTATTCCCTGTTAAATGTCCATCAAAAAAGTAAGGACCAATTATTTTCCCATCAAATATGACACACCAGATGTTCAGTGACCATTGCCTTTGGTGATTCACCTCCCTAACCCAATGAGGATTAGTAGGGCTTCAATAGTGCATGTTATGTCTATTAAACAATAGGTCTATCTTGAATTGTAACAAAATTGTGGCCAAAAACTTAAAATTTGTTGGCGTTTTGTATGTTTGGACATACGGTGCACTCCCGCTTATTATCAGCTGATTAAGCGATCCAAGATGGCGGACCTCTAACAACTACAGTGAAGTGCTCCCCATATATTAGTGAAGTTTATTTAGGTAATACAACAAATCCCTAGTAAACTACACACCAACATAAAACCGTAAGTCCTAGATTCATACTTTTCAAGAATATTTACCTGAGGAATGAAGATTTTTGATAAGAATGTAATATTACCTGTCACTCAAGAATACACTTCTTACAACATGAAGACTACTCAATCAAGTAATTTCATGTGATTAATATATGATTAAACATATTCACAAGACTTAAGAAACTTACTGAAAAAATTAAATTAAATAATTAAACAATACTATAAATATTAGACACATAAAGCATTAAATAACATTGCTCATGGAAGTGACGTCATATCCAACTCATTATTTACACATTGAGTAAACTTCCAACTCATCACCTCCAACTCACAAACAGTATAGCTGCACAGTCTATATTGACAGAGCTGGGTCATTGAAGTAAGAGACCTGACACCTGCTGACACAGCAACACTGACTGACTTCAGCATTGTTTATTCCAACTGACATAAGCTCTGTAGTACAGTAGTAGGCATACAACCTCAAGAAAGATTTTTTATGAAACAAACTAAGCTTACTTACCTGGCATATTACATCATAAGCCAGCAGTACATAAACCCCAGAATTAACTACTCACTGATTAATTAAATCAATCATTCATTCAAGAAACATTTTAAGAAAAGACACAACTAAAACAAAAAAAAATTATATTTAATGAATATCTACAATATACAAGTGTCTAATATAATAACACCTAAGTAAAGTGACGTCACATCAAGCTACGTAATCTGAATGCAACAGGTGTCATATGTGTGCCAGGCCAGTGACCTAAACACCCAGTGCCAGAGTCAGCACTACCACACCTCTCTGTCTGACAGCACTACAGACATTGTTTGTAGTGCATGCATACTTGACAAGGCACTTGGTTACCATTTTATCAAACACTATTATACAATCTTGACTGTCAACTTATTTCTGACTTTCTATTTTGACAACTTGGAGTCTGACAAACCAAGTATAAAAAAACAGTGCTTTTCCCTGACAAACCCCTATTCTGACTACTTGGAGCCTGACAAACCAAGTATAAAAAAACAGTGATTTTTTCCCTGACAAACCCCTATTCTGACTACTTGGAGCCTGACAAACCAAGTATAAAAAAACAGTGATTTTTTCCCTGACAAACCCCTATTCTGACTACTTGGAGCCTGACAAACCAAGCATAAAAAAACAGTGTTTTTTTTCCTATTTGACCACATCATACTTTTAATTTTTGCGTGGTTTTTTAACTAAAATGTCATCTAAATTTGCTAAAGGTGACAAAGTGTTTGCAAAAGTAAAGGGCTACCCTTATTGGCCAGCAACAATCACAAATATAACATGGAATGATAACAACAAACCAAAATACCATGTAATATATTTTGGCACACATGAAACGGGAACCATAACTGACAAAGACACCTGCCTGTACTCCGAGTACAAACACATTCACGGAAAACAAAAAACAGAAAACTTTAAAAATACTAAAATAAATAAAGCCTTAAAAGAGGCTGAGGGCGATGAAATGCTCAAAGCAAGTACCATGACTGGAAATATTAGCCTCCAATACAAACTTGAAGAAGCCCGTTTAGCAGACACCCTAACAAACTTTCCCTCAAACAACAGACTTGAACACTCCTCTCCTCTAAGCAATAGAACAGCAATCCTTAACAATTCAATTACACAAATAGAAAATAGTCTCACAGAAAATAATCTATTGGAAAACGAAATAGATAATGAAAGTAAACTGGAATTGGCCGCCAAGTTAGGTTCAACTCTGCTAGCAAAGAACAAGCTTTTAGAGGAAGAAAATGTCAGGTTGGCAGCCACAATATCAAATATGGAGGAAAAAATTGACACACTAGTGGAAAATGAGCAAAAGTACCTAAGCAGGATAGAATCCCTAAATGAAGAGATAGTACACTATCAATCCCAAATTCGAAAAGAAAAAGAACTTCAAACTGAAATGCAAACTATTTTCGAAGAGCAAGATGAAAAATCACAACAGGCACTTGATTTAAACTTAAATAAAATTAAACAATTGCAAAGGACCATCCATTCACTCCAGAAAAATATAGAGGAAAACATAAAAGATCCAGAATCATATAAAAACTCCACCACTCAAACTTCTGAAGGAATATCCCCTTCAATTACACCACAAACTCTGTCATTCTTTCCCTTTCCCCCACCTAACAGCTCTCCGTCTCTCCTCATACAAGTTGGACAGTTAAGCACCAGGCAAGACAAAGTGGAACAACAGATGAAGCTACTACTAGACCAGCTACAAAATAAAGATCACCTTTATACACTATCTCTGCCCACATCTGACCTTGACAACTACCAAAGTACTGGGGAAATAATATCACACTTCTCAGTACAACACTGTACCAAGGACCCCAACGAGAATTCAACCAGGAGAGCCAGTCAAACTCCCACAGAAAAACTGAGCTCATCACGAACAGGGAGAGTCAGACAAACTCCGACTAAAAAACTGAACAAAAGTTTGACGTGGAGAGCCAGACAAACTACTTCTAAAAAACAGAACAATTCTCTTAGCTTATTGACAAACACTGCCGCTTTGATCAAGAATAACAATCCCATTAAAAAGAGAAGGGATAACAGGTTAAGCGTGTCGTTGCAAAAAGCAAAGCACAGATTCACACAGCGGAAGTGTCACCCCCTCCAACTCTGGAAGCCAAAAGAACACAACCAGTGAATCCTCAGGCAAACAGCAAAAAGGCTCACCCTCAACATGCAAAAATAAAAGACATAAATGAGGACTATGAAACCTTTTTTGAGAAAAACATTGACTACTATAGGGAGCTGATAAATAATTACGGGTCCAATAACAGCACAGAATATGTTAAATTGACAAATTTGATATCTACAAGTTGCAATACTTCTAAAGAACCCACTGCTGTCTCTTATTGCTCACTGAATACCCCAATGGCAGAAAATGAAGAATATTTTTTAGGCCTCAAACAACGAAACGAAATGAACATCTGACAATCCTTCATCAAAACATCAGGGGGCTCTCAAACAAAGTTGACAGACTAAACCATCTGCTCAATGAAACATCCCCTAGTCTTTTTATACTGACAGAACATGGCTTGAGTCAAAGTGAAATTTTAAACACCAAAATACAAGGCTACAATTTGGTAACTGAATTTAGCAGAACAAATCATAAGCTAGGAGGTGCCGCTATATACTGTAAGGACAACCTGACAACCAGTATAGAGGCCATTGAAATTACACATTTTTGTGAAGAACTTCTCCTTGAGGCAGCAATGGCACAGATCAAAGTTAAAGGAAAGCTAATATATCTCCTTGGTGTATATCGCCCTCCTGGTGGAAACACAAGAACTGGCCTAAATATTCTGTCTCAAATCCTAGACCACAACCAAGCACACAATAAGTTATTTTTATTACTAGGGAATATAAACATTGATAGCTTAAAAGAAAACAACCGGACAATTTGATGCTAAAAGACGAACTAACCACACACAACGTAAGAAGGCTTCCCCTCCCTGCGACACGGGTAACAGCTGAGACGAGATCCTCCATAGACTGCGTATGCACAAACATCCCAGAAGCGGAGGTCACTGTAACTATTTTACAAACTGGCCTCTCTGACCATACAGCCCAGATGAGCAGCCTTGACCTAAACCAAGAGACCAACTCAACACTAATACTAAAGCGACAAATGGGGAAAAAAAACCTCGAAAATCTCAAATCCATCCTCTTCAACAAAAACTGGAATGCTGTTGAAACTGCTGAAGACACAGAAACAGCATATAATATATTCCATGACACCCTTTATACTGCCCTAGATATCTGCTGCCCTCAAAGGAAACACAAGAACAGAGGCCCTACCAAACCATCTCATTATTACGACATGGAATCTGCTGATATGAAAGCCTCCTATCTACGAGCCCTTAACACCTACGAAATAACAGGAGATATTCGAGAAAAAGAAATAATGATAAACAGAAAGAGGATATATGACCAAAAACTAAGAACACTGCATCGGCAAGCAAACTCAAAGCACATAGAAGAATCTAACAACAAGACCAAGGCCCTATGGAGTTTTATAATGAGAGAGTGGATTAATAATGAGAGACGTGGGAAACAGTGCAAGCAGGAGTGCCCTAAACTTAACATCAACAACACCACACTACATAATCCTGCAGAAGTAGCTGAAAGCCTTAACACTTACTTTACTCAGATAGCTGATATGACAATCCAAAACCAAATAAACACCCTAGCACCTGGCTGGACAGGAGAAAACCCAAACTTGTTAAACATCCCCATGCCAGAGTCATTTTTCATGACACCGACAACTTGGACAGAGGTGAATCAAACAATTCGCAGCCTGAAAAACAAATCGTCCAGTGGCATAGATGAGTTTTCTTCAAAGAGTGTAAAGCTCTGTGCAAATGAATTAACCCGACCCCTTGTAGCAATCATTAACAAATCTTTTGTCGACAGTCACTTCCCCTCAAGACTTAAAGTGTCAAAGGTCTATCCGAAACACAAGAAAGGAAAGAAATCAGACCCTCAGAACTACAGACCCATCTCGCTAATATCTACATTTGCAAAAATCATAGAGAAACTTGTTCTGAAGAGACTGATGGTCTACCTTAAACATCACAATTTAATCACAGTCAACCAACATGGATTTCAAAAAGGAAAATCAACCATATCAGCAATTATCAGCTTAGTAGAATCAATCATCGACAGCATAGATGACGAAAAGTACGTAACAGCCTTATTTCTTGACTACAGCAAGGCCTTCGACTGTCTGGGACACGACCTAATATTAAAAAAGCTGGAAAATCTGGGAGTAAGAGGCATAGAGAATAAATGGTTCTCCAGCTACCTCCGAGGAAGGTTACAACTTGTGGAGGTACAGCATACTGAATCTTGCATCACCAGATCATACAAATCAGCTCCAAAACCAATAGCAAGAGGTGTGCATCAAGGATCAGTACTTGGGCCAGTTCTTTTTATCCTTCTGACTAATGACTTCCCTACTTTCATTGACAGCCCCAGTACTGACTGCATAATGTATGCAGACGACACTACCCTTCTTATAAAAAATGACACAGTAGATGAACTATCCCTTAACTCTCTGACTTCTCTCCAACGAGGCATCAAATACAGTGCACTGAATGATCTGGCAATAAATCCTAAAAAAACAACGCAAGTGCATTTCAGTAGGAAAAATGAAATACCAACAAATATTCCAGACATATCAATCAGTAGCCGATAAAACACAATTTCTGGGCTTAACTATCGACAATACACTTTCATGGAGTCATCATGTGAGCACAATTTCGAATAAAATATGTGCAGGCATATACGTCATGAGGCGACTCAAATCAGTGGGTACTGAGGCATCCGTCAAAGCTGCCTATCACTGGTAGAGTCCCATATTAGATATGGTCTTATCATCTGGGGCAGCTCTAATGGAAACCTGAAAAGGATACTCACCCTCCAGAAAAAGGCAATCAGATCCCTTGCCAATCTTAAGCCTCGACAAAGCTGCAGAGAAGCATATCAAAATTTAGGCATTCTGACTGTACCAGCTCTGTATGTATACGAAACAATGCTACATGTTGACAGACTCAACTTTGACACTTACAACAATCTCCATGACTACAACACCCGACACGCCTCCAGATATGTTCTGCCCCGCCACCGAACTGCCCTCTTTGAAAAAAACCATCCTATGTAGGGCGAAAACTCAGAAATCGACTGCCAGAGGACCTTCAATCGCTAACTGGAAAGGCACTGAAGAAATCACTTCAAGAATTCCTTGTTAAGACACCACTCTACAGCCTGGAGGAGTTCCTGGATGCAACAAACACCTAATTGACTTTTCCTTTTGCTTTACATGTTTGACTATATTACTGTACTTAATGTTCATGTAATAAAGAAATTTTGATTTGATCAGCTGATTTTGCCCATTATTGCAACAAAGTATGTGTTCTTTATTACTTTTATTGCTTGTAACCAAACATATTTTATACAAACCTTGAATGTGTGGTTGGTTGTATACTGAAAGTTTCAATTAATTTGTAAAGAATTGTTAAATAGTATTTTGTATATTATAAATTTATTATGTTTTTGTTTTAATTTGCATATTTTTCAATGGTTTATGTTTACTCTATTTTTTACATTTTTTAGTTTTGAATTTCATTTGTGTTTACTGTGTATATAAATCTCATTTTTTGTAAAATGTCATACACAAATGAAGAAGCATTAAGCATGATATTGGTTTTGGGTGACTGTCTTACCAATTTCAGGGCTGCTGAAAGGCTTTATTCTGAACGATACCCTGACAGAAACTATCAAAGTTATAAGAGTTTTGAGGGCTTAGCCAATAGAGTACGAACAACAGGACAAGTTCAGGTCTCTAATCATAAAAGACGGGACTCTGTAGTAAAACAACAGAGGTCAGCTGATATTTTATCTGCGGTAACAATTGATCCTCAAGTGTCTACTTGGCGCCTTGAAAGAGACCCTGGAGTTAGTAGATCTAATATCAGCAGGATCCTTAAAGAAAATAGTTTCCACCCGTATCAC
The DNA here is from genome assembly GCA_035578905.1 of Stictocephala bisonia. Classification (NCBI taxonomy): domain Eukaryota; kingdom Metazoa; phylum Arthropoda; class Insecta; order Hemiptera; family Membracidae; genus Stictocephala; species Stictocephala bisonia. Next base: position 186,720 of record JAQJVL010000238.1, on the reverse strand, counting down.
ATTTCACTTAACCGAGAACTTGAAGCAAATGATCATTTGCACCGCATTAACTTCTCACTATAGGCCCAACAAATGATTAACAATAATCCAGAATTTCATTTTAATGTTTTTTGGACTGATGAGGCCACATTTAAAAATAATGGGCTTAACTCATAAGTTAATAGACATAACATGCACTATTGGAGCCCTACTAATCCTCATTGGGTTAGGGAGGTGAATCACCAAAGGCAATGGTCACTGAATGTCTGGTGTGGCATACTCGATCGGCAAATAATTGGTCCTTACTTTTTTGATGGACATTTAACAGGGGAATTGTACAACAACTTCCTAAACAATGAATATTTAGTTTTACTTAATGATATTCCCGTAGAAAGACAGCAACACATGTGGTTCATGCAAAATGGGTGTCCAGCACATTACCACCGTGACGTAAGATTCACTCTCACTGCTATGTTTGCAGGACATTGGATTGGGAGAGGGGGTTCAGTATCCTGGCCGGCGAGATCTCCAGATCTTACTTGCATAGACTATTTATTACCTGTGGGGTAGAATCAAGGATATTGTTTAGCAAGATGCTCCTACTTCAAGAGAGAACATGAAAGATTAATAAGAGAAGCATACGCACAAATAAGTAAGGAAGAGTAATCCATGCTATTGAAGCTTTCCCTACAATGACTGAAAAGTGTATTGAAGTAGGTGGCGGACACTTTGAGCACCTATTACAGTGAAGAGGACAAATGAATCAGCTTGCTTAGTTAAACCAGATTGTAACAACAAATTTAAAGGTTTTTAGCCACAATTTTGTTATTATTCAAGATAGACCTATTGTTTAAATATAAAAGTTTTTAAGTATTTTACGTTCTTTTGTTTGGTATGTAGCAAGCCTGGTCTTCCTATTTAAGATTTTTGACTTTAGGGGTTTTCAAAATTGTCAAAAATAAAAAAATAAAAACAAAATGGATATAGTATTGTAAAATTGAGCCATATTGGATATCATTTTAAAGAGAATTTCCTTAGAAATTCAGAACTATTTTTGGTTTTCAATGTAAGATTAAGCTGTGCATTTAGCGATAAAAACAAAAATTTGCTATTTTTTACATACTTTTGGCTGCCATTTTAAAACGGATAAGTAAACCTCAAATCTGATTAAACTAAAATACTCAGTGCGTTAATACCTTTAATATGATATGCCACATGCTATATGTTTCCATTAAAATATTTTAAGTTCGAACCCTGGACCCTCGATGCTGAAATATAACAATAATGAAAATATTTTTATTTGATTCTACGCATATGGTTTTGGGGGGGAAAACTTGGCAGCAGTGTTCTTGGTCAAATGGTTTGAGACACCCTGTATATATAGACTATGTTAAAGCCATTGACTATCAGTCATACGTACTGATACTTTCAAAATTAGAGTCCTATGGTATTGGTGGAAGCTGACTTCAATGACTCCAATCTTATCTTTCAGACAGAAGACTCACTGTAAAATTTGCTGGTGCCGTATCAGAACCCTTTTTGCAAAATCTGGAGTGTCCCAGGGTTCCTACTTGGACTCTGTTTTATTTAACATTTATATGGCTGACATAATTAGGGACATAGGCTCCTGATTTTTGTTGTTTGCTGATGATAATATTAAAGTATTCTGTGCTGTCCAGAGTCCTGAGGACGGTTTGCACCTTCAAGAGAGCCTACGTAGGTTCAAGCTTTGGTCAGATAACAACTTTATGAAGCTGAATGCAGATAAATGCCCAGTAGTCACCTTCCATCGCACCTCAAATCCAATCATGTTTGGCTACAGACTCTGAAACACGCCACTGGTTAGAAGATCATCAATTAGAGACCTTGGAGTTATCTTTACGGCTGATATGTGCCCAGATTCCCACATTGACTTTGTCTATAACCATGCTTCAAAGGCCCGTGGCTTTAATATACGTTCCTCTAGGAATGGTCTCAGTGTTGAGGCCATGACATTTCTGTATTCAACGTTAGTTCGATCTGTACTCAAATATTGTTGTGCGGTATGTTAAGTAGACCACGTTGATCAGCTCCAGACGATCCAAAGGCAGTTCTTGAGGCTTGTGGGAATGCGTCTTTGATTTGAATTCTCTGATGTGCCTTATAGCTGAATATCTTGGTCTTGCACCCCTGGAATTAAGGAGACGACTGACAGAGGCCATCTTTCTCTGTGGGTTATTTGTTGGAAATATGGACTGTGCTGACCTCCTATCGATGATTAGCTTGCGTATTCGCACAACCTTCACTTTAACATCAGATTTATTTCATAGGTAGCACTATTCTACCTCGTATGCATATTACAACTGTCTGTCTCGACTGCATAGAACTGGGAATGCTATAGCGGCAGCTTTGACTTCTTCTGCCAGAGTGAAGCAGCATTGGAGAAACTCTTTACACAATAACTTGTCTGTGAGTGTAGACCAATTTGTGCATTAAAACAACTTATGTCTCTGTTTGCTGTTTGTTGCATATATAATTTTCCTCTCATAATTTTGATGATTCATTGTATAGCAGGTTGTTATTACCATAATGTTATCTAACAGTACTGCATATTATTATTGTTACTGTAATTGAAACTTTCATTTGCCTGTATCTCATTGTTGACATCATGATTAGTTGTTATATCACTTATTTATCATTGTTGTTACATTTTATTGCATATTGTTTATTCTTTTTGGTTAATTAATTACCTAATGCTGTAGTTGTAAGCAGGTAATTTTAGTTATATTATAATACTCATAGTTACAATGTTCCAAATATTTAGTCATTTTGTTATGGTTTGTAGACAGTTTTGTAACCTCTTGATTGTTTATTTTTCTTTGCTTCTTGTCAATTTATAATGGTTACTAAGGACACTGCTGCAAGCAGGAATATCATATTTGTCAACTTTGTTTCCTTATTTAGAAATGTTTTTTACCTGTTTTTCACCATAAAGCCTGTTTATTAGCATGTGTTTGTAAAAATGGCATTAATAAATAAATACTGTTTATCGACTTTTTATTGAGGAAATAGTATGAGGGTTTAATAAGACTGTTCATACATATTCATACATACATGTTCATACATAACTGTTCATACATCAAATTCTGAAACAAATTATATGTGACGGGAACAATTGAAATATGCCTAAAATTATTTACATCATCTTTATTTCTCTTTTTGAAAACAGGTAACACTTAGTGACGAGCAAACTGAACTCAAATGTGTCAAACACCTTAGACATGTCATAAGTTTGAAAAGCTATACTAAGACCCTTCTTTATGTCATCTATAGAACTGTTATACCTGGCAAATGGAGTTACTGAACTGGGCAGGACAAGGGCGCGGAGGGCAAGATCCAAGGTTCAAATCCCTACTGAACCGTCGGTACTTCGATCGTTGATTTAAGTTCACGTACAGCCTTGCAAGTCCATGTGAACTGGCAAGTGAAGTTGTTTTAATAAAATAATAAAAATAATTTCTAATATGCCTTAAACCATACTGTTTTTTTACTGAACAATTTATTATTTTCAACATATTTTGATAACTGTTCATACATCAAATTCTGAAACAAATTATATGTGACGGGAACAATTGAAATATGCCTAAAATTATTTACATCATCTTTATTTCTCTTTTTGAAAACAGGTAACACTTATATTTAACTTTCTGGGGAATTTATCATGAGTGACAATACATTCATTAACCCTGGAAGTGGCGGTTAAAATTTCTGTTGTTGCGGGCCATTTTTCATTGTATCACAAGTGTATTTTGAAACATTTATTAGAAATCTATAAAATATTCAAATACTATAAATTTATACATCATATTATCAAGAAATAGCACAGAATACTATAAAAATATGTTTAACCTTCAAGAAAAATGTATATGGTTGTTACGTGTAAAATAATGAAAAACTAAAATTAAAAAATTTGTAATAAAGGGGGACCACACATAGGAAATAAACAAAATATTTAAAATGTTATATTCCAAGATAGCCAAAAATTGCTAAATTTTGTCTACTTTTAGAGAATATAAAGGTTTGAATAATTTTTGTTATAACATTTATATTTGTAAATACTAAAAATCGTACCAGCATTAGCGTATTACATCAACAATCACGTCTGTAAAACAAAGAAGATAAAAATAAAAGTGAGCTGATCAGAAAGACAAACTTATCATCTTTCCAATGGTACCTAGATATCTTCGCTACGTTAGACCGAACATACTATATGACGTGAAATACGATGAGCGTGTGTGTCGTTCAAAAATGAACAACTGCCATTTCAGGCACAGTCTGTGTCGTTAAAAAATCAATGACTGCCATTTTAAGGATTAAAAAGATAGGCCAAGACTTCAGAAATAACACTAGCAGAGATTTTAAGTATCATGGAGTTGACACCATAAGTATCTAGACATTTACTATTACTTAACTTCCACATTTTGGAGTAGACTTCTTCTACACTAACATGTTTGAATGAAAAATTTGTCTTTGTCCTGTCATGTTTACTCAGATAAAAGGAACTATTATTACTTTTAGGTATTTCTAAGCTAATGGAAGTAATGTTATCAACAAAAAATTCATTAAAGTCATCTGACACCTCAAATTCTGCTTGTTCGCAGATGCCACCTCACTATCTGTCTCAGCTCCCAGTCGTTCAGAGCTTGAGATGGAGATGTTGAAGCAGGCTAACATTCTCTTACAATGGTTTAGTGAAAACAAACTATGTATTAATAATAAAAAATAACTAATATTGTGGAGTTCTTAATAAGTAATTTAGGGGGTAAAAAACATCTGTCGTATGTTTTCGATGAAAAGGAAAAAGATCCTTCTGATGAAAGAACATTTTTGGGTATCAGGATTGACAAAAATTTAAATCGCACATTCTTGGTATGTAAAAAAGTCAGGTCAGGAATCTGTGTTGAAACGTTTTTCTTCTTTTATGGATAGTAATACTTTACTTGCTGTATACTATGGGCTAATTTATCCTGTCTTGGCTTATGGAATCCAAATATGGGGACTTGAGTGCAAAGTTACTTACTTTTTGTTTAAATTGCAAAAGAGAGCAGTTAGAACTATATTTGGTAAGCGTAAGGATTTTTCTTGTAGGTCTCTCTTTAACGATAATAACATACTTACATTTCTATCAATTTACATTCGCAGTATCCTTCTATTTGTGCATAGTAATTTTTACCTTATAAAAACAAACAAACCTGAACATAAATATGATATCAGATCAGGCATGAACATGAAAACTCTTCCACATAAAATGCTCCTTTTGGAAAAACATCTATTATTTAACGGAATAAAACTATTTAACACTTTGCCAGCCTCACTCAAAGCAGAACGTGAAGTGAATATAGTTTGTAAAAGGGTCAAGAGTTATAGTATTGAGGAGTTCCTGTCGTGTCAGTTCTGGATAGATTTTTTGGGGTTTCCAATCTTCCTTTAGAAAACTAGTGTTGATCCTAGTTAATGTCCCTCAGCCATATCCCTAATTTTACACCCTCAACTTTTTGGTTTTTATTAACTGTTCCAACCCTTGTCTTTAAAATAACTACGAGAAAGTTTGGGCAGTGCTACCCTCTGAAATTGTACTCTCCATGTTGTATATGAAGCCTATACAATGAAGAATTGGCTGGTGTGCCACCAATGGTTTGGACTGAGCAGTCCAGTGAAGTCACTTTTGTCTTGAGTGTGTGAAAGCTTTTCAAGTATTCTATCATAACAGAATGATGCAAAGCCTGATAAGACCCTTTTTTCGTTTTGAGGGCGTATTATATAGTTTTCAAGCACTCTTTAACATTTTATTTATTAACAAAACTTTTTCAACTCTATGCCTGTTTGGCGAATGATGTCTGCACAATATCCAATATAACAGCCTACCAGCTGTGAAAATATGTAAGTAATGTTTGATTTATTCAGATGCAACTAGATAGATTGTGATTTCTTGGATGTCCTCTGTTGGAATATACTTGGGTTTGCTCATGGGTCCGCCTGACGTCACGACATTGCATCAACAAACAGTGATGTTACCTGACGTCCTGACGGCAAGGCCGGGTAACTTGTATCGCCTCGCCACTAGTTGCGCTGTTGACCGAGGTCTGCCGCAAGTCTTTAAAGGTGACGTCACAGACGCGACCAAGTAGTGCAGTGGCAGTATTCTGCCGTCAGTGATCAGTGATAGGTCTTCGCCAACATCATGACTCACAACGAGCACACCTGCCCGCCCTCCAATGGCACATCGGCTTCCAGGGGTTCGTTTTTATTATTATTATTTTTTTATATACAGGGTGAATGGTACGCGGTGTTTAAAATTTTAAGGGCTTAAACTACATGCTTGAGGCTACTTAAAAACGCAAATTTCAGTTTTATATGCCAAATGGTTAGTGTGGTATGTTCAAATTAAGATTTCTTTTTAATTCGTGGACCTAACCATAAAAGATCTTTATTACTTACTCAAAAGATCATATTTTTAAACTGTGACACCATTTTTGAAATCTACATTAAATTTTCAACAAGAATAATGAGCTAGTAAGATGCCTAAATTAAGGTTGGTATTTAAAATTATGCGTTAAAGTAAAAAAATCATATTTTTGTAAAATTTTAAACAATGTTTTACGTTTAGTAACTAAATTATGGTAACGGACATGATGTGTCAAACCATACAGAAAACTGCGTAATTTAATGTTCTTTTCAATAGTATAATTGTGATTTTAATTATTTTGTTTCGTCATCGAAAACGTTAGGTGAAACTGAATTAAAACACAGTTTGCAGAAAACTTGAAGCTTTGACTATTTATTAAAAGAAAGAATATAATACTTTGATTTGATATAATATTAAGACATACTAATTACATTCGTAAAAATAATTGAAAAAAAGGTCAACTTAAAATAATAAGATTTACAAATGTTGTTCAAACTGCCTTCCTCCATTTCTGATGCAGGCCAGTGCTCTCTTGCGCATTTGTTGAACTGTCACTTTTGTAGAGACTTCTTGGCGCACTACTTCAGCAGCCGCAGTTATTCTCTCCCTCAGTTCTTGTTCTGTGTTGATAGGTGCAGAATAGACTTTTTGTTTCATCCATCCCCATACACAGAAATCCATGGGACTAAGGTCCGGCGATCTAGCTGGCCACGGTACGGTCCCACGCCGTCCAATCCATGTAGGATAATTGAGCGTCAACCAGTGACGCACTTCTGCGTTGAAATGCGGTGTAGCTCCATCTTGTTGGAAAATGAGACTGTCTCTTTTTTCTTGGTTGAGATGGTCTAGCAGCAAAGGGAGACTGTGCTGTAAAAAGTCCAAAAAGCGTTCCCCGTTAAGGTTTCCCTCGAAGAAATGTGGGCCAATAAGCGTTTCACTTACTACCCGAACCCATACCATAATGTGAAATCTCCTTTGAAAAGATCGTTCTTTGGTTGCTCTTGGGTTATCTTCTGCCCACATGTGCATATTATGTGTATTAAAGATTCCTTGTCTTGTAAATATGGCCTCATCTGTCCAAAGGATCTTTTTGAAGAAATAATACTGCTCAATATCGCTATTGAGCAACCATCTACAGAACTGAACACGAGGAGCGAAGTCTTGAGCTTCAAGTGCTTGTACAGGCGTGAAGTGGTATGGATGAAACTTGTTTCTATGAAGAATATCCAACATTTTCCACTGTGAAACATTTAGTTGAGCCACAATTGCCCTACTACTACTCTCTGGGTTTTCTTGAAAGGTATTTAGAATCAATTCTTCAACACCTACATCATAATTAACTGGACCTACCTCAGAAGACTTTCTTTGAACTTTTCCACTTTCCACTAACCTCTGGTGAAGTCTAGTGAACACCTGTGGGCTGGGGGCTTTTCGATCTGGGTACCTTAAACTGTACTCTCTTTGCGCAGCAAGTGCATTGCCGTTGCAAAATCCATAAACAAAATGCATTTCTGCATATTCTCTTGTAGTGAACTCCGTGATGCTACAGAACTGAATAGCTTATACACAGACCCGGTCTAAAGAGTAAACAGATAATGGATTCCAGTTTTCCTCGTGATAAGGTTGCTTTAAAAGAAACTAACTTTTGTTAAACTAAGCAGGTAGTGGAATTTCCCAGTCATTAAGGACAACAGACAAAACTATTGATAAGGTTGGGGTGTATGCCGGGTCTAGGAATTGTGGTTAAAACCCCATTTGTCCCTGATTTACATGTGTTTTTAATCACATAACGTTATTTGAATGTCCAGTCCTAGTTGCTGGTTATTAAGATAGTCTTAAAATTTTTTAACCACTCTGTGTTTCTTTCTATTCAAATAATAATAAAAAATGGAACATTGTACGATAATACAAACAAAAGCATATCAATGGAAAAACCATTAAATTATGCAGTTTTCTGTATAGTTTGACACATTATATCTGTTACCATAATTTAGTAACTACGCGTAAAACATTGTTTAAAATTTTACAAAAACATGATTTTTTTGCTTTAAAGCATAATTTTAAGTACCAACCTTAATTTATGCAGGCTACTAGCTTGTTCTTGTTAACAATTTAATGTATATTTCAAAAATGGTGTCATAGTTAACATTATTCTGCTAGCTCATTATTCTTGTTAACAATTTAATGTAGATTTCAAAAATGGTGTCATAGTTAACATTATTCTGCTAGCTCATTATTCTTGTTAACAATTTAATGTAGATTTCAAAAATGGTGTCATAGTTAACATTATTCTGCTAGCTCATTATTCTTGTTAACAATTTAATGTAGATTTCAAAAATGGTGTCATAGTTAAAAAAATATGATCTTTTGAGTAAGTAATAAAGCTTTTTTATGGTTAGGTCCACGATTTAAAAAGAAATCTTAATTTGAACATACCACACTAACCATTTGGCATATAAAACTGAAATTTGCGTTTTTAATTAGCCTCAAGCATATAGTTTAAGCCCTTAAATTTTTTAACACCACGTACCATTTACCCTGTATTTATTCCATACTATTTGTTTTTCATTTCACCTCTAAGTTATGGCCAAATAATTAATTTTATTTCTTATTTCAAATTTGATCAAGATTAGCAGTTTGATCATAATAAAAAAAAGTTAAATGAAGGTTGAAGAAAGTTTGAAACTTTGATAGGCATCCCGTTGACAATGGTTTATTCAAAGCCAGTAAGTTAAAATGGTTAATTAAGGCAAGTTAATGTTGAACATTGTTCAATCAAAGTCAGTGAGAAATTAAAATACTACAATGAAACTTAGAAATTTGAATACTGTTCAATCAAAGTCAGTAGGAAGTTAAAACGGTTCAATCAAAGTCAGTAGAAACTTAAAACGGTTCAATCAAAGCAAGTAGAAACTTAAAACGGTTCAATCAAAGCAAGTAGAAACTTAAAACGGTTCAATCAAAGCAAGTAGATAACTGAATATTGTTTAATTAAAACCTCACCTTGGTTCAATCAATCTTGGAAAATGCTGTAAATTGTAATGAGGCTAAGAGGAAGTCCAACGGTGTGTAATAAAAAGTTATAAGGCAATTATAATTGGATTCAGTGTGCTAGTTTATTGTCTTGATTATAATAACACAAGGAAAAGTAAATCAATTAACGAGGTATTGATCAGTGTCCAAAATAACCTACACTACTGGGGACATTACTTAAAAATGCGTTTCCACTTATTTCACGAAAACCACGAGAGGTACAACAAAGAGTAAATACAAACTTTGTTCATATTAACGAAACCTTTATAGTGACATACAACATGATGCATATTGTCTTAATTTTTTACTTATAGGAATGCTGTATTTCTCAAAACTCGGGTTAGGGAGCCAGCATCAAAATACGCTTAAATGTAGTCATGTGACATATCAGAGTGAAGCTGATTATTTGTGAGTAAGAATTTGAAATCGGGATACACATAACTCAAATGGTATGAAAATTAGAGGGTAGGTATTCCGTAAATGTCGAAATTTTCCACGAAAACGTCCGTCACTTTGTAACAAATTAGGATAAGTGAATTTTGTTTAAGCCAATGAGTTTTTTCACAAGACCTTTAAAATGGTGTATTACTTTTCCAATGTTTACATTTAAAATTTTGAGATTCGAACCCACGAAACCTAGTTTTGGAAGATACTGCACATAGATTTTGATGAAAATATTTTTGATGGACTCGAAATGTGCTTTTTATTGGGAAAGCTTTTTGTTTCATGCCGTTCACCCTCTATTCGTACTGCACGAGTGGTGTGCCTCAACCTGTATATATATATATATATATATATATATATATATATATATATATATATATATATATATATAGTTTAAATTAATTTTTATTTTCCAGTATTATAGGAATATGTCTTGTTTCAATATTATACATTTATATGTTATATATGTTTTGTTAAGTTATCTGTCTGACCAAATCATAATAACTTACTGTTTAACTGCTTAGTTTTACGCACAGGTTAAAGGGCCAAGTAAAACTTTTTCCATTATGTAAAATGTTTAACTTATTGTGAAATAAAAAAAGGAAATAAATAGATTTTTCTTCTTCGCACATTCTTGACATTCCTGCCATAGGTGTAAGTCAAATTCTCCAGCTTCAAGTGTCAAAACGCCGATTCCATGGTCGATTGGGGCGTGTCAGTTGTGTAATAAGAAATCTCTAACATAGTAAAATGCCTCAGAAATGTGAATCCTTTTTAAACGTCTTTTACCTTGAAAGTATTGGCTCTATGTTTTTTTTATACTCAATGGAAAGACAGTTGTTCAAGCGAGGACCTTTCTTGTGAAGGCAGGCATTTGTAAGTTACTGTCCTATGATGCGCGATTCGACAATTATCTCTGTGTCTGGTATGAAAATATTTTGAACCGTGTATTTTGTGTACAACGATGGGACCTCTGACGGTCACTTGAGAATATCGTAGAAACCGAATTGTAAAGTTGGTTTTCAATGTTATCACTTATGCCCTCGTGATCCTACCTTTCTGTGACATGTACAACGATGGGACCTCCGACGGTCACTTGAGAATATCGTAGATACGGAATTTTAAACTTGGTTTTCAATGTTATCACTTATGGCCTCGTGATTCTACCTTGCCGTGCCATGTTACATCGGTTTACTAGAGGCGGTGATTAGCAGAGTTAAACGGTGGGACCCCCGTCGGTAAGACTAGGTTATCGTAGATATGGAATTTTAAACTTGGTTTTCAATGTTATCACTTATGGCCTCGTGATTCTACCTTGCCGTGCCATGTTACAGCAGTTTACTAGAGGCGGTGATTAGCAGAGTTAAACGGTGGGACCCCCGTCGGTAAGACTAGGTTATCGTAGATATGGAATTGTAAACTTGGTTTTCAATGTTATCATTAATGGCCTCCTGGTCCTACCTTGCCGTACCAAGTAACATTGGTTTACTACAGAGGGTGATTGGCAGAGTACAACAGTGGGACCTCCGTTGGTCAATTAAGAATATCGTAGATGGGGATTTGCAAACGTGGTTTTCAATATTATCACTTATGACCGCCTGATCCTACCTTGCCGTGCTATATACTATCGGTTGTACTAGAGGCGGTGATTGGCAGAGTATAACGGTGGGACCTCCCGTCGGTCAATTAAGAATATCGTAGATGGGGATTTGTAAACGTGGTTTTCAATATTATCACTTATGACCGCCTGATCCAACCTTGCCGTGCTATGTACTATCGGTGTACTAGAGGCGGTGATTGTCAGATTACAACGGTGGGACCTCCGACGGTCAATTAAGAATATCGTAGATGGGGATTTGTAAACGTGGTTTTCAATATTATCACTTATGACCGCCTGATCCAACCTTGCCGTGCTATGTACTATCGGTGTACTAGAGGCGGTGATTGTCAGATTACAACGGTGGGACCTCCGACGGTCACTTGAGAATATCGTAGATGGGGATTTGTAATCGTGGTTTTCAATATTATCACTTATGACCGAGTGATCCTACCTTGCCGTGCTATGTACTATCGGTGTACTAGAGGCGGTGATTGGCAGAGTATAACGGTGGGACCTCCATCGGTCAATTAAAAATATCGTAGATGGGGATTTGTAATCGTGGTTTTCAATATTATCACTTATGACCGCCTGATCCTACCTTGCCGTGCTATGTACTATCGGTGTACTAGAGGCGGTGATTGGCAGAGTATAACGGTGGGACCTCCATCGGTCAATTAAGAATATCGTAGATGGGGATTTGTAAACGTGGTTTTCAATATTATCACTTATGACCGCCTGATCCAACCTTGCCGTGCTATGTACTATCGGTGTACTAGAGGCGGTGATTGTCAGATTACAACGGTGGGACCTCCGACGGTCACTTGAGAATATCGTAGATGGGGATTTGTAATCGTGGTTTTCAATATTATCACTTATGACCGAGTGATCCTACCTTGCCGTGCTATGTACTATCGGTGTACTAGAGGCGGTGATTGACAGAGTATAACGGTGGGACCTCCATCGGTCATTTAAAAATATCGTAGATGGGGATTTGTAATCGTGGTTTTCAATATTATCACTTATGACCGCCTGATCCTACCTTGCCGTGCTATGTACTATCGGTGTACTAGAGGCGGTGATTGGCAGAGTATAACGGTGGGACCTCCATCGGTCAATTAAGAATATCGTAGATGGGGATTTGTAAACGTGGTTTTCAAGATTATCACTTATGACTGAGTGATCCTACCTTGCCGTGCTATGTACTATCGGTGTACTAGAGGCGGTGATTGGCAGATTACAACGGTGGGACCTCCGACGGTCACTTGAGAATATCGTAGATGGGGATTTGTAATCGTGGTTTTCAATATTGTCACTTATGACCGAGTGACCCTATCTTGCCGTGCCATGTAACATCGGTGTACTAGAGATTGTGATTGGCAGATTACAACGGTGGGACCTCCGACGGTCACTTGAGAATATCGTAGATGGGGATTTGTAATCGTGGTTTTCAATATTGTCACTTATGACCGAGTGACCCTATCTTGCCGTGCCATGTAACATTGGTGTACTAGAGATTGTGATTGGCAGATTACAACGGTGGGACCTCCGACGGTCACTTGAGAATATCGTAGATGGGGATTTGTAATCGTGGTTTTCAATATTATCACTTATGACCGAGTGATCCTACCTTGCCGTGCTATGTACTATCGGTGTACTAGAGGCGGTGATTGGCAGAGTATAACGGTGGGACCTCCATCGGTCAATTAAGAATATCGTAGATGGGGATTTGCAAACGTGTTTTTCAATATTGTCACTTATGACCGAGTGACCCTATCTTGCCGTGCCATGTAACATCGGTGTACTAGAGATTGTGATTGGCAGATTACAACGGTGGGACCTCCGGAGCCGGGGGGGGGGGGTCGTGTAATTGGCGCACAGTTCGCATGTACGTGCTTCAGTAATAAGTGTACAATTTTGGAAGCAACTTTCGTAATATTTCTACTTGACTATTATGGTGGACTAATGTTGAAGGTAATTGGGTCGATCATTTGGAGTAAAAGTGGTACGAAATACTTATTGTTAAATGCCAGCTTGATTTTTCAAAGACATCCAGAAGTCGTGAATCTGAAATCCTTATAGCTAGTATATTTGAGCATGTATTTAGACGAATTTAGATTTAATCGATTATATAAACGTGTTATATATTTGTGTGTAGGTCATTTATGAGAATTATGACTAACAAACATGTGGTAAGTAATAAACTTTTGACTAAAATGTAGTTAAATACTCACCATACGTATTTAACTAAATGAAGTCAAATACTCATTATACGTATTTGACTAATTGATCAAATACGAGTTCAAATCTTTTGCCACTATTACTGAAAAGTACTACAAATGCTGAAGAAATCAAAATAAGGGAAGTCACTTTGCTCATTGTGAGTTGAAATATTACGTCCCGATACCGGAGTGGTTTTATTTTAAAAAAGAAAGCGTGTTCCAAAGTAAGCACAGATAGTAGCTAAATAAGTATAACTAGTTTACTGTAAGTTATATTGTTGTAAAAGTACATACGATATGGAAATTAGCTAAGTAGATTTGGTCACTGTTGGTGATGGAAGTTAACTATCGGTGCCTGGGTGAATATCATTTCCGAATTAAAGGCGATTAGTCGATTGTAACTTGCATGTATAATATATATTTAAACTCCCTAAAGTCTCAAAAAGTGTTTTTAAACAATCTTTTCATTATATTGGACCTAAATATTTTAATCAATTACCACATGACATAAAAAGTAGTACAAATTTGAATTTTTTTTCTATGAATTTGAAGAATTGGCTATTTACGAAACAAGATCTAGACTATTTGGATTTTTGTTTAATATAAATACTGACACTTCTTGCAATTAATATGGTTTCTTGTTATTTTAGTCCTGTAATGTATGTTATATAAGAAATTTTAAATTAAGTAGCAATAAATATAGTGTAAGATGAATTTAAGATAACTTTTAAGTGTTTCATGCGCCACAGAGAGTTTTATTTTTATAATGTAGAAGCTCGACTCATGTTCCATGTTTATAATATGTTTTTATTAAGTTATATTTTGTGTTTTTTTAGTATTTTGTAAATAATTTTGTACTGGCCACAAATACTTGTAAATGTGGTCAGTTTTTTCCGAGCCGAATTATTGTTTTTTATATTTGTAAAAATGAATGGAAATAAATCATTATCATATTTCATGTAGTATTTCCACATTTTTGAACGTTTGATCTAACTACCATGTTGTATTCCTCAGCTAAGTTAGAGGAGCACAAAAAAGAGAATTGTGTGGATAGAGAAAACGACATTAATATAGCTTGTCATAAGTTAAATGTAAATTCGCAACACATTCTCTCTAATTTTCAACGGTAGAATTTCAACACAAGGATGTTTATTTCATTTCATATCTGTGCAATGATTCTCGAGACTGGCGTTAGATAACTTTTGAGGTACGTTAAAAGATGTACAGTATAGGCCTACGCCGTATTTACGTCTTGGGATATGTTGACGATTTCGCATTGGAATTCAGTGGGCACTGCCAACTTGTAAACGGGTCAGTGACATCTGGTTACAAGGTCGAAGGCTTCCTGCCGCCAGTCGACACGATTATCCCCAAAATACCCAGAGCGATATAACATTGTGCAGGTTACCTTAAAATGTACAGGGTATAAAAACGATCAGTATAATTGATATCTTAAAATACGCATTAAGATTTTCAGAAACGATCTTGGTGTGCAATACAAAGGCGTCTTCTGATTTGCAAGTTTGAACATAAATCCAATGCAGTTTTACAATAATTAAACATATTGATGTAGGCGTATATCAGTGCGCTCGTGAAATTGTCATGATGGGTTATGGCGAGATGATGAACGCGAGGTTTAATCAAAGCATTCCTAAAAACATTAACTGTAGGCCTACAGCTGGGTCGATTTCATTTGAAGCATATAATAGTTGATCGATGTATTAACCAACACAGTCTTCTAATAGGTTTATTTTTGCAAATAAAGATATAATACCAAGTTGATTATATAAAACTAAAATATGGTCCAAATGTCAAGAAACAATATTTGCCTATGACATTTTATTCTTAGTCAAGAATAAAAACATCATAATATTTTATAATTATATTTTTTTACTCTGTGGAAAGTTAGTTTTGAACACGATTAGTACAACTATAAACAAACAGAAGTCACGAGCACAGTTATATTCCTTCGTAAAAACAAATTTCAATTTAATGTTCAAATGTGTACAGTCATATACTTGCCTTGCATTAGAGTGCAATTAACGACTGGACGATGTTCAATGTACCCACGTCGGTGACGGCCGGATCATTTACAATCGTCTTCGTATTAGCCAGTTAGGCAACAGCCCAGTTAGCCAACAGCCCATTTATCCAACAGTCCAGTTAGCGAACAGTCTTGTTAGCCAACAGCCCAGTTAGCCAACAGCCCAGTTAGTGAACAGTCCAGTTAGCCAACAGCCCAGTTAGCGAACAGTCCAGTTAGCCAACAGCCCAGTTAGCGAACAGTCTTGTTAGCCAACAGCCCAGTTAGCCAACAGCCCAGTTAGCAAACAGTCTTGTTAGCCAACAGCCCAGTTAGCCAACAGCCCAGTTAGCCAACAGCCCAGTTAGCGAACAGTCCAGTTAGCCAACAGCCCAGTTAGCGAACAGTCTTGTTAGCCAACAGCCCAGTTAGCTAACAGCCCAGTTAGCGAACAGTCCAGTTAGCAAACAGTCCAGTTAGCGAACAGTCTTGTTAGCCAACAGCCCAGTTAGCGAACAGCCCAGTTAGCGAACAGTCCAGTTAGCCAACAGCCCAGTTAGCCAACAGCCCAGTTAGCGAACAGTCCAGTTAGCCAACAGCCCAGTTAGTGAACAGTCTTGTTAGCCAACAGCCCAGTTAGCCAACAGTCCAGTTAGCGAACAGTCCAGTTAGCCAACAGCCCGGTTAGCGAACAGTCCAGTTAGCCAACAGCCCAGTTAGCCAACAGCCCAGTTAGCCAACAGCCCAGTTAGCGAACAGTCCAGTTAGCCAACAGCCCAGTTAGCGAACAGTCCAGTTAGCGAACAGTCCAGTTAGCCAACAGCCCAGTTAGCGAACAGTCCAGTTAGCCAACAGCCCAGTTAGCCAAAAGCCCAGTTAGCGAACAGTCCAGTTAGCGAACAGCCCAGTTAGCCAACAGTCCAGTTAGCGAACAGCCCAGTTAGCCAACAGTCCAGTTAGCCAACAGTCCAGTTAGCGAACAGCCCAGTTAGCCAACAGCCCAGTTAGCCAACAGTCCAGTTAGCGAACAGTCCAGTTAGCGAACAGTCCAGTTAGCCAACAGCCCAGTTAGCCAACAGCCCAGTTAGCCAACAGCCCAGTTAGCGAACAGTCCAGTTAGCGAACAGTCCAGTTAGCCAACAGCCCAGTTAGCGAACAGTCCAGTTAGCCAAAAGCCCAGTTAGCGAACAGTCCAGTTAGCGAACAGCCCAGTTAGCCAACAGTCCAGTTAGCGAACAGCCCAGTTAGCCAACAGTCCAGTTAGCCAACAGTCCAGTTAGCGAACAGCCCAGTTAGCCAACAGCCCAGTTAGCCAACAGCCCAGTTAGCGAACAGTCCAGTTAGCGAACAGTCCAGTTAGCCAACAGCCCAGTTAGCCAACAGCCCAGTTAGCCAACAGCCCAGTTAGCGAACAGTCCAGTTAGCGAACAGTCCAGTTAGCCAACAGCCCAGTTAGCCAACAGCCCAGTTAGCGAACAGCCCAGTTAACCAACAGCCCAGTTAGTGAACAGTCCAGTTAGCCAACAGCCAAGTTAGCAAACAGTCCAATTAGTGAACAAACGAGGCGAGTAGGCAATAAATAATAAGCAATAATGCCGTCAGATTTTTGGACTTCTGCGTCAAGAGTGTGAACATGTGATTACTGTCTACCCATCCCTTGCACCTCGAGGTTTTGGAGTAATTACATAACATCTCATCCAAGGTCATACTGTACATCAAAATGAACCGCTTAGTATTATCATTGATTTTATACACAAATACATTTACGATCCAATGTTAAATTTTGAGTCTCGAAATATCAGCTGTTTTTGTGGTCCTTGTTGGAGCACTAGTGTAGTCCAATGTAAATGTAATGGTCTCATGTTAAAACCAGCTGTGGTTGCGGGCCTCGCTAACTGACCAAATTACTGGCACAAATATTAATATTAGATGGGATATTGTAGGAGTATATAATCAAGGGTATTATTTAGGTCTATAACATTTGTAAGAATTAATTCAATTAAAGATAAAGATCTACTTATATAAGTTAGTGACGATTAATTAAATTTATTATAGATGCTCTGCTGTACGTAAGTGGGGTTAAATATAATTGAAGATATAATTAATAAATTTGTTTATTTCATTAATTATAACTAAATGTTAAGCATTGAAACCACTACAATATGATTATTTGGTTGTTATGTTGGAGATGGTTGGATGAGACGTAAGGTCAGAACTAAGAGGACTTTCCACATTGGTGTTATAATCAAGTGCGAAACAATATTATTTATAATATTTAGACTAGTTATCTGTTATGCCTTACTTAGCCTAGTCTGGTGAAAGTATAAGGTTGAGTTATTAAGATGCTCTATACAGCCTGAAGCTAACAGTTACGAACAGTTAACTGTTATAAAAGTAGCCAACCTGGAAAAGTATTTAAAATCATAATTTTCTATGTTTGATATTTTACACACATTCCTTGTTAGGGTTTACTACAAAAACATTGAAGTGTTGCTGTTTTGGTTGATAAGACCATGGATAGAGTTTAACTTTTAAAAGTATGTTAGAATATCTCCTTGCAGTTTGAAAAAACATGAAGAAATTTCTAAAAAAATCTATCAAAGTTAGAAAAGAGTACAAGTATAATTATTATTATACATGGGACATACAAGTTTCTGTACATGGATGTTTTTATTATTATTATACATGGGACATACGCGTTTCTGTCTATGTATGTGTTTATTTATTATTATACATGGGACATGCACGTTTCTGTATATGAATGTTTTTATTATTATTATACATGGTACATACATGTTTCTGTCTATGTATGTTTTTATTATTATACATGGGACATACACGTTTCTGTACATGGATGTTTTTATTATTATTATACATGGGACATACGCGTTTCTGTCTATGTATGTGTTTATTTATTATTATACATGGGACATGCACGTTTCTGTATATGAATGTTTTTATTATTATTATACATGGTACATACATGTTTCTGTCTATGTATGTTTTTATTATTATACATGGGACATACACGTTTCTGTCAATGTATTTTTTTATTATCACTGTACATGTATGGGTGGGCGGGTGGATCAATACCACTGTAGTGTATGGGTGGGCAGGTGGGTCAATACTACTCTACTTATATGGGTGGGACAATACCACCGTAGTGTATGGTTGGGCGGGACATACACGTTTCTGTCTATGTATGTTTTTATTATTATTATACATGGGACATACACGTTTCTGTCTTTGTATGTTTTTTTTTATTATACATGGGACATACACGTTTCTGTCTTTTTATGTTTTTATTATTATTATACATGGGACATACACGTTTCTGTTTATGTATTTTTTAATTATCACTATACATGGGACTTCCACGTTTCTGTTTATGTATTTTTTAATTATTATTATACATGTAATGGGACATACACGTTTCTGTCATTGTATGTTTTTATTATTACTATAATACATGGGACATACACATTTCTGTCTATGTATTTTTGTATTATTTTTGTATATTATTTTGTATATACATGGGATACATGGGACATAAAATTTTCTGCCGTTGTATATTTTTATGGAAAATGATAAAAAGATGTTACGTTATATTTAAGTTTTATGGAAATTTCTTATGAAGTTTGATGTATAACAGTGATTGATTTAGTTGAAAGAACCACAAAGAGACTTGGATTAAGAAAAACTGTAAAATAACATCTCTTTTGAAAGAAAAAAAATAAAAATTTGAAGAAAACTGAATTAAATGTTTTCGAGTGATCCTACAACTATGTGTATCTATCGAATGCCGGATCAGTCTAGATCAAATTTTTATATTAATTAATATTTGTATTAATTTATATTTAAACATCTTAAAACAAAAACTGATAGTTAAACCAAGGCAAGATATTATAGTTAAATAAAAATGTATTAGTTATAATATTTGAAAGAAATATATGCTTATGTTAAGACTTCAGTAGAAATAATATAATAATTTCTTGTAAAGCTTGATTTAATTTATCCACAATTTTCGTTTATTTTGATCATAATTAAGTCTTAGTAGCTAGTAAGTCCAACATTGTAATTCTTTTAACCTACAGTATTAGACATATTGTTCAGCTTTACTCGTACTTTCAAAACATTATTCAACAAGTAATAAACAAAACGTTATTAACCTATTG
This sequence comes from Stictocephala bisonia, assembly GCA_035578905.1. Lineage (NCBI taxonomy): Eukaryota > Metazoa > Arthropoda > Insecta > Hemiptera > Membracidae > Stictocephala > Stictocephala bisonia. The sequence goes on along the minus strand of JAQJVL010000238.1, from coordinate 166,802 downwards.
CTTTTTTTTTAAATTTAATAATGTTTAAAACTTCACTTAAATATGTACCTTTTAACTAAAATAAAATAATTCTTGTAGGAAAAACTTTTGTTTTTCTTTTCTGTAAGGATTCAAGTTAACAGATTCAAACGTTAACAATAAAAACAAAATAATTAAAAAAAAATCTATTCTAAAAATAGCAATATTATTTTATAATGTTATGTGACCATCTCTGAGCCTACTTTTTTTCTATCTAATGGCTGCAAATATCTGTATAATCAGTTACATACGTATTAACGTTGTTTCAACTTCTTGAGTTGCCTACTAATAACCACACACAAACGCTAAAGTAATATTAAAACTTATATGTCTGATATTCTAACCACATCTACAAAGCCTGACATGTTCTCGCAACTCTTGTACTCTTGCTATATGGCCGATAGAATGTTAGTTAATTAGCCCCTCCTCTACCATCTCAGAGGGGCGCACTCAAACTACTAGTGATATACTTCGGAAAAGAGACTTTCAACAGGGAGGCCTAGGCCAAAATAAACCTGTTGAAATGGAGACCCCTTCTAGCAGCAGCGAACGTATACCTCACTCTGTCTGTGTATGAAATGAAATTACATAAGACTGTTTGGATGACATAAGAGTTTGGTTCAAGGAAAGGAAAAGGAATCGGAAGGTTAGAGGAAACACTCACTATTAATGTGTTTGAGAAAACAGTCCCGTGTATTGTTTCATATTCACGAGTTACGAACCACAATGTCACCCATCACCCCTTTCTTGACCGTCGGCCGACCAAGAACTTGCATTAAGATTTACCACCCTTATAGGAAACCAAATGATTTTTATCGAATTTTGGCCCACCTTTATTATATATTACATCTTTATTTACAAAAATAAATCTATTAGAAGACTGTATTGCTTAAAATACATCGATCAAATGTTATATGCTTCAAGTTGATTGTTGATTTTTTTCAGCCCTTATCCGCATTTTCCATACTGTTCCGGTGGTTATAGCAAATTCCATATACGTATATCGAACAAATGTTTGTAACAAAGATAAAATAAATATACTGTATTCACAACAAATGAGTTTGAAGGTTATTTATTTAAAAATACTAATGAACCTCATAGACATATTCATAGGCGTAGACCTACACAAATCAATAGATCCTGTAATATCACTGTGAATTTAATAAAAAATAAAATCTGATTATACAGCAATTAAAAATTTATTTTTATTTTTTAATGGTTTACTGGTGTGAAAAGCGGCCGGTCAGTACGGCGTTATTGGCGTTGGCACGGGCTTTGAAACTAAGACAGTAAGTGCCTTTCAATAGCAGCTTTAAAATAGTTTAAATCAATTTCTGTGTACTTATTCAATTTATTCTTTTAGCCTTCCAGGGTTCGGCCACATGTCACTGACCACTCGTGTCACATTACATTGGGCTACTGTTTAGCTTTGGTGAGACAAGGGATTTTGGAAACACATATTGAAGATGATTTATTTTCTCAAACAGACAGAATTAGTGGACAAAATAAGGCCAAACAACATTTAACCTATAAACCACTACAAACTAATTTAAAGTCATCGTATTATCTTAAGTAATGTAGGCCCTACCGTAAATAATTGGTTTTATAAGGATTACAGTGCAATTGATATTCTAATCACTAAAAACCGAGACAAAATTGCTTTGAGAAAAAAAAAAAAAAAAATGTTTTAATGGTTAACTCTAAAATTAAAGCAAATAAGTTTCAGAAAACATTCTTGCCAACCTTGTATTAAAATATGAATGGTATGCTATTACGGTGTTTTGAGTGATAAAAATGTAAAGTAAGTGGGTAAATTCGGTAGGTGTTATTAAAATAGTTTACGCAAACAGGAAAAGAATTCATTTTGGTAGCTCATTTTCCACAACCACTCAGGCATATTTTATGAAGAAATCAGCAACTTCTAACTTCAGATAATTCTAACTTTAAAACGTGTAGAAACTAAATTTTTATCGAGGTCCAGATTTATTTAATAAATTAGCGGTTGAAATAAAACAATCTGCAAATGTAAAGTACAGTACGTGAAACGGAAACTGCAAATGTAAAGTACAGTAGTTGAAACGGAAACTGCAAATGTAAAGTACAGTACTTGAAACGGAAACTGCAAATGTAAAGTACAGTACGTGAGACGGAAACTGCAAATGTAAAGTACAGTACTTGAAACGGAAACTGCAAATGTAAAGTACAGTACGTGAAACGGAAACTGCAAATGTAAAGTACAGTACTTGAAACGGAAACTGCAAATGTAAAGTACAGTACGTGAGACGGAAACTGCAAATGTAAAGTACAGTACTTGAAACGGAAACTGCTGTGATGCGTTCATAGTGATTGCATGTTCCACGGACTTATATTTTGTTCATGACCTTTTAGTTTCTATGTTTTTGTATTGGTTTGAGTTTCATCGAAATATATAAAACATCTATGATTTAAATAAATAATTAGAGAAGTTTTAAAAATCTGTCCGCCAACTGGACTCGATCTCTCTCGAGGTACAGTAGGTGGTGAGTGTCGGTTTTCCTGCGATGATTGGGTATCACTCTAGCTCATGCTAGAGTATCGACATTTTTTGTAACGCTTCATCTATAATCCGTATACATTTATAAATCTCGTTAATTTTTTCGTATGTATAGTTAAAATACTGTACGTTTAACTTTAATACAAGAATGGAATTATTGCTATTAATTATTATTATTTGCGCACTATAATGAACAGTGTCACATTTAGTTTCAGTAATTTGTCACGAACCACAGATGTGGTTTTATAAACGTACACTGAACATTAAAACAAGAATGATCAGACAAAGAGGTGAAGATGGTGTACAGAACTATCGCTGTGATGACGATTGTCGGTAAACCTTATCGGTGCAATTACATCCTGACATGTGACTTCTGAGCAACGAAGAAACTTGCTGACCGCTGACAATGATTTCTGGAAATCCAGTCTAGTCTAGATATGTAATCTCAATATAAGAAAGTACAACTTGCTCTTCCATCGATACAAATTGTAATAGACCTCTCCACATGCAATAAACTTGAAACTTATCATGTAAATCCTTAGACCTGACAATCAAACAATAATAAAATTCCTTGCTATATGGGAATAGGAAGTTTGTTTATGTTCTTAACAAAACAATAACAATTTACTAACACCTTTTAGCCAATTAAAACGCACACGTGATATTTAATGTTCGACTTTTGTGTTTTTTTTTAACTTTTTCATTTTTTTTAAGGCTTTTAAGAAACGTTTTCATGTAACAAAAGATTGTTGTTGCTACCTCCTAACAACTCTTTACGAAATTGTGTAGGCAGTAAGCGGTTGCATCAGGTTTTCTATCTCAAATTGTGTAGGCAGTAAGCGGTTGCATCAGGTTTTCTATCTCAAATTGTGTAGGCAGTAAGCGGTTGCATCAGGTTTTCTATCTCAAATTGTGTAGGCAGTAAGCGGTTGCATCAGGTTTTCTATCTCAAATTGTGTAGGCAGTAAGCGGTTGCATCAGGTTTTCTATCTCAAATTGTGTAGGCAGTAAGCGGTTGCATCAGGTTTTCTATCTCAAATTGTGTAGGCAGTAAGCGGTTGCATCAGGTTTTCTATCTCAAATTGTGTAGGCAGTAAGCGGTTGCATCAGGTTTTCTATCTCAAATCGTATTTTACGTATGTCAATTCCAACATGTATGTATGCCACAAGAGTTAATATTTTAATTACCAAAAAATGATAACATAAAAAACAAATAGTATAATCAATCAATCAACTTTTGTGATTGTTAGTTTGGTTTAGGTTCAATATTGTTAGACTCATCCTTTCCTATCAATCAAATGACACTCAATAACTGTATGGGATTTATGATGAGTGGTTGCCAACGACCAAGCTATTGTCTCATCCTTTCCTATCTATCATATGACAGTCAATTGTCATATGACAGTCTATTGTCTCATCCTTTCCTATCTATCATATGACATGGGATGTAAGTTGAGTTGTTGCCAACGACCAAACTCTTGTGTCATCCTCTCTCATCTATTATATGACATTTAATATATGTATGGGGTTCAAATTGAGTGGTTACCAAAGACAAAACTCTTGTCTCATCCTCTCTCATCTATTATACAGTATAACATTTAATATATGTATGAAGTTCAAGGTGAGTGGTTGCCAACGACCATAGGTTTTAGGGTGACAGTGATAACGTGACACAGTGGTGGGTAATTAGTATTAAACGTTTTAGGTTGACATTGATAACGTGACACAGTGGTGGGTAATTAGTATTGAACGTTTTAGGGTGACATGCCCATCAGGAACTGCTGGGATAACGTAATATAGTGGTGGGTCATTAGTATTGAACGTTTTAGGGTGACATGCCCATCAGGAACTGCTGGGATAACGTAATATAGTGGTGGGTCATTAGTATTGAACGTTTTAGGGTGACATGCCCATCAGGAACTGCTGGGATAACGTAATATAGTGGTGGGTCATTAGTATTGAACGTTTTAGGGTGACATGCCCATCAGGAACTGCTGGGATAACGTAATATAGTGGTGGGTCATTAGTATTGAACGTTTTAGGGTGACATGCCCATCAGGAACTGCTGGGATAACGTAATATAGTGGTGGGTCATTAGTATTGAACGTTTTAGGGTGACAGGCCCATCAGGAACTGCTGGGATAACGTTACACAGTGGTGGGCCATTAGTTTGAGCGTTTTAATTCAGTTTTGTTCACTAATACCATCACTTTGTTCTAATTTGTCAACTTTTTCATACATTTCACGCATTCGTTACACAACTGTAATTTTAAGTCTGAGTTGTTATGAAGTTGTGTATTTTAAAATGTATATCTTTTAGAATTTATTACATATTCGAAAATTAGGTTTAAAGAATGTATTCCTTTCATTAGTAAATATTTCAAACCATACTATAATATTGATCCTAATTATCGATTTTGAACACATTTAAGCGTAAACGATTTTGTTGTTCACTGTTATAAACGGATCCATATCTTAGTAAATGTTCACTCTGTAACAATGTAACATTTCATTAACTCCATCTAACCCGTCTGAGTTATCAGAACGATTTCTCTACAGCTATTATAGCTTTCTCAAACTGTAATGGAATATGTTATTAGTTAGATAAAAACGTATCACGAATCAAAATAATAACTCCCTTTTCTCTAAAGCAATCAACAAAGTAAAAACAATTAAAATTATTTTGTACGGTTTAGTTAAAAAAGTGTTGTTATAAAGAAGCTCAACTTGGTTGAGCTTCAAAGTTGTGAACAAAAAAAAATGTAATGACGACGGAAAGCAAAAGCATGCAATAAAGTCGGTAGTACTTTATTGGTCGACAGAAGCCTTCACCCCCTTCTACATTTCATCCTCTGGGTCTGTTTCCCAATCTTTCTTGGATTCTGCATCCCTGGTTTCTGGGTGGGGAACAATTTGCAGAAGTTGTTGTGGACAATAGTGTGTGGAATAGAATGGTTGTAAAAACAATGTTTCTATCGCAAAGAAGAAACTACACAAAGTTTCTTCTTGTAAATTACGGTCATCATCAGGTTCATTTAATCTATATCATATCCATTTCAAGCACACAAATCTTCCATAAGGGTATCATGCAACCACTCGATTAGTGAGAATTTTTTTAGAAATGTACTAACATTCTTTTTTTATTCACACGCTCTATAATAAAGTAACAAATTTTGAATTGGTTAAGTTTTCATAACATGTCAATGAATGTTGGTTACAGTAGTGAATTCATACGGCAAGCTGTTAAGACCGTGCTCGCTGGTGTAAATAAACACCATTTTGTGGTTTTCGACCAGGATAACGGAACGTAATTGCATGTGACTGTAGGGAGGTAAAATTAACTTTGATAAACAGTGTACACTATGTAATATACTTACAAAATGTTATTTTGCTGTATACTATTAAGGAAAATTAAATGTTGATGTTATTATTAGTAGATTTTATCGCCGTTGGAAATTCGCTTGGACAACAAAGAAAGTTAAGGATAAATCTTCCTCGGCACTGGATTATTATGACTTTCCATAAGCTCGTGCATATGTCTCATGTATCAATCAACCGTGGAAATAAATGACGAGAAATGCCGGACGAGAGCTATAAAACTATAAAACCGAATGTCAAATAATATAGTAACGAAGTAATTTTAACATATTTTAGTTTATACATGGTATCTAAATAATTGTTCAGGATCACAGTTAAACTATACACATTTTTACAATAATGATTTATCCTCAACTAATCAAAATGGTAAATGTTGATGTGACTCGTCCACTAACTGGGAATCCCTCAGCTGCGGTGTGATCTACTGGCAGACTCGTCCACAGCCTGGGAAATCCCCAGCTTCGGTGTGATTTACTGGAAGACTCGTTCACCTGGGAAACGCCGAGCTTTGGTATGACCTACAGTTCATTACCTGGCAAACCCCGAGCTGCAGTGTAACCTTTCAACAGACTTGTCAACTACCCTGCAATGCTCGAGTCCCGTTATGGCCTACTGGTCGACTCGACCAATATATGGGAATGCCCGAGCCGTGGTTTGAACTACTGGCAGACTTGTCCACAACCTTGGCATTATCGAACTGTGATTTGACATACAGGCAAACTCGTGTATTACACGAGAATCCTCGATCCATGGAGTTAGTTACCTATTGGCAAATCCGACTAATATCTGGGAATTCCCGAGACGTAGTGTGACCTACTGGCAGATTCGTACACTAACTGGGACTCTCTGAGCTACGTTGTGATCTAAAGGCAGACTCGTCTATTACCTGGGAATCCCTAAGTCACAGTCTGACCTATTGCCAGACTTGTCCACTACCGGGAAATCCCCGAGCGGTGGTAGGACCTACTGGCAAACTCGTGCACTACATGAGAATCGTGCACTGGAAAACTCGACTAATATCTAGGAATGGCCGAGATATAGTGTGACCTACTGGGACACACGTCCACTACCTGACAATGCCGGAGCTGTGGTGTGACCTAGAGGCAACTCGTCCACTTCCTGGGAATGCCCGGGCTGTGGTATGACCTACTAATAGACTCGTCCACAACCGGGATATACCGAGCTGTAGTATTACCTACTGGCATAGTCGCCCACTACCTAGGAATCCGCGAAACGTGATCGTGCCTACTGGCAAACTCATCTACTTCCTGGGAATTCCCGATGTGTGGTGTGACCTACTGGTAGATTCGTCTACTACCCGGGAATCGCCGAGCCGTGGTATAACCTACTGGAGACTCGTCCACGACCTGGGAAAACCCGAGTGCGTTGTCACTTACTGGCAGACTCGTCCACTAACTGGGAATCCCCGAGCCGAGATGTGACCTACAGGCAGACTCGTCCACTACCTGAGAGTACCCGAGCCGAGGTGTTACATACTGGCAGACTCGTTCACAACCTTGGAAATCCCGAGCTGCTGCGAGACCTACTTGAAGATTCATTCTCTACCTAGGAAACCCTGAGCAGTGGTGTGACCTACTGGCAGACTAGTTCATTACTTGAGAATCATCGAGGTGCGGTATGAGCTACCGACAGACTGGTCAACTACCCTGGTTTGCCCGAGCCATGGTGTTACTTAATAGAAGACTTGTCCGCTACCTGGGATTCCGCGAACGGTAGTAGCACCTGCTGCCAAACTACTCTACTACCCGGAATCGCCGAGCCGTGGTATAACCTACTGGGAGACTCGTCCACAACCTGGGAAAACGAGTGCGGTGTCACTTACTGGCAGACTAGTACATTACCTGGGAAATCTCGAGGTGCGGTCTGATCTACTGGCAGACTCGTCTACTACCTGGGAATCCCCATCTCGCTGTAGACCAACTGCCAGACTTGTCCGCTACCTGGGAATCCTTGAGCCGATGTAACCTACTGGCAGACTCGTCCACTACCTGGGAAAATCCGAGTGCGGTGACACTTACTGGCAGACTAGTACATTATCTGGGGAACCCCAAGGTGCGATGTGACCTACTCGCAGATTAGTTCATTACCTGGAAATCCCAGAGGTGCGTTGTGAACAACAAGCAGACTGGTCAACTAACCTGGATTGCCAAAGGCACGTTGTGGCCTACTGGAAGACTCAGCCACAACTTGGGAATTCTCGAGGTGCGGTCTGACTTACTGGCAGACTCGTCTACTACCTGGGAATCCCCGTCTTACAGTAGACCTACTGCCAGACTTGTCCACTACCTGGGAATCCTGAAACCGCTGTGTGACCTACTGGTAGACTCGCCCCCTACCTGGGAATCCCTGAGCCGCCAACAGTATTATGTCACACGTGGCAATACTGTGACATATACTCTAAGCCAGGAAAATGCCAGGATACTCTAAGCCTAGTTCAATGTTATTATTTATGTGTATAATTTATATTTAAAATGGAGTTAAAAGGGTGTATGTTGGTGTCTAAAAACAATATTGTCATCTATTTCTGCATGTTACTTCCATTTACTACTTATTGATGTTTAAAAATTATAACCAAGATGTTACTTATATAAACATTTAAATAATGTTCCATGTATCGTCGGACATAATATTTACTTTTAAATTTTAGTTAAAATAAATATGCTTAATTTTCAATTTAATTTTTATTTTAAGGCTTATTGCCTTTGTGGTCATATTTTTTAAAATTTCTGTGTATCACCAGGAGTCCAGGACTTGCTTTACAGACAACAACCATGCACGGCTTTTCAATACTGAATTGTAAATTAGAGGGCATGTGTAGATAAAAATATATTTTGTTATTTATGCTTATTTTATTCAAATATTTTATTACACGAAAAACTACACTAAGTTAGGACAAATTAATGTGCAAACTCCATGAATTGATCACCATTTCTGGTAAAATAAAATAAATATTGAATTTGTTTAAGTAAACTAAGTTACAAGTTAATTTAACTAAGTAAAGAACTGAGTTTTGGTTTTTATTTGAGAATCTCTAATTTGTTCAACAGCCACTTCTGCAATAGTAATTTACTGATAAGATATCTACTACCTGTTAAATTAAATGGTGTACGTGTATGGGTGGGTGGGTGGGTTAGTACCATTATACGTGTATGGGTGTGTGGGTAGGTTAGTACCATTGTACGTGGCTTTTAAGCTCTTCGGACATTTTCATTGATTCTTCAATCACTACTTGTTTGTGCATTAAAATCACTTTATCAGAAAATTAATTATTTTACTTGTCTGAATGTTGAGATTTTTTACTTGGTAGGCAGACATATTAAAGTCTGGCATTCAGACTCTATGCTGAATGACAACATCTTGAAAATGATTAGTTGTATTTTATTTAAAGAAAGGCTATGATTCATGTATTCCAGTTATTGCTTTTCAGTTGTGCACCCTACACTAGTAGTACGTTATGGTCATCCCTACGTGACACATGGGATAATTATCAATAGTCCCAAGTGCGTGATTTAGCCACTGTTTGCTAAAGTTAGTTATGAGTTTGCAAATAGATATAACACTGGGAGTTAAACATCAGTTGTCCAGTTAAATTATTAAATCTGATCAAATCAGATCTGCAATAGAAAAGAAACTTGTATGTAAATTTAAATAAACTATAGTATAATAGAAGAATGTGGAATATTTTGTTTAAAAATCTGTCAGTTAAATATAAAAATACTGTGCCGTTTAATAAATGTTTATTAATAAACAACATATCATAATTTTAATAAATATAATACTGTAGTTACAGTTTTTTTCAGCAGAAATTTTTTATTGACAGCTAATTGAATAGAATTACTGAAAACAAACTTAATTTACTTGATCAGTGTTTTTAGGCTGCTTTCAGGCCACAGAAAGTACATCAGGCAGACCTACAGTAACCTTCAGTGTGCCAATAAAAAGTATAATTATTCCACAGTTGGCCCACAGAAGACAAGTTTTTTTCAGCTGTAGTCAATATGTTACTAAATCAATATGTAATTAAAATTAAATTTTACACAATTTTAAACACTTCCATTTTGTCATTCTCATATTTATTTTTAGCAGACTAGGGATACAATAACATATTCTCTATAACCTTATCCTTTTGGCTATCAAAGAATTTATATTGAGCTCTGGGTCAGTCATGACATTCATCTGATTATTCTCCATTTAAGAACAATTGACGAACATGTAGGTTCTTTGATCAGTTTTGCCTTCAAAAGTTCCTAAATGACATGTGCCATACTCATATTAGTGAAGGTGTGCCCAAGGGCTTTATGATTCTAGTGATAAAGTAATGCTCAGTATAGTTTAAACATTAAATAAAAAGTAAAGAAATAAACAAAATTATACTTATAAGTGTTTTTAATCTAGTATTATCAACTTATTAATGTAGGTGATAATAATGTGTGTATTAAGACATTTTCAATTATTTCAATGATGACTTTAAAAATCTTAATTATCTTCTTCTCTTTCTGATCCTTAATCTGTCTTTTCTAATATAACTCCTTCATTTTCACGGCACATTGTGTTACAGAGTTTCCATTTACCTAATTATTAAAACTTTACTGACTTATTACAGTTTATTTGGATGGAGATATTCATAAAATAGCGTAATACACGGGGTGAACTTACCTCTCCAGTTACAGTCCTGTGTTAACTTTTTTCTACTATTAAAGCAACCCTAATGTGTTTCAACCTGTGTAATACACGGGGTGAACTTACCTCTCCAGTTACAGTCCTGTGTTAACTTTTTTCTACTATTAAAGCAACCCTAATGTGTTTCAACCTGTGTAATACACGGGGTGAACTTACCTCTCCAGTTACAGTCCTGTGTTAACTTTTTTCTACTATTAAAGCAACCCTAATGTGTTTCAACCTGTGTAATACACGGGGTGAACTTACCTCTCCAGTTACAGTCCTGTGTTAACTTTTTTCTACTATTAAAGCAACCCTAATGTGTTTCAACCTGTGTAATACATTGAGTGAACTTACCTCTTCTGTTACAGTCCTGTGTTTCTTTATTCCACTCAGTAAAGCAACCCTGATGTGTGTCAACCTGTGTAATACACAGTCAGTTCACATTTCCTCTAACTGTCCTGTGTTTGCTTTATTCCATTTGGTATAGCAAACCTGATATGTTACACCGTTTTTAATACACAGAGTGAACTTACCTCTTCCACCCACCCCTACATGTACATTGGCATTGACACAACTTTGAGAGCTTCATGACTACTTACAGTACTCTCACCCGTTCTTCAGAGTTTTATGACTACTAACAGTCCGCTCAACAACTCCTCAGAGGTTCATGACTACTAACAGTCTGCTCACCCACTCTCCGGAACATCATGACTATTTACAGCCCTCTCATCCACTCTTCAGAGGTACATGACTACTAACAGTCCTCTCACCCGCTCTTCAGAGGTTCATGACTACTAACAGTCCGCTTACCCGCTCTCCAGAGGATCATGACTATTTATCATGACTATTTATCATGACTCTCACCTGCCCTTCAGATGTTTATGACTACTTACAGCCCTGTAATCTGCTCTTCAAAGGTACACAACTACAACAGTCCTCTAAAACACTCTTCAGAGGTTCATGACTACTTAAGGCCCTCTCATCCGCTCTTTAGAGGTTCATTGACAATATTTATCCCATCTATCCTTATATGTACAGTGGTATCGACCCTTCTATGCACCCCTACATGTACAATAGTATTGACCCTCCTACGCACCCCTACATGTAAGTGGTATCGACCCTTTACGCACCCCTACATGTAAAATGATATTGACCCTCCCAAGTACCCCTAAACGTACAGTGCTTGTAAAACAGGGTAGAATAGGAAAATTACCCTTAGCGCTTCTTTATACTTTGTAGTTGTTAGATAAAATCCACACGCCCACCCGTGGATAAGACTACTCATAGCCCAGACACCCACCCTTAGATGTGACTACTGATGGCCCACACACCCACCCTTAGACATGACTACTGTACTGTTGGCCACCACACCCACCCTTGGATATGACTACTGTACTGTTGGCCCACACACCCACCCTTGGACATGACTACAGTACTGTTGGCCCACACGCCCAACCTGGGATATGACTACTATACTTTTGGCCACCACACCCACCCTTAGACATGACTACTGTTCTGTTGGCCACCACACCCACCCTTGGATATGACTACTGTACTGTTGGCCCACACACCCACCCTTGGACATGACTACTGTACTGTTGGCCCACACGCCCAACCTTGGACATGACTACTGTACTGTTGGCCCACACGCCCAACCTTGGACATGACTACTGTACTGTTGGCCCACACGCCCAACCTTGGACATGACTACTGTACTGTTGGCCCACACGCCCAACCTGGGATATGACTACTATACTTTTGGCCACCACACCCACCCTTAGACATGACTACTGTACTGTTGGCCACCACACCCACCCTTGGATATGACTACTGTACTGTTGGCCCACACACCCACCCTTGGACATGACTACTGTACTGTTGGCCCACACGCCCAACCTTGGACATGACTACTGTACTGTTGGCCCACACGCCCAACCTTGGACATGACTACTGTACTGTTGGCCCACACGCCCAACCTTGGACATGACTACTATACTGTTGGCCACCACACCCACCCTTAGACATGACTACTGTACTGTTGGCCACCACACCCACCCTTGGATATGACTACTGTACTGTTGGCCCACACACCCACCCTTGGACATGACTACTGTACTGTTGGCCCACACGCCCAACCTTGGACATGACTACTGTACTGTTGGCCCACACGCCCAACCTTGGACATGACTACTGTACTGTTGGCCCACACGCCCAACCTTGGACATGACTACTATACGGTTGGCCACCACACCCACCCTTAGACATGACTACTGTACTGTTGGCCACCACACCCACCCTTGGATATGAGTACTGTACTGTTGGCCCACACACCCACCCTTGGACATGACTACTGTACTGTTGGCCCACACGCCCAACCTTGGACATGACTACTGTACTGTTGGCCCACACGCCCAACCTTGGATATGACTACTGTACTGTTGGCCCACACACCCAACCTTGGATATGACTACTGTACTTTTGGCCCTCACGGCCACCCTTGGATATGACTACTGTACTGTTGGCCCACACGCCCAACCTTGGACATGACTACTGTACTGTTGGCCCACACGCCCAACCTTGGATATGACTACTGTACTGTTGGCCCACACGGCCACCCTTGGATATGACTACTGTACTGTTGGCCCACACGCCCAACCTTGGATATGACTACTGATTTTTATAGGTAAATCTTTGTATGTAAAAAATATTATACTATGGTATGTTGCTGTGTTGGCCATTTTAGGCAGTAATCTGGCTAACTTTGAAAGGTTAGTTAATATAAAACTTGCTGGGATTGACAAACGGGTAATTTCCTTGATTAATTTTACATTAGTGTTCTATATTCTTCTACCAAATATTTGGCTCCGGCAGTTCCAGTTGGTGGCACTGGATTGAAAACCAAGGTTTAGTTAATTACTCATTTGGTGCTCTTTAAACCAGAAGTAGTGGTGCTTGTTGAGTTTTAAGAGTTATTGCTGGATTAGAGCTGAACATAACACAGTACCTAAATGTGTGGTTAGTTAGCTGATAAGAAGATAAACTAAGTTTTATCTATAACATTTGTTTTGGTGGTATATCAAAGAGATTCAGTTGAAATAAATTTAAAGAGTTTATCAACATTGTTGTTAAAATTAATATGTCAGCACAAGTGAAGCTATTAATCTACTGAATTTAGATAGTGGTGTATCTAAGCCTCCTCTTATTACTGCTATAAAGTTGTCTGTAAGAAGAAGCCCACACCTCATGACCTGTAAGTATATACAACCCTAGATATGCAAGTTAAAGACAATATTTACATGTTTCAATATGATTTTATTGTAAATATGAATAAATGTCATGTTCAAAGATGTAAATATAATCAGTCTTTAATCTACGGTCATTGCAATATGAGTTTGCACATTTTAACATACATTCAATGTAGATTACATTACCCAAAAGTGCAAGTTATTTATCTGACAGTATACTTTACTAATATATATTTAGAGAACAGTAAAAGTGTCACAGTGAAATATTCGTCCATGGATTATAAGGTGCAGGTTTCAAGTCCTTGCCATCCTTGGTCTGTAGTTCGGTTGGTAAGTGGTTGTGTGTTTTCTGTCAATGTTTGATGGTTACTTTTCAAAAAGAATCATACAATATGCAGTCTGGTTAAACATTGGTGCGTTTCTAATATTGATGTCAGCTAAATTTGACAAAAAAATTTAAGTGAAAATAATTGTTAAGAGATCATTTATTTTTAAGTTAAAGCATTTAAAAAAATTAATAGAACATCTAAGAAATGTATATCTGAACAGAGCAGTAATATTTAAATGATAAAATTATAATAGTTAAATATATCGCAATAATCCTCAAATAAAGGGTCTTTGAAAAATTATTGCAAGCATAGCAAAAAAAAAAAAAAAAAAAAAAAATAATAAAAGAAATTGAAGGGCAACAGGAAAGCATTGAACGCAATATCATTTTAATATACAATACTGTATTTAGAACATAAAGGTCATAATTCTGAAATTCCATTCTGGTAATATTCTTTGATTTTTTACTAATTCATAAACATTCTATAGTCAGTCGATTAATTATCCTTAACTTATAACAGTATAAATAATTGTAGTGTTTTGATTGTTACAGAAGTAGAACTAGTGAAAATGTCAATTACCAGTGATCGGATACCAGTAAAAGAGGCAGAGGAAGTCGAGTATGTGGAAGATACAGAAAATTCACAGTCAAGCAGTTGGCGGAACTTGGTGTCTTTCTGGATTCTGGGCTTGTGTAACAATTATGGTTATGTGGTAATGCTCAGTGCTGCCCACGATATATTGTCTCGGCACAGCCAAAGCAAGCACTCCTCTGTAAGTATAAGCTATCATCCAGAAGTATGTGCTGCATGACTGCTATACAAACATTCTACATGTATGAATCTTGTAAATAAAACTTTATTTATTATTTGTTTCAACTCATAAAAAACTATCATAAAAGTTAATACTATTATTTTCTTTCCAAACCTGACAACTTTTTCTTAACACTTTAATAGAAGTAAGTCAAAAACCTATATGCTTAGTATGCAACGAGTCAGTTGCTGTCATGAAAGAATATAACCTGAAGCGGCATTACAAAACTTAAAATTCTGCTAAGTTTGATGTGTTTGAAGGACAAGTTCGGAGAGTTGACGTATGGAATTTTAAGAAAAAAACTAAGAAATTAAACAGTTGAGACATATGCGTGTGTTAAGCAAGCTATGTTATAGCTGAGAAGATTGCAAAGAAGTCAGAAGCTTTAGTAGATGTACGTTATCAAAGAGTGCATGGAGTCTGCTGCTGAAATTCTTTGACCTTCTCAAAAGTAGTTGTTTTCTAAAATTAGCCTTTCTGCAAAAACTATTTTTTGGTGTATTAATGATATTGATATTTTTCTTAAGGCTGAATCCTCTAAATTTGTATTTTACTCAGTTGCTCGTGACGAGAGCATAGATGTTTCAGATACTGCACAGCTATCAATTTTTGTTAGAGGAATTACTAATAATTTCAACATAACTGAAGAATTATTAAGCCTACATCCATACAAGGCACAGATTTGTTCTAAAGTATGATGGAAGTGCTTGATAAATTCAGTCTTGGGATCAATAACATTGTTGGCATTGCTACTGATGGCTGTCCGTCGATGGTTGGTAAAAATAAAAGAGTCGTTGCTTTGGTTGAGAAGGAAAACAATTCTGTCATGCATTACCATAGTAAAAGAAGGGACTCCGGAACGAGACCAAAGCTCAACTGAGGGAGCAGACCTTGGACCAGTGGCAACAGGAATGGGAGTCAGCGGACACTGGACGCCTAAGCTTCCGGATCATCCCGTGTGTCAGGCAGCGACTTCAACTGCATTGGCTCCGGACTGACCATGTCTTGACGCAGTACCTGACTGGACATGGGCAGTTTGGGCAGTATCACCACCGGTTCCGGCACACAGATGATAACCTCTGCCACTGTGGACAGCCCGAGGAGGACCCCTTCCACAGCGTCTTGTACTGTGCAGACTTTGACCATCACCGTCAGGATCTCAGGCGACTGGCGGAGGAGGCACTTGGCGAGCCCTGGCCGTGCAACTTCGGACGGCTAATCAAGGATCCCCGGACAGCACCGGCTACTAGGGCACTCTGCGGCATCATCCTCGAGGACAGACTTCAGCGACACGTAGACCAACACCGTATCCACCTTCATCATCACTGACCTAGGGAGACTGACAAACCCGCATCCAAACAGCACCATCATCCATCATCCATCTTTGACTTAGGGTGCCTGACAAACCCGCCTCCAAACAGTACCATCACCCGCCTCTGACTTAGGGAGTCTGACAAACTCGCCTCCAAACAGTTCCGCATCTTCACTCATCACCCGGCACTTCACCTACCAACACCGACATTCACTCATGGACTCGCCCCACGGACTTGACAACACACTCTACACTGAAGACGCACTGGAGACATCACCCATCAAGGACTTCCCGGATGTGACAACCCCGATTACGACTTCCCCTCCCGGCGACTCTGGGCCAGGTTGGTGCCCACCCTTGCACAAGGCAGAAGAACACCACAGCCTGGAGCGCCGAAGATCTCGGAGCCCCCCCCTATCACTAGGCCGTCGTAGCGGCAGAGAAGAAACCCCGAGCAGCAAAAAAACTCAGCAACATCCACCACAACAAGCAGCAGGAGGAGAAAATCAACACAAGTACCCGACTGCCTGCAAGTTCGATCCGACAACGCAAGGGGCAGAAACTCTGCAAGTCTCCGGCCTGAGACTTAACCCGGACAAGACCTACCAGCTGCACCGTTCTGCCCGCGGCCGTGCAGTTGGCTGTCCCAAGTACGCCTCCCAGGATTCATCCAAGCAGAAAGGGACTCTGTGCTGAGCACCAGCGAGGCTAACACCCCAGCTCCGAGGATACTAACATTACTAATAACCCCCCCCCCACCCAAGTTCTCCATCTAAATTCTAAGTGTGTAACCTCAACTCCTAACAACCCAAGTTCCCTTCACCTCCCACTGTACTAACCATAGGTTAAGCATTGGTTAAGTTAGACAGGTCAGTTTAGGGAAAACTTGTACACCTTCGGGTTAGCTTAGGAACACCCACTGTAATAGAGTAGGGATTTGCACACTCTACAATGTCTAGCAATAAGTGTAGAGTTAAGAGTTAGATAAATGAAAAAAAAAATTACCATAGTATCATACACCAACAACTCTTGTTTTAGAAGGCAGTGGGATTGAAAACGCCATGAATGTTGTGATCAAAGTAATAAACTTCATAAGATCCCATAGACTTAAACATCAACATTTTCAACACTTTTTGTCAGAGATTACCTCTAACTATGGAGATGTAGCTTATTTTTGTAATGTTTGTTGGCTTTCCAGAGGAAAAATGTTGGAGAGGGTTTTTGAGGTGAAAGAACCAATTAAAGAGTTTATGGAAATTAAACAGAAACCTGTCCTCGAATTTGTCGACCCTTCTTGGGTGTGCGACTTAGCTTTTGTGCAGATATCATGTTGTATCTCAATATCCTGAAGAAAAATTGCAACATCCAGATAATTTGATACATAATCTTGTTGACTGTGTTATGTCATTTGAATGCAAGCTGTGGCAAAACCAACTAAAGAACTGTGACTTAAATCATCTTGAGAAATTAAAACAATGTGAGCGATATGACATGAACAAATATGTTATGGCATTAGCAGAACATAAAATTGACTTGTTTTCTCGGCCATTCAGTTTCAATATCCGTGAGGCTCCTGGGAACATGCAAATGGAACTAACAGATCTACAGTGCTACTCAGAGTTAAAAGAATAATATAACTTGGGACTTTTGAAATTTTATTCTAAGTACAGTAGAACGTCGATTTACCGAACGTCAGTCATCCGAAACGTCAGTTAACCGAACCAAACCTGAAAAAAATATTTTTTTATATACGCAAAATACACGTTGTAAATTTATGTTCCAACACTTATATTTAATAGTTTTATTTTTCAATAAACGTACCATACTACAGTAACTGTATACAGTACATATAGTGCATATTTTATTACGAAAAAGAAATTATAGTTAGCGCACAGCCCGCGCGGCGTACTGCTTCTGCCAGACTCGGTGCTGCGCCGTAACGTCAGGCCTTCCAGGAAACGACGAAAATAAACAACGGTCGCGCCGTGCACCTACCACTGTCTAGTCTGAGCATCGCTGTCATGCGTTTGTACTACAGTAATTGACATTGAATGTGCACAGTCGCTTGTTAATCGTCATTCACTCGTGTAGTGCAGCGCTGAAACTTTGTAAAGTTGTTTGTTTTCTTTAAGCTAGTGTTGAATAGTATTAGACTCTAGTTTCAGGAACATTAGTCCAGGAAGTTTTAACTGGACTACTTAACACAAAATTAAAGTATTATGTGGATACAGTACTTAAATGTGTTGTGTTTTTAATTTCAATATGCCCAATCCATTACATAAACTTATCAATAAGCGTCTATAATGGCATGGTTAAAATATGTTTGATTATCCGAACATGTCGTTATCCGAACACCCTGAGATCCCAATTAGTTCGGATAATCGACTCTCTACTGTATGTTGACAAGGACAATTTCACTAATATGAGAATGCATGCTTTGAAAATGATGAGCCTCTTTGGAAGTTCTTATGTATGTGAATAGTTAAAAATGAACTTTGCGAAAAATAAAATTCTAAGTAGGTTAGCTGACTTTCATCTTCAAAACTCTCTCAAAGTGTTAGTTTAAAAATCAAGCCAAATATTGATGAGCTAGTGAAACAAATACATTGCAAAACATCTCACTGACCATTTCAAATACTGCTTTCTTATTTTTTTTACTGAACTTTCACTTTTTGAAACTGTTATTTATCTTTATTCTTATGTTTAATGTGAACCAATAAAATTATAATTCAACTAAATTGCAAAATGTTTACTACTATTCCATGACTTCTTTATGCCATTTTGAGACTATCAATAGTAAATAAAAAACAATATGCAGCTTTTTCATATTTATAAAATAGCTTATCATACGTCATGATTTGTAAAGAAATGTTAACTTTTCTTTGCTTTTTGAAAGGTTTCACAAATGTGGCTGCAAGGCTTTTTTGATGGTTTTAGCTTTCTCCATCAATTGAGCTGTATTTCCCAACCTCTTTCCAAAAAATTAGGTTGTTGAAAGCTGCGTTGGCGCTAATTGGAGCCTCAAACCAGTTTTTCACGTACAAAAGGGCTCCAAAATGGACAAATCTATTTAAGTTCACTTTCTCCATATTTTTAAGATGGTAAACTTCTTGACCTTGGAAAAGGTACAATTTATATGCATAAATAAACCATCCACCAAGCTTGGTGTATTAGCCCAGGTGTTCTTCAGTGAATTTTTTCTATCGGTTGTTCTAACACCAACAGCGTCAGTTCAATAACTGCGAGGTTAGGTCATCTCGAGGTTGGTCTTTCTTACTACAGAACAACACAACACAAATGTATTATAATTTAAGCACAAAATGCACAAATATATTCAAATACAAGTACAAAATGCACAAATATTATGGTGATCGATTTCGGGAACCACGCTCACCTTCCTCAGACCAGAGGGATTCACAAAAGAATGGAAAATGGTGATGAACAGCTCAATTTATAGGCCTATGATCACGTGACCCCATTGGCTGGAATTGTCAAAATGGTGGCGGCTGTGATATTATTGTTTAATCCCTATTGGCTGTTACTTCTGTTCTTTTAATCGCTGAAAATACATTATTAAAAACTATATCGGAATCAAAATTAACCTGTTACTGTTAAAAATAAATAACTCTTCCAAAGCATTCATAATACGACTTTTAGAATATCTACATTTTCATCTATTTTATTCAAACTGTGGGTACGATTCAGAAGTTGTTTAGCTGCAGTAGGTCTTTCAGGTTCCTAATTTTTAAAAGAAGACATGGTTTTTATATCTTTTGCTAAAATTTACATTCTGACCTATGTAAAACATACTGAAATTATTACAGTTAATCCTATATATTCCTGAATTATTGAATTTATCTTCACTTTCAATATTCGGGTGTAAAATGTTGGACATAGTATTAGAAGTCTTAAAAGCTTCAGATAAATTTAATTTCTTAAATCTATTACCAACAGTTAAGAACAGCATTGACTTTCTTAATGACTAGGTTAGCCTCATTTGACATATGTAATCTGTATACTAATATTCCAGTTGATGAAGTGATTAACTTAGTTAAGGAAAAACTTGTATAGCAACAATATGAAAAAAATGTATGTAAATCAAATTGTAAAGTTGCTTAAAACTATCTTGAAACAAAATTACTTCCGTTTCAATAACAAATTTTATTTACAAAAAGATGGTTTAGCTATAGGTAGTCCACCGTCAGCCATTTTATCAGAAGTTTATTTACAGCATCATGAAGAATCCATTTTAGATAAATTAAAAAAGGAACATGATATCATATTTTACCATAACATGAAGCCAATAATCATACTATATGTGTATTTTGTATTCGAATATATTTGTGCATTTTGTGCTTATATTGTAATAAATTTGTGTTGTGTGACATTTACTTGTACTGTAGTAAGGAATACCAACCTCGAGATAACAAACAATATATTGTAAACTTAAGTGTTTTACAGAAATTGATGAAAACTAAACGTTGTTGAGCACTGCCTTCCATGTGTTATAGGTTACTAAGTTTTGCATAGATTATTCTTTTATTAGATATAACAAAATGGGAGGGTCCCTAGGTATCTAAAAAAACCTAAGTTTTTTTAACCATCCTAGAGTTGGAGTGTATTCAAAACAATTTAACATTGAGAACAAAGAATCAGTAAAATAACAATTGGTTTTCTTAAAAGCAATTTTTAAGAGATTTTTAAACCACGTACAGTGGTTGAAATGTGTTTTGAAATGGACCACCCCAAGCTATTATTACAAGAATTGAATGTATATGTAATATGACAGTTCAATTTTTCTTTTATTTCGGACTTCACAAAGCTGTCTAAGAGCAAATAAATATTCTCTTGGTTTTAATTTTAGAAACTCAATGTCTACCCTCCACACAATAATAAAATATTATATTAAGTTATTTGTAATGAATTATTTTCTTTATACTATCACAATTACAATTGTTATGCCTACTAAGATAATCCCTTATAGATTTATAACAAGATTTCAAAGATGAAAGTATATTTTCCACCTAATTAATTTGTATGAATCTGAGTTTAGAAATATTCAATAATATTTCACTTTTATCAAAAAATAAGCTATTGCAGTTCTCTTAGACAAACCATTCCTGACTATGCAAATGTCAGTTACTTTGTTCCAGGAAATTGAGGGTTTTAAAATAATAATCAATCATTTTCTTTTAAGTATTCTACTATTACAATAGGCATTTACACATTTCATATTACCAAAAGTATAATCTAATATAATAAAAGTTTAGGCAACTAATTTACGCAACTATTCATTTATCCATATATTCATTTAAGGGGGCTGTTTCTCTCTCCATTTCCTCTTTTCTTACCATACTATCATTTCACCAGTGTTTTCTCCCATCTTCTTTTGCCATTAGTTTTCTCAAACGTTTCTACCGCTGCAGCCACTAATACATCTCTAAATCTTGTCCACTCTTCATCTCCTGTTCCTGTCTGGTCCTTTGGTAGCTTCTTCCTCAGGATTTCTCTGAACTCCTCTGCAAACTCTTTTTCCATTAGTCACAGAATCGCTATTCTTATTTCCTGTTTCTCTCCACTCTCTCTTTGCTTTCTTACTCTCATATGTATGTAAGTAAGAACTGCAAAACTGTCAGCCAAAAAAAATTATACAAAAGCACTCAAGATTGCCACTCATACTAGTCTTGGGAGCTTGGCTATAATGCCTAAAACAGCCTTGCTTTCAGGTAGTCCTCTGGTACAAGACTTATAGGTATTAGTTATTAACCTCTTCATCTGTCCAATTGGCCCTAGAGCCCAATAATGTATTTTGAATTATGTATTAATTCAGGTTTCATATCCATAACTGATCTATGTAATAAAAATGTAACCAATAATTACAACAACTTTTCATGTCACTGGTACCATTAACTAACATAATTGCAAATTATGGGTATCTCAGAAATCATTAGATCTTTAACCATCAACATCACTCACCCAAGGTGAGTGTAATCATCAAGCATGCCTGTTCCTTAGAAGAGTGACCTTGCACACAGTCTGCTTGTCGTGTCACTGATGGTGGTTCAGAAGTCACCCTTCTACCATTGGTCTCCAGATTAATGTTAGAAAGAGTTTCTTAGTCCTAACTTTGCCTGTTTGCAATGAGTTTAGTTTACTATAAATAGTAACTTAAATAAATAAGAGGATTGTGTGTATATTTATTGCCACATTACTACTACAGGGATATGATTATTTCAATGACACGAAGGACAAAAGGGAATGCAACTATATATCAACTGGAGCCATCCTTCTTGCTGACATCATTCCAAGTCTTATAACAAAGATTGTGTCTCCCTTCTTCCCCCTCTGCATTCAGTAAGTAAAGCTCTTTCAATTACCAATTTTTAAATACAATGGTTTTCTATTTGTGTTGCTCAGTTTTCTTGTTTTATAAAGGATTCAAAAGATGTTATTAATTAATACTTAGTTTTATTTTTTCAAAGAAAATAAGTTTTAATTTTTCAAATAATGTTATGTTTATAATTTAATTTTTTGTTATATCTAGTTAATATTGTTTAATTGTTTAATGAACGTGCTGCAAAGATACTCTGTATATGTTTGATTATTAAGAATGTGAGCTGAATAAAGACCGAATTTAGGTAAACCCGGTGTAAGTAAGATTTTGTTAAAATATATTAAAACAAGTTTCAAAATATAAACATTTTACAAATGAACAGTGAATAAAATGGAAAGAAAGTAAAAATATAACATACAGAACCGTGCTCTCACCATTCGTAAGCCTTCCAAACACATACAATTTTGTATGGAGGCTTCCACACTCAATCAACAAGTGTATGAGCAACGAACTTGTTGCCCAGAAGATAAGTGGTGAAATGTGGTAGAAATATCAGCATCATAAGTTTACATAGTTACCTGACACGTTCCTACCCAAAACTGTAAATAGTATGTACGATACTGTATATTCATACCATAACATCAATTTTCCTTCACATAAAACATCTTTCTATGAAAGACAGTTGGTGTGTAATGGTTCTAGGCTTTACAATTTGCTACCGGAGTCTCTAAAGGCCGAGAGTAGTGTGCGGAGGTTTGAAAAACATATTAATGAGTTGTTGGTGCAGGGCTGCCACTACAGTTGGGAAATTCTCAAAATAACTTTCCCCTATTTCCTACCACCACATGCTAATAATAAACTATCTGTCAATATTATTTAAGGCTATTTTTATTCTAAGTATTTTTAAATAGCCAATGATATGTTTTTGACCACATGTACTATTACAATGACGCTATTATGCGGCTTGTTCGGATGTTTGAATAAAGATTATTTTCTTTCTTTCTGTATGTAAATACTGTATTATTTTCTGTTCATTGGATAGTTCTACCCTGAAAGCTTGAGAAAAGCCATTTCAAGATATGTTTCTTTGGATTCTTTACCAATATGAATTATTTACTGAGTAACGATTTGTTATATAAAGTAGTGTGATGTACAGGGACTGATATAATATTGATGCTCCCTGTCGAGTATTTCTCGAATTTATTTCATTCTTGAACCTGAAAGGCTTGGACAAAAAACTGGAATTTTTTGTTTTCAAAATCTTGTGAATCAGTAATAGCATTGATTATCTAAACCTTCAATAGATAAACCATCTAATACGAATATTTGTGGCAGAATTTTGTTAGTTTGTGTGGCCCGCAACCACAGCTGGTTTAAACTGCATTACATTTACATGGGACTACACTAGCGCTCCACAATGGACCACAAAAACAGCTGATATTTTGAGACTCAAAATTTAACATTGAATGGGAAATCTATTTGTTTATAAAATCAATGGTAATAGTAAATGATACTCATGAAGCTTTTTAAGGTTCAGAATAGACAGCTGATTGAAGTTGAAGCAAATCTATTCATACTATTTTCGATAATCAATTATGTTTTTTAGATGTTTAAGAATTTGCCGTTCTGAGTGCATAATTAAACATTATGAAAACTATCTAAATCATTAAAAAAAACTAATTACCATTGATAATATTATTAATATTAAAGATAGTATTATCATTATCTTTTCTTTTCGACGGTGCCGATAGCAAGATAATGAAAACAGAACGAAATATAGCAATTGTTACTTGAAATATGTTCTGCAATCTTGAAGATAGTTTATTCTGTTGCGTGGTATCATATAATGGATTGATTTTACTAAGTATGCCTAATTTAAAATAAAGTAAACGTTTAAGGGAATGTTGGTTTGATTAACCATTTAAATGGTTTTTCCCGATTACTTTTGAACAGGACAATTTAGATATGTAATTCTGTATGATCAATTAATCAAGTACTGACAGCATTAACATCAAAATGCAACTGATTTTCCTAATTAATTATACATATAGATGGGTAAACAGGTAAAATTACAGTATTAGACTTATATGAAAGATAAACAAGGATAGGCCCAACACGTTGATTTAAAACAAGATAACTAAATGACTATCTCAACTTTATCCCTAAACATAAACTAGTCAAGTGAAATGATCACCCCAGGGACACAAGTCAATCCCACAACAATGGTCTCTATTTTTTTTTTTATTTATAAGGTTTGGTTGCTTTTTTTATTTATAAGGCAGTCAAATGTGAGTAAAGGGGGGGTGCTTCTTCAAAACAGTGACCTTGCTTGTCGGTGACAATTGGGGGATGAAGAAAACAATCGGTCTTTGACCTGAGTTTTAGATACTTTCTCCCCAGTCCACATCCCTCGGACCAAATGGCACCTTTTATCACATTTGAAAAACTAACTGAGTTACTTTAACCGTTAGCCAAATTTTCAACTAGTTAAAGTTAGAAGTTGAACATCACCAAAACTAACGAATAAGTTAAAAAGTTAACAGAAAAAGTAACGATTAAATTTAATCGTTAATTATTTTTAATCGTTAATCCCAAGTATGCTATGAAATTTACAGAAGTCAAATATAAATTTAGATATCAAATCAAATTCCTCAAGAAAATTTGAGAGTTGCATATGGACAGTTCTTTCAAGAAATTTGTAAAGAGCAAGGAGACTACTAATGGGTCTTAGATTATATGGTGATATAGGATTCAAAACTTTTTGAAGGGGAAAAACTATAGCTGATTTCCATGCAGTTGGGAAGATGCCGGACGTTAAGGAAGTATTGAAAATAGCAGTGATTACTGAAATTGTAACAGGTAAAGTTATCTTCAAAACTTTAATGGGGAGATTATCTGCCCCAATTGCATTACTAGATTATTGCATTATAGCCTTCAGAACATCACGCTCAGACACGCAAAAAAATTGAATTTCAGGTCTAAAAATGGGAGAATTCAGAAGCACAAGAGAGTAGTTTTTGGCACCAGAAACATCCACAGGAATATTTACAAAATATCATTAATAGTATTGAGATTGATATTGATGAGTTCAGGTTTATTGGGTTTTCCAATTCCCAGCTCCTTAATTTTGGACCATGTAAACTTTGTAGTGAATTAAGTGAATTAGAATTCGAATTTGTTGTTGAACGATTTCTTAGTTTCTTATAGGCTGACCAGTTTGCCTGAGATTTAGTTATACGTGCCTTACAAAATTACGAGTCACGTTGCTTCTGCGTTGTTCAAATACATTCATTGGTAAATTTTTACTTCCACGTTCTCAAACTGAATATGTGGGGGAGCTGATACTAAGCAATTCTTTGTGCTTTGTGCAGTTGTGTTGGTGTAGGGCTGACTGCTGGTTGACAATATGAAATATGGAATCTCCGAAATGGCATCCAAACAAGTCATAAAACTATTTCTAGTCAGTGGCTTTGACCAGATGGTTCTAATGTTATCGCAAAATAGTAGTGTCAAGAAACATCGAGGGTTGTTGTTATATGGATGGGTGATTGCTGGGAAATCTCGTCCTTGCCCTCAGCTTGCTCGCCCGGTCATAAGCCACTACTCAGTCTACTGTGTCATCAGTCTTGCAGCCCATTGACTCACCAGAAATCTAGTATATTTGCACGTGATCACAATAGAACAGTATAAGGAACCAGTACAACAGGGGAGAGATGGTTCCAGTTTAAACTTATACCAGCCAACAGAACTGGAGCCACCAACTAAACACAGAAGTCTTCAACACCTCATCAGAACACTTAGATAGGCATGGAATGAGTTTGACATTAGAAGACCAAGCGTCAAGTGTGGGTAAAAAAGAAAATTTTTTAGATAATGGTGTAGCTCTGGAATGTAAAGAAGTTGATAACTCTTTTTTTCAATGCCAATCCAACAAGTCTTTTAAGATAGATGTTGGTGGGCTTAGGCACATCTCTGACAACACACAAAATAAAAATAAAATTAAGATATTTCACCAGAATGTTGAACATTTGTCATTAAGAGTAAATATTTCATGTAGAAGAAGTCCAACTTGATGTAATAGTATTATCAGAACATAAAATTAATTATACAGCAATGGAAGTTTTTAACTTGGTAGATTAAAATTCTAAAGAAATAGCTCCTATTTCGCCAGAACTTTGGCTTCTGGTGGAGGTGTTTAGATTCTTGTTAAGAACAATATTAGATGTAAAATAATTTCTTTGTGAAATTAATTAACTAGTTACTGAAAAAGAATTTGAATGCTGTGTGTCAGAGGTGCATCTGGATGCAGTTTCTTTTGTCGTAGCTGGTTTATATAAAACGCCCAGATATTGTTACATTAACTATTTTTTATCAAAATTAGAAGTTTTATTTAGTATCTTATATATAAACAAAGTTTGAAAATCTTATTCTGGTTTGTTACATTAATATTGGTGTTCTTAAGAAGGATAATATTTATAGAAAATTTTTATGTATTGTAATATGATTTGATTTGCAAAAAAGGTAGATTTTCCAACCAGGGTTAAGTTATAGTCAGACAACATTATTACTAACTTACATAGTACTCAAATCAACGTCTCTGGAATTATTACTAATATCTCAGATCATTACACCCAGATATCTGAAATTTTCTGTAAAAGGTCTTTTACAACTCTCCTTACTATTTATTGTGACTTAGTTCGCCAAACAGTCAAATAGTCAATTATATACACCATCACTCACTGGAATGTTAAATTTATTGTCTGTGTAAAAGCCAAACAAACCCAAGAGAATATATGTTAGCATTTTGAAACATAAGCTGAAAACATTTTATGTGTTACTGGCATCATTTGGTATTAGTTATCAAATGGCATAACATTACAATTAAATGGCAATTTTCTGCCTTTTACTTAACAGTATTTATGTTTTGAATCATGATATCCATGGTTTTTAGTAAAAAATAATTATTGTATGGCTTTTAGTGGAAAGAGATGTCCAATCAAGACACAGTTCCCCTCCCCTGCTTAGAAGAGCCTTTCTTTGTTTTTTTAAGCTCGTTGGACCACCGGCTTAAGGTGACTTCTGAACCACGGGAGCAACACATGGGTAAAATCTGTTATGGTCACACCGGGATGGAACCCGGACCAGGTGCGTGGCAAGCCACTGTCTTAGCCCCTTAGCTACGGCCGTTCCATCCACAAAATGAAACAGTCATATAGAATTTGATCAACTCAACTCAAGCTAAAATATATCCAAAAACAGGAATTAAAAAAAAATTAACTTGAACAAACTTGTCATGAATGCCTCTGCCATTCCTTGGCATGAAGTTATGGTACAAGAATAGAAGACGGAAGCTGTTAAAGTTATTGAAGCTATTGACATGACACAATGGTTGGCAAATTTAATAGTCTGTTGCTTCAGCTCTTATACTCTTTCCTTGTGGCTAAACCACATCACTAAACCACATGGCAGTTGAATATCCAATGCCATTCATTATTAAGTATAACCAAGCACGATTTTTAAATCTGTTAGTTACTAAATTATTAACAATAAAATGTTTAAGAATCAAACTCAACAAGGGCAAGCTAAATTCAGACTTTATCATAGTGTTTTACTATCTCCCATTGTATCAAAGCTGAAACAATTTTGAATTGGAAAACTTGAAGCTTTCCATTGATTTAAAAGAAAAGTTTGTTTAATTTTAACCTCTTTGCATATTAAGCCCGTCGGCCAGATCCTACTAAACGGACTGCTGATGAGTTAATTCAATGTATACTAACAATCACCTGTGCCAATTATATAACTCATACTTGTTTGTTTTGATTAAGAATATGATTTTTATATTTAAATTTAAACTGTAAAAACTTGAAAATTCTATTACCATTCTTCCTACAATCTCCAGAAAGTTGTTCACTTGCAGTTTGAACTGTAAAAACATAAAAATACCAATTACTGTTCTTCCTGCAATCTCCATCTGTCTCCAGAAAGTTGTTTACTTGCAGTTCGAACTGTAAAAACGTAAAAATACCTATTACTGTTCTTCCTGCAATCTCCACCTGCCTCCAGAAAGTTGTTCACTTGCAGTTCGAACTGTAAAAACTGTTCTTTCTACAATCTCCACCTGTCTCCAGAAAGTTGTTCACTTGCAGTTCGAACTGTAAAAACGTGAAAATACTTATTACTGTTCTTCCTGAAATCTCCATCTGTCTCCAGAAAGTTGTTCACTTGCAGTTCGAACTGTAAAAACGTGAAAATACTTATTACTGTTCTTCCTGAAATCTCCATCTGTCTCCAGAAAGTTGTTCACTTGCAGTTCGAACTGTAAAAACGTAAAAATACATATTACTGTTCTTCCTGCAATCTCCACCTGGCTCCAGAAAGATGTTCACTTGCAGTTCAAACTGTAAAAACGTAAAAATACCCATTACCATTCTTCTTGCAATCTCCACCTGGCTCCAGAAAGTTGTTCACTTGCAGTTTGAACTGTAAACACGTAAAAACATTGTGTGCCTCTAAATCTGGGTTTCACTTAAAGCATGTTAAAAACCTGTCAATAGACCATGGAAAATTAATGACTATGCATTGTTTTATTTAACTTCTCAGAGGTATTTTAACTAATCTTTCATTCTTTTATTTTGATTAGGCTGAATAGTAACTCCTAGATAGTGATTTCTTTTTATGTTTTCCTGGTGGATTTATTAAGTGGATATAAAATGCTTACCTTACTGAAGACAACAATTTATAAAAAGATTGTTATAATATTCCTCTTTTTTGAGGAGCACCGAAGGTACTAAACTGGGTCTTTTTTATTCCTTATTTACATTATTTTGGCCATAACTCAATAAATATTTTGTATCTATACACTGATGAAATCCGGTAAAAATCAGTGGACTGTTTCTCAAATTAGTTCTGATACTGACAGAATTTTCAAATTGGCTTCTCAGCATTGACTCTAAAGGACAAATTTTAGCCGTCTTAAATGGTTTTTCCAGAATCTTAAACTAGGATTGATTTCAACATTTATCTCAGAGTAAAATTTAGTTCAGATTGGCTTTATTATAGAGAAAAATTAAAAACTGGCGCTTGCTTTGTACAAATTGTAATCAGCATCCACGGTACAGTCATCTTACAAGTGTTGCTAATGAACACTATAATGCCATGACTGTTGTGTTCTTAGTTTACTGATTATTACTGCATCCATTTTATGTTAAAAGCGTTAATTGTATTTATCCATTTCCGACCACTTTATTAGCATTTTCAAAATTAACCTGTTTTGTTCTGTTTACTTTCTAGTCCTATTTCAAAATATTTTAAGCAGAAAATTAACTCCAAATCTATCAAAAATGGTTTGCTTCTTGACTGATGATAATGAAATACATGCTGGATAGTATTGACAGTGGTGGGGGTATTAACGTTTGGTTTAGATTTTCTTGTTGGGTGTGCATGTTGATAATTGCATGTTATACTGATATAAGATGTCAAGTTACTTCTTAGTAAAATCAATTGCTTACCATCCTAATTTGACAGAAAAGTTTTAAGTTTGGGGCCAGATAATGGGATCTAACCAGAATAGAGGTTTCATGAAACAGTGTTCAATAGAATTGATGATTGAGTAAAAATATAAAATATTTAGTTTTAACTGGATTAATTCACTTTTCATGGAATAAATTTAAGTTTGAAATAATTTATACTGCTTATTCATCCAAGGTAACATCTGCTTTCAGTATTCGTATGGTTCTAATACTAATATTGTCCTGTGCTGGATTTATCTTGGTAGGAGCCTCAGAGACTCAATGGGTAGCTTTACTTGGAGTCGTAGCAACATCCTTCTCCTCAGGTTTAGGCGAGGCTACGCTCCTATCTTACATGCCATTCTTCAGAAACAAGTAAGTATTTTGAAGTTCAGACAAATTCTTATCCCAAGCCATTACATGTAAGTATAACATTAGATAAAAAGTGGTTAAAGGATGGGTAAAGTTGGCTGGTTACCTTCTAACAAAACACTTTGAGTGACGGAAGACTTAATAAATTGCAATAAAAAATTATTGAGTGTAACTGAACTTCTTTGAAATTAATAAATAAAATTGAAAGTGTCTAGGAAAGGAAAACTCTTAGTTGTATAATACAGAATCTTGTTTGTCTGGCTTTTATGATAAATTGGTTTTATAGTTGTAGTGAAATAACTACAATCCAGTTAAACCAGAAATAGCATAAAGTATTTGTAGAATTTTCTAAAAAGTTACTTAAATTATTGAGTGGTTTTATATTGAGCAAAACAGTTGTTAAACATTTTAGTCATTTCAGCATATTCTGTTAAACACTCACAACAGTAAATTTTAGTTTTTTTTAAATCATGATCAAAATTGTTCTTCTTCTATTTTAATTATTGATCATGAGTCACATTTTTTCTTAATTTAAACCAACACTGCAACTGTAGAATTTTGGTTAGTTATTCAATGCAATTAAAGTAAATCTTCTAAAGAAAATTGCATAGAATTTATTTTATTTTATTTCTAACTTATTCAATTCCATTTAGAGATTAGAATCAAAAGGCAAACATGACAAGTTTATGTTAAAATTTTGCCAAATGGCATGATTAAACATCAATAAACATAGTTGTATTTTGAGTAATCTCAATATACAACTAGTATATACGAGGTGTGGCTAGAAAGTAACCGGACCGAGGCTGAAAATAGAATTTACTTACAAATATATATATAATTTGATGCTATCTCCTTCAATGTACTCCCCTCCTCATTCTTTACACCGCTCCATGCGAGGGTCTAGCACTGCTGCAGATCATTTTCTGTAAGCCCATTCATGACTTCCATCGCTTCTCTTTTACTGCTTCACCAGTCTCAAATTCCTTCCTTTCAGTGCTGACTTGACTTTAGGAAACAAAAAAAAAGTCACAGGGGGCTAAGTCAGGTGAGTATGATGGATCGTTTAACATGGGAATGTTGTTATTTTGACAAATACGACTTCACTGACAAAGTGTTATGAGCTGGGGCATTGTCCTAGTGGTAGATCCATGACTTGTTTTTCTACAAATCATTTCGCTTTCTCTGTACTCACTTACGAAGTGTAGTCAGGACGCTAATGTAGTAATTTTGGTTGACTGTTTCCCCCTCTGGTACCCAATCAATGTGCACAATGCCTTTGATATAAAAAATGATATCATCATGGCCTTGAATTTTGACTATGTCAATTGTGCTTTTTTTGCTGTGGAGAAGCAGGGTATTTGACATTAAAGCACTTGTTGTAACATTAAAAATGTCTCACTTACAGATTTTCCAAGTTTATAAAGAAATGTAATGTTTACATACGGTTATTTCTAGACACTCAACATTTTTCTGACGCAAAGACAAAAGGTTAGTGCTGGAGAGAGACAACACTCAAGCAGCGGGTGGAGGGAGAGTCACATAATCAGCCGTACAGGTACGATATTCAGCCTTTTTGCATTCGTTCTGTGGCTATGGCAATACTAATCCAGTTTCTTTCTAGCCAAACCTCGTATTTGCTGTACAATACTTGTAGAGAGAAAGCTTGTTCATATATTTTGGTCTGTATATGAACTTGTATTTCAAGTATATGCTATTTAGGGAGTTACATATTGACTTATTATAATCTTGGTTGTGATTAAACTCTGATGTTTAACTTAACAGAAATATTGTGTTAAAATAATTCACAAAGGTTAGGGAATATCTTATATATTATACTGAACATTTATAAGTTAATTCTGTCCAAAATTAGAAACGTAATATCAACGTGGTCTTCGGGAACAGGAGGAGCCGGTTTCTTTGGGTCTCTCAGCTATGCAACTCTCACAGGCCTTGGGTTTTCTCCATCTACAACCCTTTACATTTTGCTCATCGTTCCCACTGTCATGGCCTTCACGTAAGTTTTCTTAATATTCTAAATTTACAAGTTACTCTTGATGAAATGATTACGCATAGTTCTGATGAACTGCTGAACTCATGAACTTCTTGTCCTTGCAGTGTTCAATTATTCAGAGTCTTAGTACTACAAGTATTACTATCAGAACAATTTGTAGCAATATTTTTTAATTCATTAATAGTTATATTTTGCATGAACTGCCTTAAAGACCGTAATGAATTCAATTTTTAAGAATATAACAAAGGTTTTTAAATATATTTTGTATTATTTATATTTTTTGTTACTAAAAATAGTATGAACATTTATATAAACTGATTCAGGCACAGTTGCCCTACTTTGTGCCGTCTAAAAGTAGACTTACAGATTTTTTTTTTTTTTTAAGCTTTGTCCCCTCTCTAGGAGAGCATCTAATTTAAATTAGAAAATTTCAGAAGTGTTAAATGTATCCATGGCTTGCTCACAGGACATGGCAAAACCTAAAGTAAAAACCTTCCTTTGCGTCTTACTTCTTCACTGTCTAATCCCTTTATTAGATTGAGTCTTTGAAGCTGAAATTTGGCATGAAAGATCTCCTTTTGGTGTAGATGTGCAATAAGGTGGTGGTTATAAAAATAAGCCTTTAAGTGGTTTTCATTGTGAAATGTTTAAGGTAATGTCCACTAACTGACACAATTGCACTATACTGCAGGAGAACAACCTGATTTCAATGAGAAAATGTTAAAATTAACTGGAATACAGCAATAGCCTGGTCATAGAGCATGGCCAAATCCTGTAAAATAATCTTCTGTATTTCCTTGAGCCTGATCACTATTTAAAGATTATTGTAAATCAGAAACAAAGCATAAATATTTTATATATGTTCGGTACTAGGTTCCAAATTAAAGCGTTGTACAATTACATCATAAAAGCAACAATATTCACTAGATGTGACTAAGGGGAGACAACTTTATTCCCTACATTACCCTTTTATTATTGGACCACCAATTCCAATTTAAAAGACTACAGTTCCCTGTTAAACTTTGCTTTGCTTTGACGATAAATAAATCACAAGGACAGTCTTTGAAAATGGCTCCTGTTGATTTCGGGGAAGATTGCTTCTGTCATGGCCAGTTATATGATTATTGCTCCTGGTTTAGCTCTTGTGATAATTTAATGATCCTTGAGCTATAGTGTTTAAAAGAAGTTTTGTAAGTTTCGCAATGTGCTCCACAGTGAAATTAAATCATTGCTTTAGTAATCCATTAACTTATTGAATACTGAAAAAAATTGTTAAGAGAGCATCAGTGACCTCAAAAAAATAGGAAACATGAAAAACAGTGAATTAAAATGACGTGAAAAGTTTTATTATTTGCCCATACTTTTTACATGGTGATAGATAAAATATGCTGTCAGCTAAGAATCCAACTCCAGTATATATTAATAGATAACAATAAACAAATAAAGCTGTTTATTGCAATGGAAGGAATATATGAAATGAAAATTGTCTTTTATTTACTGGCGAAATTAGGACTATAGTGACCTCTCTACCACTTAACCTCAGATAATAAATACAATTCGAAATTAAAAACGTAAAATTTTATTACTCTAAGTAATGAATCAAAAACTAACTATTAGAATTTAATAATTACCTTATTTGCACTATTCCTCAACAATATTTGCTGTAGCAAAGTACGGGTATTTTGAAATATTTTTATTGCAATATTTTATATGGAAATGCTGCAGGCTAAGCTTTTACTCATGAAGTTGCAAGGTTGCAGGCTGAGGTTTTATATTCATGTGATAAGTTGGAAGGAACCATGAGGGGAAGGATATGCAAACGTAGAGAACCACCATGTAACAAAGCACAGTAAATCAGCAAGTAATACCATGAAATATATTTCGGATGAAAAGTCAAATTGATTAATTAAGTTGAAAATGATCAACAATATGTATTTAAATGTTATAGAAATTATTTTATTTCAACTATTAATCCAAACCATTTTAATTCCATATTAAATAATAAATAATCCATATTACGAAACAGAAAACGTGTATCATATTCAAAACTTAAAAAGTAAATAAGATCAATTCTAAAATAGTTAATCGTTTTTCACAATATATACTATTGTATGTCTCGTGATAATTATGTATATGCAATGAAGAATTTCATTAATACCATTATCAGAGGTGCCAAATATTGTGGGTCAATATCACCATAAGTGTATGGATGGTTAGATGAGTCATTACTAGTGTAAGTATTTAGTCAATAAGAGGGAAAGCTGGTGATCAAGTAGTCTAAAGTGTTATGACTTTAAGCTCTAGAAAGTGTAGGTTTAAATCCTAGTTTTTACTGAGTTTTTTCTTTTGTAAGTAATATTCATCTTGTACTATACTGATTCTTCCCCTTACTTTGAATAGTTTTCCTGAATAGATCTACAGTCTATGGGGAATGGGTAGAGTATGGTTTAAAAGGAGACCAGCCTCTAACTTTATGAAAGGCCTGTTGCAATACAGGCCTAGATAGAGTTTACAATCCTTGTATGTTTTACTAATAAAATAATAAACTAAATCCAATTGACTGGAATATATAAGTGTGGTTCACAGCTGTTCCTCTGATCAACATGAGTTGGTTTCTACAGGTTCTGGGTGTTGCTGGTGCGGCCGAGCCTCTCAGGAGATCATGCTCTTCCTGAAAACCCCAATAGTGCCTTCGACAGCACCTTGACCACCAATGACCAAATTCCTCTCACCGTCAATAATGATTCTTTTGTTGAGAAACTCCATTCAATTCCTCCTCTCTTTAAATACATGATTCCTCTTGGTTTAGTCTACTTCTTTGAATACTTCATAAATCAAGGTTTGGTAAGCATCAAGAATAAACTTTGAATTATTTTTAATATTGTTTTTAAAACGTTATTTGTATCATCATTATTACTAATACTAATATAAGTTAAGGGCCATATGAGCCAAGGGGCTAATGTAATCAGGAGAGATCCATGAATCAAGAAATATATGAAAAAAATCTACGTATAGCCTACTATCGTATTTTTTCCTGATACATGTCATACTTGACTATATTTGTTTAGGTGCATTATAAAATATTATTTATAACTTCATACATTGTTTTGAACAGTAATCTTTCATTTGAAAGTTCTTTCTTAGTATTGGATTGTTCATGATTGGTAGAAAATAATGGATATTTCCAATACTTCAAGTGTTTAAGGAACAAAGACAACATTTTGACAAGTGTCATCAAAAACTAATGTCATCTTCAGATATTACTTACTAACTTAATCTATTTTATTTTAATTATTTATCTTACGGCGATACACCTTTCTACATCAAATTTAATGTAGCTGATTGAAACAGACAAAACTAATTACTAGGGCTAGTACAACAAAAGCTGCCTAAGCAAAAACAACAAAATAGAATAACATGAAGCTTATATAAATATAACAACAATATAAATCTTGTAATAGACATAACATATACACATAGTGCCTTGAAACAAAAAAAGAATAAAAGAGGAATGACAATACATATATATGAGATTGATCACAACAAATCAAAGGCAGCACAATACTTAATTTTAAAGACATAATAACATTAAACAATAAATAATGCAATGGTAACTAAATAACAAATCAGGAAAACCTTTAACTCACTATCATACAATAGAACAAAATAATAATTAGCTAGTAAGAAGACTGTAACATAATTATTGCAAAAATATACAATACATTGAGTTTACAATACTTACTTACTCTTACTCCCATGGCCATCGATGCCCAAGAAGGGATTTGGCCTCACCAACAAGCTCTCTCCATCTTTCTCTGTTTTCTGCCTCCTCCATTGTGGTTCCAAGGGCTGCGGTGTCTGTCTTAACCCCATCCCACCATCTTCTTTTTGGTCTACCTAGAGGTCTTCTTCCCACTGGTCTTCCCAATCCAGCTTCCTTCAGTAGCGTCCCTTGTTCTCTACGCCATACATGGCCTGCCCATCTCAATCTTCTTGATCTTGCGGTTGCTATTATGTCACAGTCATTGTACTGCTGTCTTATCTCTTGGTTATGCTTGCGCCTCCATTCTCCATTTTCCAATGTTGGACCAAATATTTTTCTTAGTACGCGATTTTCAAACACGATGAGTTTGTTCTCTTCTTTTTTATTTAATATCCAGGTTTCTGCACCATATAAAAGTACTGGCCTTATTATCGTTTGATATATTCGTATTTTTGTTCGGTATGACAGTAACTTTGACGACAAGATCTTATTGCAAGCATACATGCATCTGTTGGCTAGGTTTATTCTGTTTACAATTTCTAATTCCTCACTATTCTTATTGGATATTAGAACTCCCAGATATTTAAACTGCTCCACCTCTTCAAAGCTATGTCCTTCTATATTTATTTCTGTAAGCGGGTGGCCAACTCTTTCAAAGTGCATGTACTTAGTTTTTTTATCATTTATTCTTAGACCCATGCATCCTGTCTCTTGAATGAAAATTTTGGTTAGTTCTTCAAGGTCTTCTTTTGTTTCAGTTAAAATAGTTACATCGTCGGCAAATGCTAATATATTAATTTTACATCCTACTGTTACACCTAAGTTTTTATGTCTAATTTTTTGAAGGGCATCTTATAGAGCTATGTTAAACAGCAAAGGTGAAAGCCCGTCACCTTGTCGAACTCCTTTTATTACTTCAAAAGCATCAGACAATTCACCCTCAATTCTGACTTTACACTTAGACCCTTCGACTGTCATCTTAGCTAGATTAATAAGTTTTTTTGGTATACCAAACTTTTCCATCTTTTTCAATATTTTCTCCCTATTGAGGCTATCATATGCTTTCGAGAAATCGATAAACAGTCCATGGAATTCGTGATCAAATTCCCAATACTTGCCAATGACTGATTTCAAGATGAAGATTTGATCCGAGGTTGAACGTCCCATTATAAAGCCCGCTTGGTGGTCCCCTATTATTGTGTCGGTGAATTCTTCTAATCGGCGCTGAATTATTTTTGACAGAGCTTTATAAGCAGTACTTAGCAGTGATATGCCTCTGTAGTTTTCACACTGCTCTTTGTCGCCTTTCTTGTAAATGGGTAGTATTGTCGCTTCCTTCCAGTCGTTAGGTAGTCTTTCTTCCCTCCATATTTTTTTAATTAGTCCATGGAGCTTTTCACATATTACTTGTCCTCCCTTTTTCAGTAATTCAGATGGTAAACCATCGTCTCCTGGTGCTTTGTTGTTTTTTAGTTCTTTAATCGCCTTTTCCACTTCTGCTATTGTGGGCTCTTCTACCCATGGTTCTACATTCTGGTAAGTTTCTTCTTCCTCCTCATTGAGAGTATCCTGTTCGCAGTTTAGAAGGTCTTGGAAGTACTCTTTCCACCTTTCAATTACTTTACTCTTCTGTGTTATTATCTGGTCCTCCTTATTCTTTATTCCAAAAGTGTTTGGGGTGTATCCTTTTCTAAAATGCTTTATTCCTTTATAAAATTCTTTTGAATTATTTGCTCTTTGGTCATTTTCGGCTTTCTCTAGTAGTGATTTTTTATATTCTCTCTTCTTTCTTCTCAAACACCTTGTAGCTCTTTTATTTGCCTCATAATAATCGACTCGGTTCGTTATAGAGTTGTTTCTTGTCCATTCCTTTTTCTTATTATTTCTGTCCTCGATCATTTGCTCACATTCTTCGTCAAACCATGGGTTCTTTTTTGGTTTCTTTCTTTTTCCACAAACTTCTGTTGCTGAGTCCATTGTAGATTTCTTAAAGTCTTCCTAATATTTGTCCAAGTCTTGTGTTTCTTCATTTCGGTCGTTCATATCATTTAGTGCTTGAAATCGATTTGTTAGAGATATTTGAAAGTTTTTGTTTACTTCTTTATCTCTAAGCTTTTCGACTGCTAGTACATCCATCTTAACGCTCTTTGTTTTCGCTTCTAACGATATTCTTTGCATTACTTTCACCAGCACAAGATGGTGATCAGACCCACAATCAGCTTCTCTGACACTTCTAATATTAGTGATACTGCTTTTATTTCGGTTGTCTACTAGGACATGATCGATTTGGTTTCTTGTCCTTCCGTCTGGGGATATCCATGTTTCCTTATGTATATTTTTTCTCTGTAAGAAGGTACTCATAATCCTGAGATTATTTGCTTCTGCAAAACTACAAAGTCTCTCTCCATTGTTGTTTGATGTTGTATGGAGGCTCTCTTTTCCTGCTACATCTTGCCACACAACCTCCTTACCTATCTTAGCATTCGCATCCCCCAGTGCCATCTTGAGATCATAGTTTGGTAGCTTGCTCACCTCATTTTCCAGCATGTCATAGAAGTAGTTCTTTTCTTCTTCCTCTGCATCTTCAGTTGGGGCATAAAAAGTTATCACAGATAAGTTCTTAAATTTACCCTTGATTCTAATATTGCACATACGTTCGTTCACAGCCTGAAAGCATATCACAGAGCTTGCTATCTTTTTATTTACTGCGAAACCCACACCTCCGTAATATCGGGTTTCTTCACATCCACTGTAGTAGATCACATAATCTTTGGTGTTGATTTTCCCTGCTAGTGGCCATCTAGTTTCTTGTAGTGCTACTAGGTCCATTTTATACTTGTTTAACTCTTTAGAGAGAATTTCGCTTGCTCCAGGGACCGCCAGTGTTCTTACATTCCATGTTCCAATTCTCATTGTCCTTTGGGGAGTCCTTTTCGTATTCCGTAAATCCATTCTATCCGAGGCATATTGTTGGTGATACGTAACCTATTGTTTTTCCAGGGTGGGTTGTCAGCCCAACGCCCAACCCCCAACCTGGAGGGCCAGGGGTTTGTTTTCGGAGTCGCCTTCTCCTAGGTTAGCGGCTTCCACTATAGCTGTAAGATCCTAACCTAACCTCGGTGTTACATCAGAGTTACCTTCTCCTAGCCTTTAGGTATCCAAACCCTAACGTACAAGGCAGTACGGGCAGTGCTTATTTAATGGCGGCACTTACTCGCCATGACACAGCAACGTCATCAGGTTTGTGGGTTTTAATGAGTGTGGCCCTGCCAAAGGCCACCCCCGCCACACCCTCGTGATGCTGCCGCCTCGGTCCGGGACTGCTTATTCGGGTTACCCCTTATTCACAGCTGTCCACCATATCTGATGGAGCATCTGCCAACCAATACCTGAGGCTCGGTTCCCGATGGGTGGAGAGTTTACAATACATCAACAATAATTTAAACAAGAATGCATTATGAAGATGCAAGGAATATGTTAGAGGAGGCAAAATAACTCGATTGATCAGTAAAGAATTAAGACATGATGGGAGCCAAACTCCTTCTAAAGGTAGCAAGGGAAGAGCCAAAGAATTCCACTCCAGGGCAAACATTATTACCAGTCCTCAACAGCCTGGGTATGGTACTGTGGTAGTGGTAGTTTGTCGAATAGTATTGCCTTCCATACAGCTGGTGGTATCGGGATCTTCAAGGAACATGGATATCTATCTTGTGAAGTATCTCGAGGCAGTCGATGAGACCATTTAATAGTTTGAATAGGAAAATTATGTCCATCGTTGTTCTCCGAGTTCAGAATGTGGGTATCTGGAGATAGCGCTGAATTTCTTCCACATCCACATCCCTATTCTGGAAACCCATCTTCACTCCAACCATCCTGAAAAACAGCCTCTGCACGGAATCCAAGATAGAAATTTGACCCTCTTAGTAAGTAGACCAGTCCACAGCAGGGAACTCCAATGTTGGCCGTACAAGTGCAACAAAAAGAGCCTTAAATGATGAAATGGAGAAGTTCTGTCAACAGGTGCGACTGATAAACCTAAGAGTTCTTGCAGATTTTAAGAGCAGCGTTAGATATGTGCCAGGGTGTCCACATTCTGGGTCAGGGGGAAAAAATTTGGTCAGGGAGAGTAAGGGAAATTAACAAAAATTCTGGAAAGTCAGTGAAATCTGCCCTAGTGATTGATTTGAGAGGATTGTTTTATGCTCTAGTTGGCCATAACCTCAACTAACGATACATTTTTTTAGTTATGTTATACAATTAATTAAAGTGGTTATTGATTTTATAAACAAATAGATTTACCATCCAATGTGAAATTTTGAGTCTTAAAACATCAGCTGTTTTTGTGGTCCATTGTGGAGTGCTAGTGTAGTCCCATGTAAATTTAGTTCAGATTAAACCAGCTGTAGTTGCAGACCTCACTAACAAAATTACAAGCACAAATATTCCTATTAGATGGAATATCTATCGTAGGTGTACAATCAAGACCTATATGTTCTGATAATATTATCCCGTGTTGAATAAGTATTTAAATGTAAATTATCTTCATTTGTAAGATTAATTTTGTGAAACTCTTATATATATTTACTTAAAGGTTTCCTTTTTGTAAGTGTTCATAATGAAAATATTAGCAATGTGGCTTCGTAGAAATGTATGTGTATTTTCAATGAAATGTTAGTAAAAAATGGAGGAAAAAAGAAAGGAAGAGAGAACTAGATCAGAAATGGGTATGGAGGAGACTGTTTTCTTGTTTCTTTCATAATGTTTATTTACACTTGTTAATAGCAAGATTAATATCTCCAGAATAATCATTTTAATGTAATGCTCAAAATACAACACATTTAGACTATAATGCATTTTTGAAAAATTGCGAGAGTCAGGGAAAATTATCAGAAATGGTCAGGGAAAATTGTGACAAAATTTGTGAAACTTGTGACCTAACTTCTGCCCTGTGTGCTCACTAAAGTCCAAGGTAGAAGTTCAACCCTGGTCTCGAATGCCTTCAACCCTACGCAAAGTAATACTCTCCAGGAAGTAATCAAACTGTTGGATATGTCTTGCTCTGGCATAAGTAATGAGCGCACATTTTTCTGTGTTCAGGGCCATGGCATTTTTATGACACCAGTCCTTAAATCTTCTCCAGATCCCTCTGCAATTAGATTTGCTGATCAATAGAGAAAATTTCTCTAAATCTCTTAACATTATCTGCCAAGAACAGATAAGAACTGTCTAGCGCACTCCCATTGTTATTAATAAATAAGCAAAATAGAAAATGTCTTAAGTGGCTACCTTGAGGAAGCCCAGATGACTCATTGAAAGTACTCATTGAAGGCCTTGAAAGTATAGATACAATTTCACAAACAATGTGCGACCTGTCAGATAACTCTGAAGACAAGAAATTAAGAGGTCTATGATATCCAGAGCCTCAAGTTTCCTAATCAAGTGAAGGTAACTGACTCTGTCGAAGGCTTTACTGAAATCTAGATACAGGTAATCTAGTTGGTTTCCATTTGAGAAATCAGAAAGAATCCTGTTTACGAATACCACCAAATTTGTTTGTAATTGACCTTCCTTGTTCGAAACCATGCTGCTGAGTACTTATAGTAGGTACTTTTGAAAGCAAAAATTAGTCGATTCAAAACAAGCTTTTTGAAATTTGGTATGTAGGTGTACTCAGCCAATATCTCCAGACCGTTTTCACTTTTTTTTAATTTTAGTTTCCTTTTATTTTTATGGACAAATATTTAATATACGCTTATCTACGTGTGTAAATACTTAAATAATAATAGTGATCGCGATTGTAAGATGTTTTAACAATTGAAAAGCTTCTCTTATAGATTGTTTTGATTTCTTAACGAGATAGTTCTATAATTGAGATGATTCTCTTGCTTCTCGTATTTGTTTACGCCAACTTTCAAAATAGCAACCAATAGTGCATGTGTTTGCAAGTAATAACTTGTTTTTAATCCCACTCCTATTTCTACAAATTGTTTGTTTTCTTCCCTTTTAAATTGTATATCCGATAGATTAATGAATTAATTTAAATGCAGCATTATTTATAATTATTAATTAAAATGCTTTTTGTGTAGTCTGTTCAGTCTTTTACTCATAGAACGTAATTTTAACTTTCAATGTTTTAAATGTTATCATTAAGTTGTAACTAGTAAAACATAATTTAGCCCTACTGGCTACCTGACTATTCATTCTTACATATTTAGGTCTAGTTTTAATTAATAATCTACTTTATGTTCAATGTCAATTTTTAAATTATTTTATAGTTATAATTATTTAGTGTAGTTATAGTATTATAACTTCTCATTGTAAAAGATTTTAACAAATACCAAATCCAAATATATACCAAACACAAATATTTTGTTACGTGAATTTGAAAAGTAGTCTTTTAGGCCTCACTGCATACAGAACGAGAATATCTTGTTAAAATATTTCAAATAGTCATCATTTCGTTAGAGGAATTATGTTATGAGATATGTTTAACGAATAGCATAATAAGTGCTAATAAACAAACATTTCTTTCAGAACATCTCAAATGTGAATTATATAATCAAAACATCTTGAGAGGTTTTACTTATCAAAACAATTGATAAGAACATCCTCGCAATCGTGCATCACTATAAACAGTAGCTTTACATGGTTAGATACTAGAATGTGATTTGATTTTTTATGTAAAAATATAAAGATTGTCTTATTTTACCAGGCGAAGTTAGGGCTAAGAAGCCCTCCCTAACACTTAACCTGGGGACCAACGGCTTTACGTGACTTCCGAACTACGGGAGCAGCGGGGTAAAAGCTGTTATTTGGGAATAAATAAATTATGTACTTGGTGCTACAGAAGACAGATACGAAGTAAAGCTCTTTATTTTTAATCTATAAAGCACAATATTTTTAATCCTTAAAAAATAAATAATATTTCATGTAATATTGCCCCCCCCCCTCCCCACATGTTTGAATTCACTGAACTTGTATTAACATAGTTTGATTTTTGTTATTAGGTGAAGTGGTAGATAAGACTTTTAAGTCCTAACTTTGCATTTTAATAAAGTTGTTTTCAATAAATTGTTCATTAAAAAGTACTGACATGTTTTTGTTGGTTATTTTGTTATTTATTTAGTCCTCAAAATAATGAATTGGTGAATTTGTTTCAGTTTGAATTAATCTACTTTGAGAAAAGTTTTATAACTCATGCTGAGCAGTACCGCTGGTACCAAGTTGACTACCAAATTGGAGTTTTCTTATCAAGGTCTTCCATCAACTTGATCAATATAAATGCGATTTGGCTCTTGGCAGTACTGCAGGTAAAACATTTACTTTTATGTGCTCTATTTAGTTCTCTGTTTAACCAATTTGTTGGTGGCAAATGTTTCTGTGTAATAACTTAAGACAAACTTTATATAGGCGCTATAATTTTTAAAAAAATACTAGCCAGCTATATATTGGAAGTACGGTATTACTATTTGAAAATAATCACCACAGTCATTTACTTTGAAAACTACTTGTTGTTTCATTTTATGTACATTGTTAATCCATCATCTTGTTGCACAAAATTAATGAAAATGTCATACTCACTTCACCCAATTCAAAACAATGAGTGCATAGTATGTTTGCTTTTGGCATGCTCAGTTCAGTTGTTGATTCAGTATTGGGTCACTTAATGACATATAAATATGTTTTTTTTTTAATTCTGATGCTTTGTTTGATACATAGAATTAGTATAAAGAACTGATTAGTTTCAGTGTAGCTAATATTAAGTCATTGATAGTGATGTAAAGACTGAATAAAAAATGATAGACCAATTAACTCCTGTTTTAAAATTTTGTGATAAAATGCAAAATATTTTCTTATGCAACAAAATCTGGAAGCACGATTTTTTTTCTGATTGAGAATATTATTTTTAATGAAATAACGTTATCCCCCATGGTGGTTAATTTATTTTTTCTAAAAATATGTTGTACATTTGTAAAAATGTATTAAGTCTGAAAATCAACAACAGTACGCTTTGTTCTGTTTGTAAACTCGTTGATGCCTCAGATTTATAAATAACCATAGTATTAGATGTCATAGTATTTTTTAGACTGAATACAACAAAATATTTTTAAAACACTCTTAGGTTTTGTAAAACTGTAATTTGACAAATTTTTATCAACTTAACTTTTTGGTCCAGAGTTCATCAAAGTTTTTAGTCTAATTCAACAACAAGGATCAAACATCAATAGATTGTTTCCCAATTTCTGCTGCAAGTGAAACTACTTAAAACATAAAGGGTATAGGTAATTTAAACTTGTTAATAATAAACATTCAGTCCTTGAGTAACAAACTTGGGCAATTTGAAGTGATTCTAAAAATAAATAAAATTGATTTAGTCTGCATCAGTGAATATTGGTTGAACGAAGAGAAAGTCACTTTTTATGTACCTGAAGGCTTTT
This sequence comes from Stictocephala bisonia, assembly GCA_035578905.1. Taxonomy (NCBI): domain Eukaryota; kingdom Metazoa; phylum Arthropoda; class Insecta; order Hemiptera; family Membracidae; genus Stictocephala; species Stictocephala bisonia. Next base: position 122,067 of record JAQJVL010000238.1, on the reverse strand, counting down.
CTGTGGAATCCAATTACAACAGAAAACTACCAAACTCATGGAGGGTCACCAATAATGTTAAGTATTAAATTAAAATTTGAATGTATTGATGTACCTAAATATTACGAGGACTATCTATGAAGCATCTGCTGTTATCTTACTTGAATATAGCTTTATTTTACTGAATAGAACTCCAAATTCTCATATCGATACTTTTGTAAACAAATTGGAAACTCTAATAATATATGTAATGGCTAGACCTCATAAATCTTTTACTTTTTGCAGAGATTGTAACGTAGATATTTTGAAAAAAAAAACGTAATGTTCAGTATTTCATGAACCTACTCAGATATGTTAATCTGTTTTCCATGAATAATAGAGCTACAAGAAATGCTTCATGTCTTGATAATGCATACACTAATGTTAGTAATAAACTATACACCTGTTCTCTTATTGATCAGGACATTATTTCAGACCATGCTGGGGTTTTGGTTAGTTTCACTCTAAACTTTGTAAAGAGTAAAAATTAGACAAACAAACTACAAAAGAAACGACTCGTTACAAATGACAGATTGTCTAATTTTAGAGCTAGTATTGTAAGTAACATTGATTGGACTATTTTGTATGATATAAATGAAGTAGATACGCATTTGAATTGTTTTTAAACCTTCTGACTAATATTTTCAATTTTAACTGTTCAATTGTTGATGTGAAAAACAAGATTAAATCTTTAAAAAATGTAAGTAATTGGTTTACTCCTCAATTGGAAATTATGAGAACTTATCTGTTACTATTGTATGATAAAGGGAAGATTAGTTTTAGTTTAGTGGATAAGAATAGGTTCGAGGAATTTAAGAAACTTTACAGTAAGGCCTTTAAGGATGAAAAAAGCAGCAAATAATAAACTTATAATGAATTCAAAAAATAAATGTAAAATGGCGTGGAAGATAGTGAAAAAAGAAAATGGGACTTGCTTCTGATAGTCAAAAAGATTTTCCCATATCCCCAGATCATTTTAATATGTATTTTGTCAATTTGACAATAAATAACAATATAAATAGCACAAAAACTCTGCCAATCATCTAACATATGAGGATTTATTTAATAACAGTGAATTTCTTGAAAAAGGCCATTAGAATTTAAGTTGAACATGATTTATATTCATGAGGTAACTAGTGTAATTAACAGTTTAAGTAATTCACGTAGTGAGGATACTTATGGATTGTCAAATTATGTTATAAGAATGATTGGAGATTTGATTGTAGAACCTTACTTGATCAATTTAAGTTGAACATGATTTATATTCATGAGGTAACAAGTGTAAATAACAGTTTAAGTAATTCACGTAGTGCGGATACTTATGGATTGTCAAATTATGTTATAAGAATGATTGGAGATTTGATTGTAGAACCTTACTTGATCAATTTAAGTTGAACATGATTTATATTCATGAGGTAACAAGTGTAATTAACAGTTTAAGTAATTCACGTAGTGAGGATACTTATGGATTGTCAAATTATGTTATAAGAATGATTGGAGATTTGATTGTAGAACCTTACTTGATCAATTTAAGTTGAACATGATTTATATTCATGAGGTAACAAGTGTAATTAACAGTTTAAGTAATTCACGTAGTGCGGATACTTATGGATTGTCAAATTATGTTATAAGAATGATTGGAGATTTGATTGTAGAACCTTACTTGATCAATTTAAGTTGAACATGATTTAAGATTAAATTATTTATAAAATGTTAGTTATTGGATTTACTCCTCAATTGGAAATTATGAGTAACTTATTATTAACATATTTATGTAAAGTAGGAAGATTATGTTGTTAGTTTAGTGTATAAGAATAGGTTCGAGTGATTTAAGAAACTTATTATCATGTTAAGAGACTTTAAGGATGAAAAAAGCTAGCAATAAATTTAATAACTTATATGAATTCTAAAAAATAAATGTTAAAAATGTGGGTTGATGTGAACTTAGTGACAAAAGTAAATGGTGACTTGTTCTGAATTAGTTCAAAGAAAGTTTTCCTATATCCCCAGATCTTTTAATATGTATTTTTGTCATTATTGACAATAAATAACAATATTAATTATGCTACAAAAAACTCTGCCAATCATCTATCATATGATGGATTTATTTAATAAACATGTGAGATTTATTGAAAAAGGCTATTAGAATTTAAGTTGAACATGATTTATATTCATGAGGTAACTAGTGTAATTAACAGTTTAAGTAATTCACGTAGTGAGGATACTTATGGATTGTCAAATTATGTTATAAGAATGATTGGAGATTTGATTGTAGAACCTTACTTGATCAATTTAAGTTGAACATGATTTATATTCATGAGGTAACAAGTGTAATTAACAGTTTAAGTAATTCACGTAGTGAGGATACTTATGGATTGTCAAATTATGTTATAAGAATGATTGGAGATTTGATTGTAGAACCTTACTTGATCAATTTAAGTTGAACATGATTTATATTCATGAGGTAACTAGTGTAATTAACAGTTTAAGTAATTCACGTAGTGAGGATACTTATGGATTGTCAAATTATGTTATAAGAATGATTGGAGATTTGATTGTAGAAACTTACTTGATCAATTTAAGTTGAACATGATTTATATTCATGAGGTAACAAGTGTAATTAACAGTTTAAGTAATTCACGTAGTGAGGATACTTATGGATTGTCAAATTATGTTATAAGAATGATTGGAGATTTGATTGTAGAACCTTACTTGATCAATTTAAGTTGAACATGATTTATATTCATGAGGTAACTAGTGTAATTAACAGTTTAAGTAATTCACGTAGTGAGGATACTTATGGATTGTCAAATTATGTTATAAGAATGATTGGAGATTTGATTGTAGAACCTTACTTGATCAATTTAAGTTGAACATGATTTATATTCATGAGGTAACAAGTGTAATTAACGGTTTAAGTAATTCACGTAGTGCGGATACTTATGGATTGTCAAATTATGTTATAAGAATGATTGGAGATTTGATTGTAGAACCTTACTTGATCAATTTAAGTTGAACATGATTTATATTCATGAGGTAACAAGTGTAATTAACAGTTTGTAATTCACGTAGTGAGGATACTTATGGATTGTCAAATTATGTTATAAGAATGATTGGAGATTTGATTGTAGAACCTTACTTGATCAATTTAAGTTGAACATGATTTATATTCATGAGGTAACAAGTGTAATTAACAGTTTAAGTAATTCACGTAGTGCGGATACTTATGGATTGTCAAATTATGTTATAAGAATGATTGGAGATTTGATTGTAGAAACTTACTTGATCAATTTAAGTTGAACATGATTTATATTCATGAGGTAACAAGTGTAATTAACAGTTTAAGTAATTCACGTAGTGAGGATACTTATGGATTGTCAAATTATGTTATAAGAATGATTGGAGATTTGATTGTAGAAACTTACTTGATCAATTTAAGTTGAACATGATTTATATTCATGAGGTAACAAGTGTAATTAACAGTTTAAGTAATTCACGTAGTGAGGATACTTATGGATTGTCAAATTATGTTATAAGAATGATTGGAGATTTGATTGTAGAAACTTACTTGATCAATTTAAGTTGAACATGATTTATATTCATGAGGTAAGTAACAAGTGTAATTAACAGTTTAAGTAATTCACGTAGTGCGGATACTTATGGATTGTCAAATTATGTTATAAGAATGATTGGAGATTTGATTGTAGAAACTTACTTGATCAATTTAAGTTGAACATGATTTATATTCATGAGGTAACAAGTGTAATTAACAGTTCAATTAAAACTCATATTTTTTAGCCCCTGAGCTGCTTATAACATTAAAATAAAAATAAAATATTTAAATTTTTATTATTACCTTCGTCAACCAGCTCACAAATACGTAACAAATGTTACGGCTGTTTCGACATCAAAGTGTCATCTTCAGACATTTAATACAAAATAAAAAACTAACATAACCAACAAACACATTACGAAAATAAAATTTTTCTAAACAACTGTTTAGAAACACATATTTCACGCATTTGAGTAAGTAGCTGATTCAACATTTCACACACTTGAGCAAGTAGTTGATAGAAATTATATTTGTAATGTTGTGCCTGTGGCGGCGTTATTAACTGTACTTTGTACTCTTGGTTTTGGTTTTTTCTTCTGATTCAAAATACTATTGAAAATAAAGTGTGATTTGAATTGTAATTTATCATTTAAAATAAGTTCATTATTTTCATTTTTGATGTGGGCTTTGTAAATTTCAAATTCTTCCAGGGTGTCTAATTTATTGCCTTTTGTACAGGTGTGAAGAATTTCTAAGCCATTGTCTAGGTCATTTATTTCATGATTTTCATCTATCAAGTGTTGGGCAAATGTTGATTTTTGTTTTTCAGCTCTCGGGTTCGGATGATGTTCTTTGTATCTAGTTTTGAATGTGCGCCCCGTTTTTCCTATATATACACTTGGACAATTGGCACATTTAATTTTGTAAACTCCTGACTTGTCACCCTTATTAAATTTGTTTGTAACATTAAGTTTATTTATAGTTTTATTATTTGTTCTAAAAGCTAACTCTATGCCGTGTTTCCTTAATTCTTTGGTTAATCCATGTTGTAAGAAATGAGAATATTCTTCACACACATATTTCTTATTTTGTGGAATTTCATTATCATTTTTGTTTCTATTTTTATTCTTTTGTTTATTAATTATTCTGTCAACCATGTTTCTTTCAAATCCATTAGCTACCGCTATGTGTCTAATGATATTGAGTTCTTTCTGATAATTAGCGTGTGACATGGGGACGTTTAACAGTCTATACACCATGCTGTTATATGCTGCATACTTTTGTGAAGGTGGATGGTAAGAGGTGTTATGAATTGTTTGGTTTGAAGTGGTTGGCTTTCTAAATATGCTGTAATCCAATCTGTTATCTATTTTCTCTATAGTCAAATCTAAAAAATTTATTTTGTTTGATTTTTCAATTTCCATTGTAAATTTTAAATTAGGTGTTATGGTATTAAGATATGCATGTAGTAAATCTAGTTGTTTATTGTTACCATTAAACAAAAGAATAGTATCGTCAACGTATCTGTGGTACTGTAAAATTTTTTGTTTTAGTTTGTTGCAATTTGAAATTATAAATTCATTTTCTATGTGATTTAAGTAAATATCAGCAAGGATGCATGACAATGGGGAACCCATTGCTAGGCCATCAGGCTGTGTGTAGTATTTCTCATTAAATATAAAATAATTCTGTTTTAAAACTTCTTTTAACAAAATTAATAATTCTTCAATGGCTTCAGGTAACATATTTGAGCTAGTGGTCAGGTTATTTTTAACTATATTTAATGTTTGATCAACTGGTACATTCGTAAAAAGATTAACAATATCAAATGAAACCAACAGATTTTGTTTCCTAACATTTAAACTTTTAGTTTTTTCTATAAAATCATATGTGTTTTTTAAACTTTTATCGTTACTAAGAGTTATTTGATTCCTTAAAATTTGTTCAAGTTTCTTAGCAAGAGTATAAGTTGGTGCCGAAGTGTAGTCTACTAAAGGTCTTATTGGGACGCCTTCTTTATGTACTTTAGGTAAACCTCTTAACACCGGTGCTTTTGGGTTCGTAACTCCTAGGCTCTTTATTTCTGATTCATTAAACAATATTTTACTATTATTAACTAGTTTTCTAATTTTTCTCTGAAAGGCATTGGTTGGATCTTTTTTAATTTCTACAATATTATTATTTTTTATAAACTCAGTGACTTTATTAATATAATCATTTTTATACATTATGACAACAGTGTTACCTTTGTCAGCTTTGCATAATAAGGCTTCATTAACTATTAATTTTTCTCTAATATTATTTAAAGCTAATGCCTCTGTCTTATGTATATTATCTAATTTAGATGTTTTATTATCTTTGTATTTTCTTTCAAGTTTGTATGAAGTCAAAACTCGAGCTAGATTACGACCGTCTTCGTCTGGGATACTTTTTATGGCACATTCTGCATTTATTAATTCATTAAATTGGGCTTTTTTGCCTACTCTTGGAAGATTATGTTTTAAACCCTTTTCTAAAACAGATGTTTCATCGTGATCAAATACAATATTAGTGTTATTGATTATTCTAGGGTAAAACTCAAAATTAAATAAAATTGTTGTTTCCTTAGATTTCTGATCATTAACTAATCTAGTTAACTTCTTTTTCTGGGTCAGTTTTTTAAAACTAATAATATTAGTAACCCATTGTTCGACTTTATTAATAATAATATCTAATTCAATTCAATGGACGTTATTTGCCATTTCTAGATACTTATTTAACAACAAGGTGTTTAACAATTCTTTCTTATGGTATAGAAATTTAATTTCATTTTTAACCCATGTTTTTTCAGCACTTTCTATTGTTTTTCTTGCAGCATATGATTTACTTCTAACCTTAATTTGTACATAGTTTGGTTTCAATCCATATTTTAGGCAATCCTTGTTGAATTTTATATTCTGTATTGTGTTGTGTAGTTTTAGCTTAACATTTTTGTATTGAATGGCTAATATGGCCGGACTGGCCGATGAATTAAAACTCATATTTTTTAGCCCCTGAGCTGCTTATAACATTAAAATAAAAATAAAATATTTAAATTTTTATTATTACCTTCGTCAACCAGCTCACAAATACGTAACAAATGTTACGGCCGTTTCGACATCAAAGTGTCATCTTCAGACATTTAATACAAAATAAAAAACTAACATAACCAACAAACACATTACGAAAATAAAATTTTTCTAAACAACTGTTTAGAAACACATATTTCACGCATTTGAGTAAGTAGCTGATTCAACATTTCACACACTTGAGCAAGTAGTTGATAGAAATTATATTTGTAATGTTGTGCCTGTGGCGGCGTTATTAACTGTACTTTGTACTCTTGGTTTTGGTTTTTTCTTCTGATTTAAAATACTATTGAAAATAAAGTGTGATTTGAATTGTAATTTATCATTTAAAATAAGTTCATTATTTTCATTTTTGATGTGGGCTTTGTAAATTTCAAATTCTTCCAGGGTGTCTAATTTATTGCCTTTTGTACAGGTGTGAAGAATTTCTAAGCCATTGTCTAGGTCATTTATTTCATGATTTTCATCTATCAAGTGTTGGGCAAATGTTGATTTTTGTTTTTCAGCTCTCGGGTTCGGATGATGTTCTTTGTATCTAGTTTTGAATGTGCGCCCCGTTTTTCCTATATATACACTTGGACAATTGGCACATTTAATTTTGTAAACTCCTGACTTGTCACCCTTATTAAATTTGTTTGTAACATTAAGTTTATTTATAGTTTTATTATTTGTTCTAAAAGCTAACTCTATGCCGTGTTTCCTTAATTCTTTGGTTAATCCATGTTGTAAGAAATGAGAATATTCTACACACACATATTTCTTATTTTGTGGAATTTCATTATCATTTTTGTTTCTATTTTTATTCTTTTGTTTATTAATTATTCTGTCAACCATGTTTCTTTCAAATTTTAAGGAATCAAATAACTCTTAGTAACGATAAAAGTTTAAAAAACACATATGATTTTATAGAAAAAACTAAAAGTTTAAATGTTAGGAAACAAGATCTGTTGGTTTCATTTGATATTGTTAATCTTTTTACGAATGTACCAGTTGATCAAACATTAAATATAGTTAAAAATAACCTGACCACTAGCTCAAATATGTTACCTGAAGCCATTGAAGAATTATTAATTTTGTTAAAAGAAGTTTTAAAACAGAATTATTTTATATTTAATGAGAAGTACTACACACAGTCCGATGGCCTAGCAATGGGTTCCCCATTGTCATGCATCCTTGCTGATATTTACTTAACCCTTTGCAGCCTGACGGGACTCATGCGTCCCAGCACTTTCAGCTTCAATATAAAAACATAGCAATGTAATAGAGCTATCAAACCCTGGCGGGACTCTCACGTCCTGTTTTCTAAACATGATCACATGGCTTTGTGCCTTAGTTCATATTATAGCCACAGTTATCGCTAGTACTTTGTTGACACTACAGTGAATTCAACATAGTTCATGTTAGCTCTCGAAAAAGTTTTCTGAAAGTTATTTTATTTGCAATTGTGAATGTTGATTCATTTGATTCCTATGGAATAATATATGAGTTTTCTATTTTCGGTGAGAAAATGGCATTTTATTAACCAGGAATGAACTATTCATTGAAAATAATAGCGGACTTGTACGTCCCGTCAGGAGTCTAGCATGTTCACATTGCAAATTCTAACCTAGCAAATTCTAACCTAGTTTTGATGAACAAGACAGACAAACATTTTATTTTTTCTAAGAAATTGTTTTTTTCACTTATTCTATTACATTTTTTTATTATTACATTTCTTATGTTATTAACATAATTAATCTACATAGACCGCTATGATAATTGTGTTATAGTGCTTATATAATTTTTATTTTTCTCAGAAAATTTTGTGCAGTCTTCAATAGTAGTTTGTTAGTGTTTTCAGTGTCTTGTGCAGTGTTATTTATTATTATTTCTAATAAACAATTTCTAAAAATGTCACAAATACTCTCTGAAGAAGTGATCCGGGAACTGTTGTATGAGGATATTCCAGATCTAAATTGTCCTTCGGATTTAGAACTTGAAGATGACGACGATGAGCATGAAGAAGTAAGACCTCAATCACCACTCAACAATTTTGATGCTATTTTCAATTCGGTTTTGAATCAAGAGAATGAAGCTGAAGAAATTGAAATTGATGAACCAGGTAAGACTTTACAGGCAATTGCTAATATTTACTATAATATTGGTATTAAGTTTTCCATACTGAAGTAACTAATATAGCTCAGTTTCTCATTTTGCAAAAAGCAATTGCTGGTAATATAGTAGCCTATATTATGGCTAACATTTTCAAATCATGATTTCACAAATTGATAGGATTCTTCTCAGATTGGAAGAACTGATTCTACTAGCCTATTTATAAATTTCAGACTATATAAACCAAAATACTCCATACTATAAAACTTCCTTCTGTAGGCCTACTTTACATTCTGGATTTTATGGTGTTACTAACAACATAATTTTTCCACAGATGATGACAATAATCGTGATGAGGCAGCCACTCCTTCCACATCAAAAGCAGAAGGAACCCCGAAAACAAAAAAAATCAAACAGACAGAGCCTAATAGGAGGTGGAAGAAAAAAGAAGCAGATACCAGGATACCAGATTATCCACAAGATGAAGGTGAGCTTTTGACATTTGTTTGAATGAAAATTCACTGATATATTATATTGTATAACTTTTCATTCAATCAAAAGTCAATTTTTCTAATACTCTGATATTGTTTCTTTACAGATCGTTTGTTCACTGTTTTCAATGGCTGCCAAACTTCAACGGATATTTTTATTAAAATTATCAGATGTATATTAGATACCATAGTTTTCCAGACGAACCTCTACGCCACCCAGAAAGGAAAAACTCTTCGGCTTCAGGAAAAAGAGTTTCTTTCATTCATAGGTTTGAATTTCTTGATGGGCTACCATGAACTCCCTTCAAAACGGCACTATTGGAATAATGATCCGGACCTTCATGTATCAGTTGTTGCAGAGACAATGACTAGGGATAGATTTGATGAAATTCTGAGTTGTCTGCATGTAAATGACAATGAAAACATTCCAGCCAACTGTACAGATAAGCTTTATAAATTACGGCCAATGATTGAAGCTTTGAATGAGTCCTTCATGAACTCATATGATGGGACTAGACAATTGAGTGTGGATGAGACAATCATTCTATTCAAAGGAAGAAATTCCATGAAGCAATACAACCCGATGAAGCCAATCAAAAGAGGCTACAAATTATGGTGTGTTGCTGATTTGAAAGGCTATATATTCAATTTTGATGTATATCAGGGGAAAAATGATAAGATGAAGAATGATTTCATGGAATTTGGCTTGGGGGAGAGAGTGGTATTGAGCCTCACACAAAAATTTTGGGGGTCCAATAGGATAGTTTGCTTTGACAACTATTTCAGTTCGGTGGGATTAGTAGAAAAATTGAAAACGGAAAATATTTTGGCATGTGGTACAATCCGCCAAAATCGGAGGGGTGTACCAGAAAAAATGACACCTGATAAACAGTTGAAACGGGGAGAACATGACTATAGAGTGTCAGAAATGGGAATATCTTTTTTCAAATGGCATGACAACAAGGCAATAAATTTCATTTCAAATTACCATGGCACAGAGGTAACAGAAGTGAAGAGGACACAAAAAGATGGAACAAAAAAAATGTGCCTTGCCCGACTGTTGTGTCTGATTATAATAAATACATGGGAGGAGTAGATCAAGCTGACAGATACCGAGTACTGTACGGTGTCAACCGAAAATCAAAGAAATGGTGGCACAGAATTTTTTTTGGTTTGCTTGACATTGCATTTGTCAATGCATATATTATTGCATGTGAAATGCATGGAAAGAGTAGTGTGCTAGATGTCCGCCGGCAGGTAGCAATGGGGCTGATTACTCACAAAGACACCAAAAAAACAAGCAGACGTTCAGCTGGAGATCAACCAGGAACATCTGGACCAGGACCAGCAAAGAGGCGCAAATCAGGTTATTCAACCTTGAAGGATGTCAGGCTGGGAAATTTGGGAGCTCATTGGCCCAAGTTCAATAGTGGTCGTGGCCGGTGTGAAATGTGCAGCATGAAAGGGATTGAATCAAAGCCTACATCAACCTGCTCTCTTTGCAAAGTTCACCTCTGCTGCAATGAAAAAAAACAATGTTTTTCTGCATATCACGACATAAAATTTTAAAATATGGAACTGTCAACCGTTTTTTTTTTCTATATTATTCTATCATTAAGTATTATTATGTATTATCATTATTATTCTATGATTCAGTTGGTTAGTTTAGTTATTATCTTTTTCATTATGTCGTAGATAAGTTGTTTAGGTAAATTGTTGAATATTTCATTTTTTTACATTCCATAAATTTATATAACATTTTTTTACCAATGAAATAAATTTTATTATTCCATCAAAAAATGAATAATAAAATTTATGAATGAATCTCTTATAAATTTGTAACTTGAACTACATAGTGGATAAGGAGCAGAATATATGAATTATAATAACCTGGGTAAGTAAAGCTGAATACAAATTCATGTTTCATAATTCTACCCATAGACGCCTGTCGGGACGCATGAGTCCCGGATTGATAAATACATGAAAAAATATATTTAAAAAATAAAAAACTTTATTTTTGTGATATTAAGTCATAAATGTACCATAAAAACCAAAAATATTCATAAAAATGATAAAATATGTATACCTAGGCTACAAAGGGAATGGACGTTATTTGCCATTTCTAGATACTTATTTAACAACAAGGTGTTTAACAATTCTTTCTTATGGTATAGAAATTTAATTTCATTTTTAACCCATGTTTTTTCAGCACTTTCTATTGTTTTTCTTGCAGCATATGATTTACTTCTAACCTTAATTTGTACATAGTTTGGTTTCAATCCATATTTTAGGCAATCCTTGTTGAATTTTATATTCTGTATTGTGTTGTGTAGTTTTAGCTTAACATTTTTGTATTGAATGGCTAATATGGCCGGACTGGCCGATGAATTAAAACTCATATTTTTTAGCCCCTGAGCTGCTTATAACATTAAAATAAAAATAAAATATTTAAATTTTTATTATTACCTTCGTCAACCAGCTCACAAATACGTAACAAATGTTACGGCCGTTTCGACATCAAAGTGTCATCTTCAGACATTTAATACAAAATAAAAAACTAACATAACCAACAAACACATTACGAAAATAAAATTTTTCTAAACAACTGTTTAGAAACACATATTTCACGCATTTGAGTAAGTAGCTGATTCAACATTTCACACACTTGAGCAAGTAGTTGATAGAAATTATATTTGTAATGTTGTGCCTGTGGCGGCGTTATTAACTGTACTTTGTACTCTTGGTTTTGGTTTTTTCTTCTGATTTAAAATACTATTGAAAATAAAGTGTGATTTGAATTGTAATTTATCATTTAAAATAAGTTCATTATTTTCATTTTTGATGTGGGCTTTGTAAATTTCAAATTCTTCCAGGGTGTCTAATTTATTGCCTTTTGTACAGGTGTGAAGAATTTCTAAGCCATTGTCTAGGTCATTTATTTCATGATTTTCATCTATCAAGTGTTGGGCAAATGTTGATTTTTGTTTTTCAGCTCTCGGGTTCGGATGATGTTCTTTGTATCTAGTTTTGAATGTGCGCCCCGTTTTTCCTATATATACACTTGGACAATTGGCACATTTAATTTTGTAAACTCCTGACTTGTCACCCTTATTAAATTTGTTTGTAACATTAAGTTTATTTATAGTTTTATTATTTGTTCTAAAAGCTAACTCTATGCCGTGTTTCCTTAATTCTTTGGTTAATCCATGTTGTAAGAAATGAGAATATTCTACACACACATATTTCTTATTTTGTGGAATTTCATTATCATTTTTGTTTCTATTTTTATTCTTTTGTTTATTAATTATTCTGTCAACCATGTTTCTTTCAAATTTTAAGGAATCAAATAACTCTTAGTAACGATAAAAGTTTAAAAAACACATATGATTTTATAGAAAAAACTAAAAGTTTAAATGTTAGGAAACAAGATCTGTTGGTTTCATTTGATATTGTTAATCTTTTTACGAATGTACCAGTTGATCAAACATTAAATATAGTTAAAAATAACCTGACCACTAGCTCAAATATGTTACCTGAAGCCATTGAAGAATTATTAATTTTGTTAAAAGAAGTTTTAAAACAGAATTATTTTATATTTAATGAGAAGTACTACACACAGTTCGATGGCCTAGCAATGGGTTCCCCATTGTCATGCATCCTTGCTTATATTTACTTAAATCACATAGAAAATGAATTTATAATTTCAAATTGCAACAAACTAAAACAAAAAATTTTACAGTACCACAGATACGTTGACGATACTATTCTTTTGTTTAATGGTAACAATAAACAACTAGATTTACTACATGCATATCTTAATACCATAACACCTAATTTAAAATTTACAATGGAAGTTGAAAAATCAAACAAAATAAATTTTTTAGATTTGACTATAGAGAAAATAGATAACAGATTGGATTACAGCATATTTAGAAAGCCAACCACTTCTAACCAAACAATTCATAACACCTCTTACCATCCACCTTCACAAAAGTATGCAGCATATAACAGCATGGTGTATAGACTGTTAAACGTCCCCATATCACCCGCTAATTATCAGAAAGAACTCAATATCATTAGATACATAGCGGTAGCTAATGGATTTGAAAGAAACATGGTTGACAGAATAATTAATAAACAAAAGAATAAAAATAGAAACAAAAATGATAATGAAATTCCACAAAATAAGAAATATGTGTGTGTAGAATATTCTCATTTCTTACAACATGGATTAACCAAAGAATTAAGGAAACACGGCATAGAGTTAGCTTTTAGAACAAATAATAAAACTATAAATAAACTTAATGTTACAAACAAATTTAATAAGGGTGACAAGTCAGGAGTTTACAAAATTAAATGTGCCAATTGTCCAAGTGTATATATAGGAAAAACGGGGCGCACATTCTAAACTAGATACAAAGAACATCATCCGAACCCGAGAGCTGAAAAACAAAAATCAACATTTGCCCAACACTTGATAGATGAAAATCATGAAATAAATGACCTACACAATGGCTTAGAAATTCTTCACACCTGTACAAAAGGCAATAAATTAGACACCCTGGAAGAATTTGAAATTTACAAAGCCCACATAAAAAATGAAAATAATGAACTTATTTTAAATGATAAATTACAATTCAAATCACACTTTATTTTCAATAGTATTTTAAATCAGAAGAAAAAACCAAAACCAAGAGTACAAGGTACAGTTAATAACGCCGCCACAGGCACAACATTACAAATATAATTTCTATCAACTACTTGCTCAAGTGTGTGAAATGTTGAATCAGCTACTTACTCAAATGCGTGAAATATGTGTTTCTAAACAGTTGTTTAGAAAAATTTTATTTTCGTAATGTGTTTGTTGGTTATGTTAGTTTTTTATTTTGTATTAAATGTCTGAAGATGACACTTTGATGTCGAAACGGCCGTAACATTTGTTACGTATTTGTGAGCTGGTTGACGAAGGTAATAATAAAAATTTAAATATTTTATTTTTATTTTAATAACAGTTTAAGTAATTCACGTAGTGAGGATACTTATGGATTGTCAAAATATGTTATAAGAATGATTGGAGATTTGATTGTAGAACCTTACTTGATCAATTTAAGTTGAACATGATTTATATTCATGAGGTAACAAGTGTAATTAACAGTTTAAGTAATTCACGTAGTGCGGATACTTATGGATTGTCAAATTATGTTATAAGAATGATTGGAGATTTGATTGTAGAAACTTACTTGATCAATTTAAGTTGAACATGATTTATATTCATGAGGTAACAAGTGTAATTAACAGTTAAAGTAATTCACGTAGTGAGGATACTTATGGATTGTCAAATTATGTTATAAGAATGATTGGAGATTTGATTGTAGAAACTTACTTGATCAATTTAAGTTGAACATGATTTATATTCATGAGGTAACAAGTGTAATTAACAGTTTAAGTAATTCACGTAGTGAGGATACTTATGGATTGTCAAATTATGTTATAAGAATGATTGGAGATTTGATTGTAGAACCTTACTTGATCAATTTAAGTTGAACATGATTTATATTCATGAGGTAACAAGTGTAATTAACAGTTTAAGTAATTCACGTAGTGCGGATACTTATGGATTGTCAAATTATGTTATAAGAATGATTGGAGATTTGATTGTAGAAACTTACTTGATCAATTTAAGTTGAACATGATTTATATTCATGAGGTAACAAGTGTAATTAACAGTTTAAGTAATTCACGTAGTGAGGATACTTATGGATTGTCAAATTATGTTATAAGAATGATTGGAGATTTGATTGTAGAAACTTACTTGATCAATTTCTGTGCCAAATCATCAATCATTACCCCAATTTTTAAAAAAAGGAAACAGAAATCTACTAGAGAACTATCGCCTAGTACCAATAGCAATAGTACCAATTTTCACTAAAATTGTAGAATCTTGTTTAATATTACAATTACATGAATATTTTTCAAATAACAACTTACTTTACAAAAACATCAGTATGGATTTAGCCAAATCACTCTACTGCAATGGCAGTCAAAACTCTTATCAATTTTATCTTAATAAGTTTTCAAGAAAAATTATTTGTAGGTTCTAGCTTGATTGATTTATCTGAAGCTTTCAATATTGTATCACGTCAAATATTATGTAAAAAATTAGAATATTATGACATAAAGGGCAAAGAGTTATGTCTGTTTGAAAGTTACCTTGGCAATAGGAAGCAAATGTTTAAAGTAAATGACAGTATATCCAAAATATGAATGTTATAGCTGGGTCCCTCAGGGATCAGTTTTAGAGCCATTTTTCCCCTTAGTTAATGACTTCAGTGTAAACATACAATCGCATGTAGAAATAGACATTTCTTAGGAAAATCACAATTAACTGCATCCTTTGAGCAAGCAAAAGTTTGGTATTCTGCCAATAATCTATTAATAAATGAAAATAAAACAGAAATAAAATTCACCCTTAAACATACTTTTGATTCAGACAACGATCTTTTCAAGGCCATAAAATTTCTAGGTTTCTATTGTGTTGGAATACACTTTTGAAATCAGCGTAAAAAATTAGCCAGGTTAACTTTCTAACCTACTAAGAAAACTGAAGGGGTGTGTGATTCTACATGTACTTAAAATGACTTATTTGGGCTATTTCACAGTAACTTATGTTATGGTAACCTCTGGGGCAATTCAAGTGCAGCGAAAAATGATTTCATTTGGCAGAAGTAAGCTATCAGAATAATAGCTGGCCTATCCTATGTAGAAACTTGTAGACACACTTTTTCTAAGCTTAAGATTATGCCTTAGCATGTATATATATATATATATATATATATATATATATATATATATATATATATATATTAAAACCTCATAGAAGTTAAAGAAAATTTATCTCATTTTGTGACATTTGGCACAATCAATGAGTATGATACAAGGTCTAAGCGTAATTTAATGACTCCAAGTATTAGACTTAATAAATCATATAAAGTCATAATTATCAACAGTTAACTATATAATAAATGACATCTATCAATTAGGAGTTTGCCACTAAATAAATTCCAAACCATTGTGTCTGACTGGCTCAAGCGTAAAGAATGTTATTTTGTTGATGAATACATGTATTGTGCCATGATAGATTTTTGTACTTAAGAATGTAATTGGGTTCATACAATAGTTAATATTTTATTTTAGATAACTAATTGAATGTACAAGGCATGTTTTTAAAATAAGAACCGTTCTTTAATCTCGCCGCTGTGGCGCTGTGGTCGGCATTCAGCGCATGCACGTTGGATACTTCTATCTGTTGGCAAGCCACAGCTGCCGTTACGGATCCATTCGACTGTATTGAAGGTCGCTTATGACTGTTTAAAATTCATCCTGTGATTAAAAATGCAGCCAACTGTAAAGTACATGTTATGATAAAGTTTTCGTAATGCTACAGACATGGAAGCAGCTGATTTTCAATGAGAGATCTGTGAAGTTTATTGAGAAAACAGAATGAGTATGATTGTATGAAAATAGGTAAGAGCTTTTAAGGTTGCCGTACGAATGAGCATGATGAGTAACAAAGTGGGAAACCTTCACTCATTACGGATGACTTGGTGCAAAATGTTGATGAAAAAGTCAGAGGAAACAGACACTTTACAACTGCATTGTTAATTAGTGTGTCTTCAGGTGTCAAGAAGTGTGATTTCTGAAATTGTGACAGAATGTTTGAAGTACAGAGAGTTATTTGTAATACGTTCCCAAAATGCTGACGGAAAATCACAAAAACAAATGTTTGGCGAGAATCACAAAAACAAACTTTTAACCAGATCTCTCACATTCCTAGATCATTAAAATTGTAATGGTTATGATTTTTAAAACCAAATTGTTACGGTGACAGACTTACACTGAATGTCAGCTGCTTTTACGCCCTTAGAGTTACGAAAACTTATCATAACATGTGCTTTACAGTTGGCGCCATTTTCAATCGCAGGATGAATTTTAAACAGTCATAAACAACCTTAAATACAATCAAATGGATCCACAACGGCGGCTGTGGTTTGCTAGCATATAGTAGTACCCAGCGTGCATGCGTTGAACGCCGACCGCAGCGCTACAGTGATGGGATTCTAAAACTGTACTTACTTTTAAAACACGCCTCGTAATAAGTCTTAGTTTTATTTATTATTATAGTACTATAACAATGTGACAAATTGTAACAACCCTTTGACAAAACCCATTGTAATTGTGAAATTTATTAATGGTTAATAAAGTTCTTGATTCTTCCATCTTGATATTTACCCAGGTCAAAGTGCAAATATACAAATAATATACATTTCTGGTGCTACTTTGTGCTGCTACATTCCAAAAACCCTTGGGACTTAAAGATTGTTTGTTCTGTTCCTAGAACCTTTTCTTATAATGTTGGGGCAGTAAAACCGGGACTATTAATATCACGTTTCTAGTCCTTCATGTTCTAAGTACTGACTTATTTTTTTGTTAGAGTGATCAAAGCCAGTTTAAGTGTATTTTAAGCCGTATAGTGAATTCTTTTGGTAGGAAATATGTGGAGATTTGCATTACTTCAAGTGTTTTAAGGAACAAACACAATGTTTTGACAGGTATACAAGAGACGATAGGAGTGTTTTATACTGGTCAAAATGCTGTGTCTGTTCGTTAAAATACTGATCAATGGAAATCTACAAATATTTTCTACAAATCATGAACAATCCAATGTTAACAAATAACTTTCAAACAACAATAGTGAGTGCATTCTGCTCTTCTTGTGGTAGATCTACAGGTGAGAGAGTGAGTGACCGTCAACCAGCAAAGTTGTTATAATTGATTAGTAGAATATCAAATGCAATTCATATAAAATTGTTTAGCAAAATCCATTAAGTTTATAGGTTGCTTGAAAAAGTGACAAATGTGTTAGACAATAAAGCCATGCAATTTAAATTAATTTTTACTTTTACAGATAAATGCGTCAATTGTCCATAAATTAAAAAATCAGTCACAGATAAACCCAATTCAGTTTAATGTACACTTATATTCATTTTATGTTCAAACATGTAAAAATTAGATACAATGTTAAATCCCAAATATAGGGTTAAACATTGGATTTATCTATCAATATTCATGGAAGGGTTGATTATTTAACATATATGAGTGACTCAAGTTTTGCATGGCTCTGTGCAACAATTATGAGTGTTATTGAGTTTTAAAGATGGTGATATTACGTTGTGAGGTGATAGTAGTTCAGATCTATGAGTGATTAAGGTACCAACCAGCTTTTATTCATTCAATATGCTTATAGCTGTTGTCGTTTGGTTATCATGTTCATCGTATGTTTACAGGGTTTAAATGTAGTCTTGTTCACACTGGAATCACTCTACTCCTTTGTACCCAACCTCTATATTGTCCTGGCTGCTGTTTTTTGGGAAGGTCTACTTGGTGGTGCAGCTTATGTAAACACTTTCTACAAAATAAATTCGGAGGTACACATACAAATTATTGCTTAATATAAACATACTTTAGAATTACGTTAGCCAATATTGTCCAACCATATTAGTATTATATTCGTAGTATTGATCTATTATTTTATTGATAACTGGCATGATTGTTGATTCTGTGTATTTCGATTACTTCAGTAAATATAAAGCACATTCAGCATCATTGACTTCGCTCAACTAAACTTATAGGACAAAATCAAAATCAAAAAATCAAAATCATTTTTATTGTGTAGCCAAAAGACAGTACAATCGTCAGTATTATTTTAACATAAAACAAGATTTTAATAAAAAGAAAAGTTATTACAAATCAAGGAGTAGTTACATTTAATAAAAACTGCTTTGGAAGAATTCTTCAATAGAATAAAGTTCTTTTCCTATAAGAGTTTTCTTCAGTCGATATCCAAATTGTTTAGCCGGTAACTGCTTTAACCAAGGTGGTAGGTGGTTGAAGAGTCGAATACCAATCTGATCAGGATCAGAGGATTGTGTCTTTCTCAAGCGGCATTGAAAAATGTCTAATTCGAGCCTCCTGCGTGTGTCATGGTTGTGTATGTGGCTTCTGGTGGGCAGGGTGTCCAAACGGCTCTTCACATTGATCAGTAACGTAAATATATACAATGAATGGATGGTCAAGGTTCCAACGTTCTTGAAGTAACCTCTACAAGAGTCCCTGTGTCCCAGCCCACAGACAATGCGGATTGCAGACTTCTGAATCTTGAATATAATCTCTGTGTGAGGAGAAGAACCCCATGCCATTATACAATAGGCCATCCTGCTGTAGAAACATGCGAAGTAAACCATTCTCAAGATGTCATAGTCGGCCGAAGCAGACAATCTGCGAAGCAGGAAGTTGGTTTTTGAAAGTTGTTTTGTCAGTTCTGAGATATGGCTCCTCCAAGTGATTCTATTGTCGATACAGATGCCAAGGAAATTAACTTTATTTTCTTCAGGTGCTTTTAGATCGATTAAGAGGGATTGTGTCTTGTCACTGTTTAGTCTGAGGCCATTATTTGTACACCAGTTCTCAATTATGTTGACTGCCAATTTCATATTGTTTTGTGTAGCAGTGTAGGTGTCCTTATCAATTCGTACTGTTATGTCATCTGCGAATAGGTAAGACGCTATGTCATTTTGCTCCAGATAATGCGGAAGGTCATTAATAAACATAACAAACAAGACAGGTCCTAGGATTGAGCCTTGTTTTACTCCTCTTGTTATGCAAGCTGGTCTTGATATTTTACCTTCATATTCAACAACCTGTCTCCAGTTCTGGAGGTAGCCTTTGATGAACAACAGTGTTTTCTCTGAGAAGCCATAGTGTTCTAGTTTCTTGAGAAGCAGGTCATGAGGAACAAGGTCAAAAGCTTTAGATAAGTCAAATAAGCTTAATGATACTTTATTATGTTTTTCAATACCCCTCAAAATGTCTTTTAATAGATCCACAGCTGCTACTGAAGTGCTTTTACCCTTGCGAAAACCATATTGTTGATTGTGGAGTAGACTATTGGTTTCTAAAAATTGGATTATTTGCTGGAGTAGGATTTTCTCTATAATTTTAGCTAGTATTGGAAGTATGCATACGGGGCGAAAGTCGTTGTAGCATGTCATCTTTCCTTTTTTTGGTATAGGAATTATCTTGACTGTTTTCAATGCTGATGGGAATACTCCATTTCTAAACCCCAAGTTAATTAAATATGTTAGGGGCACATCAATAAGGTCAGCTATTGATTTTACCACTGCAGTGTTCAGTCCAAAAATATCACCTGCTGTAGAATTAGTCATACTACTTATGGCTAAAAACACCTCCTCTACTTTTGTTTCTCTTAAATTTAATTCAGTTACTGGTGGTAGGAGCCGAGGTCAGAAAATTTTGAAAGGTGTCATTTTGAAATTCAATGTCAGATGATTTTAAAATTTCAGAAAATGTATCATTAAAACCCTCAGAATCAGGTGTGAAATTCTTTTGTAAGCCTTGCTTGGGTTTGGAACGTGTGCCCAGTTCATCATGAACTACTTGCCAAGAAGCTTTGGAGATGTTGTTTGATGAAGCAATTTTATTTCTGTTGAAGGTCTTTTTAGCTTCATCAATAGCATTTCTGTAAGTTTGTCTTGCTGTATTGCACTGTGCCTTGATGAGGGTGTCGCCAGTCTCTCGAGCCCAGTCACGGAGCTGGTAGTACCGATCTCTTAGTTGGTATAGGTCTGCATGAAACCAATGCTGTTTTTTGGTTGTTGATTTCCTCTTCTTATGCCTGATGGGACAGCACTGATCGAGAGCTTTAGTAATAACGCTAACAAATTCAGATGCTGCAACATCGGTTTCTTTTATGGAGTAGATGTTTAACCAAGATTGCATTTTCAAATGATTCCTGAGAGCACAGATGTTCATTGGTCTGAAGTCCCGATGCATGGATATTGAAATTTCAGGCTCCACACTAATATTTCTAATGCCAAATTCTTGGCTGGTGTGGTCAGAAAACTCAAATGAACTTATTTCACTCCAAAACCAATCAGTATGGAAATTAGTTAAGAAATTGTCAATGCAGGAAGGTTTTCCATTTGTTGGTATTCGTGTGTGTTCATGAATAGTGTACTTAAAGCCATAAGACTCTAGAAGAGAGCCGAAAACTTCTTTTTGTTGTTTTTGTTTATTACTTAAGTCTTCTTCAAGATGAACATTAAAGTCACCAAATATCACAGTCATACCTTTAAAAGATACCAACTCCTGCAGGAGGTTGGTCAAGCTGTCAATAAATATGTCAAAGTTATCATCGTTCGGAGTTCGATATATACAACACAAATAAACGTTTAGTTCAGGGAGGACTGCAGCACAGATTTCAAAGGAAGATTCAGCTGATGGAGTTTTAAGAGTTAGTTGCTCTGCATGTATATGGTTTCGAGCAAATATAGCTGAACCTCCGCGTAATTTGGCATTTCTGAAGTAGAAAGTGATCAGCTTAAAACCATGTGGAGTATATAGGGGTATTTCGTCATCGTTGCACCAGTGTTCAGTCAATCCCAGTATCATAATATCGTCTCTTTCTTTAGATAACCCATTTAGTTCATTTATTTTTTGTTTCATGCCTTGTATGTTTGAATGGAATATTACAAAGTCAGGTTTGTTTTGACTGTCCTCAGATAGCAGAGAAGCCACGCTAAGGGTCTTGTGGTGAATAAGAGTTATTTCATTTTGCAATTTACGGAGGTGCTTTGGTTTAAAAAAGGTGTGTCACTCTCATGAACAATTGCTTGAACTAGGTTATTTGGAATGGTTTCCATCTGTTGGTGTTGAGGAGAAGTAGATAGCAACAGACCATGCTGGTCACACTGCTTGGCCATGAGATTCCTGTAAAACAATATATGTTTAGAGAAAAACTCTTCACAGGTCTCATCCTTGGCCCTCGGCTTTGAGTTCAGAGGTGGGGTTTTGTCCAGTTTCAAAATATTATTTGAAAGTGGTATTGGAGTAGTCTGTTTTGGCTGTGTGTTCTGAAGGCTTTCTATTGATGTAATATGAGGTAAATTTTTATTTTTATTGTGCTCTCTGTTTTTTGCCACCTGCAGGGATATGCTGAGGTGGTTCCTTGCATTTTTGGCTTTATTTTTATTAGAGTGTATGTGCTTCATTGGTTGGAAAGAGTCATCAGCATAGGTTTTCATCTGGGACTGTAGTACTTTTACAGAGTTCTCCATTTGATCTTGCCGGGCTTTCAGGTTTATTATTTCCTGTATGAGAATGTTATTCTCATAGCTTGTGTTGGCATTATGATTAGCCACTTCGCAATTAATTGCCAATGGTGCCTCTCTAGTTAATGGGCATGTTTGAGTACTGACATCTGACATAATTTGGGGGATTTTAGATTCTGGTTTGGTTTTAAATGTGTTTATTGTTTTTTCTAAGTTAGAAATCTTGATCTCATAACTTTCTATGAGTTTACGTTGGTTGTTGTCATACTCCTCATACAGTTGTTGTAGTTTTAATTGATTTTGTTTTTCATTGTCCAGTTGGTTTTGCAAGTTTACCAGTTCTTGATGCAGATTCTCAGCCCTACTTTGATATTTTTCTTCAGTTTGCTTCATTTTCTCCAACTCTTCTGTGGCCAGGTCTAGCTCTGCCTCAAGTCTTGTGTACTTTTCAAGAAGTTGGGCTTTTTCACCTTTAAGCATCAAGTTCTCCTGTAAAAGGGCATTTCCGGCCTCCGCTGCAAGAGTTAGGGACAAATTAAGGTCAGCTTCGCCAGTATTTTCTAAATTTTGAATTTTGTCCAAAATGGTTTGGGACGTGTCCTGTTTGTGATCAATGAGGCTGGCTTCTTCATTTGGACGGTGTTCATATTGCTCGGTGACTGGGAGCTTGGTGCACTGTTTGCATTTCCAGGTAGTGTAGCCAGCTTTCATGAGTTTCTTGAGGTCTTTACTTTTTATTCCAGCACATTTTGCATGGAACCAGTTTTTGCAGGGCCCTGTGCAAATAATGGAGGAGTACTTTACTCCTATACCACAAGAGCCACAGAGGTATTTTGACATATTGTTGATTGCTAACTATGTTTAATGCTTTAAAATGTACAGTTTTTTATTTAGTGTTTGGCTGGTTCACTATGTCTATTGGTTTAAAAAAAGGTACAGTTTTTTATTCAGTGTTTGACTGGTTCACTATGTCTATTGTTTTGAAAAGGATACAGTTTTTTATTCAGTGTTTGGCTGGTTCACTATGTCTATTGTTTTGAAAAAAGGTACAGTTTTTTATTCAGTGTTTGGCTGATTCACTATGTCTATTACTTTTGAAAGGTAATGTTGTCAGTTTTAGTAACGACAAATTTGATTGATTTAAGGGTAATCAATTTCCTTATCAAGTTGTTAAGATAAAATAAAAGAGTATAAATAGCTTGATTTAAGGGTAATCAATTCCCTTGTCCAATTACGTGTAGTCTAGAGAGCTGCCCATATCCAATATAAGGCAGATGTGGTATAGTACAGTAGTGAGTGTGGCCTTGCCGAGGTCAGGGTGCTGTGTCAGCAGATGTTAGGTCGCTGACACTGTCTAGGTGACACCAATATCTGACTGCCACGTTGCTACTGTAGCTCAGTATTGGCACTGACGTCACTTTTGTCTTGAGAAATTATTTTGGCTATTGTCAATATTTGTTATTGAATAATGATTCTAGTTTCTCAGACAATCTTAGAAAGCACATCTTGTATAGATCAAGTGTTAATAAGAAAGCTTTAATAATATTACAATAGAAAGATGTCTTCAGTATGGTGTTGTCAGTTGATTTGGTGTTGTTTTAAAATGTTTCCAGTTCAAGATAAATGGATTACTAGGTGTGATTTATATAGGTGAGTTGACTTACGGCCCTTTATATGTGTTGTTGATAAAAGTCCTTTGAGTCTTCTTTGCCTAAAACACATTTTAAACTATATATTTATGGAGACTAATTACACTGGTTTGTCACTAGTCCGCCATCTTGGATTCTTCAATCTTGGATTCAAATATTTATATATCACATAAGACCTAGAAAGGTTATCTGCCACCACAACAGACCTATCAACTCTCATGCAAAATGTAATTCACTTGTGTTTGAGAACCTAGTCGAATTCTCAAGCAAAGACTATTGTAACTTACACATTTTTATACAAAGTAGAAAATTCAAAACATACTGCAATCACATATACAGTAAAATTTTGATTTTTCAACACTCAAATGCTCACACATTCTGCTCCTATCTCCCCAATTATGGACTCACTTAACTTCTCACCCAGTATGACACGTTACTTAACTTCTCACCCAGTATGTCACATTAGTTTTCAGTGATGTTACGTGAAGTCAAACAAGTTCTTGTTTATGTTTGTGACATATATGCTTGGTTGTTTTTCAGTTGTCTTAAATAAATAGTTTATTTGCACAGTAGTATAGTTTTACATCGTGTAGATTACATAGTTATTTTTGTATATATCTCTGATAGGACATGCAAGAGATATTTTATATCCTTAGAAATGAAATTAGATCCTGTTTCTGATTCTGTAAAAATATTGTATAATTAACTGTAATAAATGAAAATAGACCTCTTCTTTGACACAACAACTTTAATGTAATGTAGCCCAAATTACAATTCCCAATGTAAACAAAACAACTGTCCAATCAAATTAATTATTGAAAACATATGATGTATTTAACATGTGTTATAAATTAATATCATTGCAATAGGATGCAGCAACAACAGGATGATTGTATGTAACATACAAATGTAGCCCACCTTGAAAGGTTTCCTTTCAATAAAATATAATTTGATAATTGAACGTAAATTCTACTACATGCAACATTTTAAAAAAATATGACGAAAAAATCTGCAATGTTAGTTTAAACAAAAATTAACCTAATACTAAACATAAATTAATGTGATATTTTATGTGAGAATGTAAAAATTAATTATTACTTAAAGCTAACGACAATGTATAACATGATCCAACATTGAAAAATATAGATATAATATAATGTGACAGTTAAAAATT
Source organism: Stictocephala bisonia (assembly GCA_035578905.1). Taxonomy (NCBI): domain Eukaryota; kingdom Metazoa; phylum Arthropoda; class Insecta; order Hemiptera; family Membracidae; genus Stictocephala; species Stictocephala bisonia. Next base: position 96,797 of record JAQJVL010000238.1, on the reverse strand, counting down.
CATAACCCAAAAATGAACAAGCAGAAACAAAAAAAACCTACAAATAACAAAATAAAACAAAACTACCAAACAAGAACACAAAAATAAAAATAACTACAATAGTCTGTGTTAGTTTAGTCAATTGGCAACACATAGAGGCGGTTGACTGCTCTTTTTAGTAGTCCAGAAGTTGATTTAACTGTCACAGCCACTCTGATACGTCCATCGGATCCGGGATGAACCTCCTTCACCACAGCAGTGATCCATCTCATGTGTGGCAAGTTGTCTTCTGTAATGATGATGACCTGTCCGGGATGCATATTGACTGTAGTTGATGACCACTTCTTACGCTGCTGCAGTTGTGACAAATATTCTGTCGATCAACGCCTCCAGAAATGTTGCATTAGTTGCTGCGTCCTCTGCCAACGGGACAGTCGGTTGACAGGGATCGACGTAATATCTGGCTCTGGCAAAGACATTAGAGCGTCCCCTATGATGAAGTGACCTGGTGTTAAGGCAGTGGGTTCATTTAGGTCTGTGGATAATGAAGTCAAGGGTCATGAATTCAAACATGCCTCGATCATAGTTAATGTTTGAATACATACACTCAAAAGATAAGTTGGCTGTGCCTACAATTCACTTAAGATGATATTTTATAGATTTCACTCCCGCCTCCCATAGACCACCAAAATTTATTTTGGGGGTATAAAGTGCCAGTTGATATTTTGATTAGATGTTGAATCCACAATTTTCTGTTGGTGAATTTCATTCCGTAGAAATTTGTACAATTCCTTCAATTCGTTGTTTGCACCTACAATACCACTGTATATGTATGGGTGGGTGGGTGGGTTTTCACAGTTTATGTATGTAAAATCAATGGTATACGACATTCACACAAGTTAAATTTTAGCAAGTGAAATTTTACATACATAAACTGTGACCCACCCACCCACCCATACATATACAGTGGTATTATACTGGTATTATACTGTACACCCACCACTGTACGTGTATGGGTGGGCAGGTGGGTCAATACCACTGTACGTGTAAGGGTGGGTGGGTGTGTCAATACTACTGTACGTGAAAGGGTGGGCGGGTGGGTTTATAGAATGCAGAAGACGACACCCTTCAGTTCACACACAAGGTAGCTGGTATCTCAGATTACAAGTCTCAAGATATTACTAAGAGAACAATTTTAGCATTAATTGCGAAATTGTTTGATCCACTAAGATTGGTGTCTTCGATTGTCCTTGAAAGATGACATAAACAAACTTGGTTCATCAAAACAAGTGGCTGAAAAAAGATTATTTCAAGTAGAAAAAAGATTAAAGAAGAATGTAGATATTCAACGACAGTACATTGACTTTATGAGGGAGTATGAACAGTTGGGACATATGGAAAAGGGCAATTCAGAAAATCTGACAGAACAAGAATACTTTTTACCACATCATCCAGTGATAAAAGAGTCAAGCTTGACTATTTAGCTGCGAGTAGTGTTTGACGCTTCTGCTAAGACATCAACTGGAAGTTCTCTGAATGATATCATGATAGTTGGACCTACAATTCAAGATTATCTATTCTCAATTTTAATCAGATTCAGAACGTATATTTACGTATTAACAGCTGACATCGAGAAGATGTATGGGCAAATATGGGTAGATTAAAGTCAAAGAAACCTGTTAAAGATAATGTGGAGAGAAAGCCCATCTGATGAACTTCAGCCGTACAAGCTGAAAACAGTAACTTATGGAACTGCTAGTGCGCCATACTTGGCCATTAAGACCATCCAAAAGCTGGCTAGTGATGAAAGTCACAACTTCCCAGTAGCTTCTGAAGTAGTCATGAAATACTTTTACGTTGATGACTTGCTGACTGGAACTGACAGCCTTGAGGACGCCATCAAACTCCAAAAGGAACTTATCGAACTACTCAATAGAGGGGGTTTTAACTTACGTAAATGGAATAGCAATCATGATGAACTTTTAAGGTCTTTATCACCAGACCTAAGAGAACGCCAACCACAACCATTCCCATCACAGAGTGACTCACTTTTAAAAACTTTGGGACTGTTATAGAATGCAGAAGACGACACCCTTCAGTTCACACACAAGGTAGCTGGTATCTCAGATTACAAGTCTCAAGATATTACTAAGAGAACAATTTTAGCATTAATTGCGAAATTGTTTGATCCACTAAGATTGGTGTCTTCGATTGTCATTCAAGCAAAAATATTTCTGCAGGAGCTATGGAAAACTAAGTTATATTGGGATGACGTTCTCCCTAGAAATCTAAAAGAAAGATGGCTGAACTTCAGACACTGCTTGATATCTTTAAACAAACTTCAGATTCCTCGAAGTGCCGTGTCTTTTCAGGCTGGTGGCACTTGTGAAGCACATGAGTTTTCAGGTGCATCTGAGAAAGCATATGGCTGTGCAATTTATATAAAATACAAAACAAACAATGAATCACAAGTCAGACTTCTTTGCTCGAAGTCATGAGTTGCACCTTTACAAACAACCTCTCTTCCTAGACTGGAACTTTGTGGTGCACTATTACTATGAGAACTAATGTCCCCAGTAAAGAATTCTCTTGGCAAAAAAATAAACAATTATATCTACTGGACAGACTCAAGTGTTGTCTTAGCTTGGTTATCATCAGATGCTGGAAGATGGAAAACATTTATTGCCAATAGAGTTTCAAAAATTCATGAAAGTACAAGGCCACAAGATTGGAAACATGTAAGAAGTGATGACAACCCTGCAGATTTAGTATGAAGAAGAGTGAAAACCGAAGACCTTCTGCACTCTCAACTATGGTGGAATGGCTCAATATGGACAAATTACTATGGCCAGCTACACAAATTAAAACTATTAGATAACAAACTTCTTTACCATTACCATCATTACAGTGTCCCCCCCATCCACCCACCACTGTACGTGTATGGGTGGGCAGGTGGGTCAATACCACTGTATGTGTATGGGTGGGCGGGTGGGTCAATACCACTGTACGTTTTGACGCTACCACCCTCCCATACACGTACAGTGGTATTGACCCAACCACCCTCCTATACACATACAGTGGATCACCCAATTATTAAAAACATATGATGTATTTAACATATCTTATAAATTAATATCATTGCAATAGGATGCAGCAACAACAGAATGATTGTATGCAACAGATCCACTTAATAGAATCTATGAAAGAAAGAATGAAGAGGTATGGAAAGTTTGGGAAATGAAAATGTAAGTGGAGTACTTTTTCAGTGGTTTAGACAATATCGGGGAAAGGGAACGCCCATATCAAGAACCATAAAATCAGCTACAAGAAAAGGCTCTACAATTACATAATGAATTCAGAGAAGATGCATCCAATGCATGAACTATTAGCATTGGATGGGTAGAAGCAACATAATGGAGTGAAAAAACTTAGCATCTGTGGGGGAAAATTGTCAATAACCCACTAACTGGTGTTTTGCCGCAATTTCAAAATCGTGTAATTGACACTTATTTAGTGTTTTTTTTCTTATAATACGTTAAAATGATTTATTACATCACATTGGACCATTTAAAAATATTGTTACTGTGTAGAATGTTTTTATCAAAATTTATTATGACAACGAAATCAGTTGGCTGTAATTGAGGCAACAGCTGAATATCAGTTTTAACTACATAATATAGCCACATTATGTATTGTGGTTGCAAATTAATGTAACCAATTGATATATTTCTGAATGTATCATTATATTTTGAAATTAGTATTATATTCTTATTATTATTAGTAATATATCAGGAAGGTTTTTAAGTATTTCAGAAAAATATATAGCTTGGTATATAGGTAAAAAAAAAGTAAATTAAGTGATTGAATACTGTTATGAATTGTGTATGTAAATAGTTGCTGGAACATTCTGAAAAAATTATGTATAATATGTAATAAATTCACTAAATATTAGAAGTGAAACTACATTGCTCTTAAAAAATATTGCACCAGTACAGTGTTACCACAGCCAGTTATTGGGTTAATTTGAATTTCAAACTTTAATTCAAAAAGGAGGCCTAGATAGACAACAATTAACAATTGTGCTGAGACACATCTGAATTTCTTAATGCTTCTCAACAAAGGCCTAGCTCTTAAAGAAGAAAAAGCTGCGGCAAGCTTAAAAAAATAACGAGAAAGGCTTGCATTTGAAAACCAAAAATATCAGAGAATGTTTTGACAGGATATCAAATTTTTACCCAATGCTACTAATGACATGACCTTTAAAAAAAATAAACATAGATATTATTCAACTTTCCATTTTCCAAGTTTGAAAAATCGGTAAACATATTGCTACGGATCATGGCAGTCATCATCGCCACCACGTAGGTCATTGCACCCCATCTCTGCGCGGGTAACCGTCTACGGGGCTAATCCAGGTCTTCCAGGAACCCTAGAATGGCAGATCATTCACCTGTAGGTTAATCGAGACCCTTCCTTTGGAGTCTAGAAGTTCTAGATTGTTTTCCAGGATCTTCTGCCATTGCACGTTCCAGAATCTTCTGATCTTCCACCTCTGGGTCATATAAAGACACCTTTCAGCCAACCTGACTGGCAGTCCATTGTCAGTGTGTGAAGAGTGACAGTCAGTGAATTGTATAGTTTGAAAGGCATTATTGATAATATTAAGTGTAGATTAGAGAATAAAGTTGAAACTTTAGTTAATGAAGTCGAGAATAGGTTCATAGGCAGTGTCAGTGAGTGGTTCAAAGCACTGGAACTACGAAGAACGACTTCTACACCGGTGAGTGATCCCCGCTTAAGAGGACTTAAGAGGGACCCCCACGCCATCCTGACAGTGCCTGAGACCGCACCAACAGTGACGCCCTCACCCAGCGTAATACCAACCTTTGATGGGAAGATGCCTTGGGAGGACTATATGACCCTGTTTGAAAAAGCAGCTGTGGTCCATCACTGGTCATCAGTAACCAAAGCCTCCATCGTATTGACACGGGGGATGCAAAGCCAATACATCAAGTACCAAGCCTGGCAAAGTGAGATAAAGCGGAACGAATCATAAATAGATGGAGGGTGAAGGTGTGATTGAACCTTCCAGCAGTCCTTGGGCCTCGCCTGTGGTTCTGATAAAGAAGAAGAACCGGATCTTCAAGGTTCAGCGTGGATTAATGCCTCCTGAATAGTGTGACAAAGGATAGTTACCCACTTCTCTGGATTGATGATACTCTGGATACCCTGGAAGAGTGCTCTCAACCCTGGATCTTAACCCTTAGTCCTCAAATTTTTTTTAACAAGTGTTGTCAGGTATGTGTTTCAAGTGTTGTCAGGTATGTGTTTCAAATGTTGCTAGGCATGTGTTTCAAGTGTTGTCAGGTATGTGATTGACTTCTTGATTCTTCAGTTCTTTATTCATTATTCATTTCTAAGACACTGATCGTAGAGATATGGGCGAATATTAGAGGTGAACGAGTGAAGTCATTATTACTATCTGAGTGCGACTTAGCTCAGAAAGGACTATTTATTAACACGTTCATTACCACCATGCAAAAACGAAGTCTATGTGTATATGTAGCCTACCGCCGCTAATTTGCAGCACAAGGGTCTACCCACAGACTGCCGCCAAACATTTGCGGCGCTTGGGGTCATCACCATAGACAAAATTGCGGCGTTCAACCTATGTTACTAAATAGCATATTGCTATTCAACGGTATATTATAGAGGACTAATTAATTTATTGTGGACTACGAGAAAACTTGCTGCATCTTTGAGACGCTTAGTCTTTGATTGGACCAACTTATGACTTCACAAAATACTTGGCAATACTACAAGACCAAATTCTACGCAGTTGCAACACTGCTCAACCCAGTGCACGTAGTCAGTAACTCACCACCCTTCATAGTGAGTTGTTATGTCTTTTGTAGTTTGTGCGGAAATAACTGGAAATAGAAGACAACATTAAATAACTGGTTGTGGGAGGAAACTATATAGGTAAAACCCTACTTTTTATAGTACAGACTGAGTGTTGATATTTGCGGCAACCATGAAAATGAATAAAAACTGTAAAAACAAAGTGAAATGAGTTTTTTTAGTAAGTTATTGGATATATATTGAACTATTTTGACACATATTATCAAACCTTTACTCTTGGGCTATAACGATGGCTACTTTCGTTAGGCTTGATCTGTAAGTAGGCTATCTTCTTAGACGCATGGGCTGTAGTAATGAATGTGTCACTGTATATTTGTGAGACGGTTGGTAGTGAACGTGCTAATAGCTCAATAGCCAGGGCAACAATGGAACCTACAGCTTTACATGGAATCCGAAACACGTAGTGTTGGTCTGATTTTCAGCTAACTGACAAGTCTGACAATCAGTTCTCTTCCCTACACAACATCTGAACCTTGACTACCATCCAGAATGGACACTCCAGAATTTTCTAGTAGTGTCCACATCGATGACAACCACTGAGTAGACACTGTGTCGGTATTAACCTTCCAGGTGCTGACATCGCACAGCGCGATGTCAGCGCTAGCCGTTACGGTGCTGACCTCGCGCAGTGCAACGTTAGGTACGCGATCTATTTAAAACGCAAACGACTGAATATTACAAAGTAATTTATATAGTATTGAAGTAGAAGGAACCTGGAACATATTATACTCTATGGAATACGTCTGCATCAAAACAGCCGATATACAACAATTGTTTAGAAGCGTATGTTTTGTTTTCAACACACACAAATCAGATGCTCAGTGTATTGCCGCTTGGTGTTTGTTTACATTGTAAGTTTGTTATTGTAATCTATTATTATTGTTTTATTTTGTGTTTTATTGTATTTTATCATAAAAAATGAGTGAATTAAGTAGGTCTAGTGCAATAATAAATGTGTTAGACGAACTAAATGAACAATCAGACATTGAGAGTGAATTTGACTCTGAGTAAATCATCTTGTAATTGCTGCAGAATGTAAATTTTTGTACATAAGATATATTTTTTAATTAATTATTTTAGTTTTTTATTGATTGTCATTGTTATATTTTGTGAGCTGAAAACATTTTGAGTTGTAAAAGTGAAATAACACTACATGTTACAATGAAATGTGTAACTTGTCATGTATTAGTGATTTTTTACATGGGACAATTTTCCACACACAAGATAACCTATAACATGTATTTATGTTTGTGTTTATTATTAAGTTTTCTACAATATGTCTATCTTGGATTTTCATTTTATGTCTTTTGTGAACTGATACATGAACTCAAATTAAAAATATTGAAAAAAAATTGTCTTCTTTGCAAAGAATAACATCCAGCAATAGTTTACCATGAAAAGATAAGTCCTGTATAAGTATTTTTTCTTATTCTATGATTTTTTCTGAAAATAATGATATGTAATATGTACCATTTTCATTAGGTTTGCAGTATTTAAAAAAATATTTTATATATAGTTGCAAACATGCTGAAAAACGCCTAGCACTCAAGAAAGTTCAACTCAGCACCTGGAGGGTTAAGAGGACCCAGCATAGAACCTATCGCCTACAATCTCCTCAACTCTTTGTCCCCAAGTAGCTGGATTACAGCACTTTTTCTCAGGCTTTCCTCCACTATGTCTCTCCTAATTTCAACATTTATAATTCTTTCCCTTTTCTCTTACCCTTAACTGCTCTCAAAAAAACGCATTTCCCCCAACTGTATCCTGCTCCAATTTCTCTATGTTATCTTCCAAGTCTCAGCTACAAATGTAACTGCAAGGATATCATAAGGGTTAATCATTTTTAATTTAGCTTTCCTTGGCATTCTCTTATCCCACACACCAGGTGTTGAAGTTGAGTGGTAGAGAGTACTTACTAGTCCTAACTCTGCCTCTTTAATAAAAGAGTGTTTCATTTATTTAATTCCCACACTCCTAGTTTGCTCCTTTCCCCAAACTTTGAGCAATCTCCTGATCAAATCTATTATCCCTCATCATAATTGCCCTCAAGTATGTAAACTGATTCACCAATTTAAGTTCTCTTCCCTCTATCTTTATTTCCCCACTCAAATATACATTTTTTCATGCTACCATCACCTCGCTCTTCTCCGTGCTATTGTATAATCCTCTATTTTCCATTTGTTTAATTGTTCTTGTAAACAACTTACATTTTCCCTCAATTTCCATCCTGTTTTGTTTAAATTGTATACAATGACAAATACAATTGACCTCCTACAGCGATGGTTAATAACTCAATGTTTGCAGGTGGTTCCTGAAAAGAGGGAGTTCTCCATGGCCATTACCTCTCTAGCAGATGCCTTAGGCATTACAATGGCTGGTTTCTTAGCTATACCTGTCCACAACATGATTTGCAGTCTTCCGAAACACCTATAGTAAATAAAATATCTACTTCTACTGCCAGGGTTAATCAGTTTCTACTTACGCTTAAGTTTATATAGTGATAAACGTGTTTTTCTAGATGAACCATTATTGCTAAATCTGAATTTCCTGTTAAATATGAGTATAAAGACAATTGAATATTTTAGATTCGTATGTTAGTGAATTTTGTAATTTAGATTAAGATTTCTTTTACAGGGTGGCCACTCTAAACTGATTTTTAAATTCTTGGTTATTTCCCAGTTTTCCCCTGTCATGGAAGGATAAAATTCCTGGTCCAATCAACGTATTATTATTTTCCCCTGATCTAAAATATCCTCAACCATTCTTTTCTGTTTCGTATCATTTCAAAATTACTGATACGTTTAACATTTGGAAAACATAAGCGATCAGCAAAAAATGGCCCCCACTTTAGCCAAAATAGATATAAGATACAGTAATATCACAGTAGATGTTGACGAAAAGTTGTATTAGTAAAGGAAGATTGTCATAGTAGCACAACAGATAGGGCTCAATGGATAGACTGCTTCCATTTAATTGGTTTTGATGCATATAATTGTTTTTCATTTAAAGGAATTATTCATAAAATGATTTTTGTATTTTTAAGAAATAAAACAACATATACATCAAACTACTTAGAGAACTTTTCAGTCTGATAAGACATAATGTATACAATTAGCTAAAATGAATGATAATAAAAACATGAAAATAAAATTAATTATCTATTTTAATAGCTCAGCTAATATCTAAAACATTTTATCCTCAGTGATCAGCATTTATGGTTGGATGACATGTGACCACAAAGGAAAGGAAGTGATAAAAAAACTTACAAGCATTTAAACTAAACAGCAGTAAACGAATGTAAAAAATCCTCCATGCCTACTCTTTCGTTTCACTTTTGCATAAGAGTATTTTCCTGTCGTTTGTTAAACTGTAGGTTATACTGCCCCAACCGTGCCAGAGTCAGGTCTCTTTTATCAGTTTTTTAAATTAAAAAAGAATTTCAAGTGCAATTAGTTCAAATATCTAGTTATTATGGTTTTTGCACTGTTATTTGCCAATACTGACACACATTTACGGTCATGTTGGTTGTAATAAGTAAATTAGTAGTCCAAAATTGTTTTTCCGATCTGATTTTATCTCAATAATTTATGATTTCAACTACAGTAGCCCAAATTTTGTTACCGACTGACAACTATTTTCCAAATAACAGTTTTCGAGATGTGAAATCAATGTCATGAAAATAAACAAACAACTTTCAGTAAAAATGAGCTTCGCTGAAAGTTATAAGTTCCCAAGTTAAATTTATAAACCAGCCTCTCTTTTAGTGATGGTTTTCGGCATTCCAGCTTCTAGTATGATTTATACAACGATTTGAACCCAACAATACTTATGTCTACTCATTGTAAACATTTGCACAAGTCAAATAAAATTTAGAATCAATCAATTATTAATCGAGTATTGCGATATCATTTAGCTATCATCAACTGCACAAAGTCATTTTTAATCCATGTCATATTAACAAACGAGGTGGTGAAACTTAAATTTTTCTAATTACATTTTAAATGCTTAAAAACAATCGCTATATGCCAACTTCACTGGAACTGATTACATGTGTTGTTTAATGACACTTTCATTAGGAATATGGATTAACTATTTCCATTTAACCATTTCCCTAAAGATTTAAGTTTATATCTCACAGTTCAAAATAAAATCCATGCCATCATTATTGTGTCGCAGATGAATATAAAGAATGTAGATACAGAGTGGGTATGAAATGTCAGCCTGACTCGGAGCCAGTACATGTGCATTTGTAATTCTAGGGTCAATATTCAATTAATTAATTAATTATAGTCCTCCATATTTGTATGTATGCCTATATTTATATGTGTGCACGGATGTGTACATATATATTTACATTTATCTTTTTTCTGTGGTTATGGCTGTACAGTCTTAAACTAGTTGTCAAACTCAAACCATCTCCTGTCTGTTCAATGTAATTTCCTGTCTTATTAGTTTTTATTTTTAAGTTTATTTTTATCATACAATATTACTTTTTGTTATTGTTATCATTCACATGTATAATTTTTTATTATTATTTTTTTTTACTGGATCATTTAATAGTACTTTCTATGATAGCGACTCCTCAGCCACGCACACACCATTCTGGCTCATGTGGGGAGTTATTCCTTATATGATTTTTATTGTAAATATGTTTGTAATATTTTTATTGAAGGAATAAACTGATTTGTTTTGAAATGATAAGAGATAAGTAAGAGAGGGTACCAGTCAACAAAAGCTTGAAACAACATATTTAGAATTTATATCGCATTGCATAAACTCCAATAGAAATTTAAAATGTTGATTCCTTGATAAATTAAAACCATTGTTTTTTTTATAAGAACAGACAATAAGCTACAAACCAATAGGATATATGGTGACCGCTCTCAGTCGTAAATGTCCCTAACAAAATTGTTGATGATTTGAACGCAAGTATTTCAATTGCCGTTTAACTGACAAAAATGCAGCTAACAGAAAATTGCAAAGAAATCACCATTCACAGCAATAGTTAGTGTTTATTTCCCATCCTTTAAATAAAAACTTTATTGAGTCGAGTTTGAAAAGTCAAGATTTCACGAGCTCCTGTATAACAGCCTTGGCTCGAGTACAAGCAAACTTATAATTTTACAGTATCAGGGCTAGTAATATACGTTACAACCCGTGTAATTCAATAAGTTGCCTACAACTTTAATATATTCCAGTATTTTCATTCGTTAACTTCTGTGCCTTCTCATCAAAAACCAGGTTTTTTTTGCAGATTTCCTTGACTCCCGTTGCCGTTAAAATAAATAAAGGCTGATTTACTCAAATTTAAAATACGAATAACTGGAATTTAATTAAAGCACATTAAATTATAATACTTTTGAACAATTGTAGGCTTTAATTTAAATAATTGCTATCACAATCATATCACAGGCCTTCTCATTTTCATTGAAATTAGTCATGTGGTATTAGTTACGGTTGGTCCAGACAACCTCATGATAACAGACGGATCGTTATGCCCTCTTTTTTCGAGTCACTAAAAGACGTAATGCTCGGATCATCAACCATGACCGGAAATAAGTAGGAATCCTAAAGTCAGAATGACTGTCCTTAGAAATGCCAAAATCCTGGGAAATAATATTTTCAAAATCAAATAAAAAAATTATTTATTTCATTAGGAAATGTAATGGTGTCAGAATTGCATGGCAGTATTATTTTTCTTGGTCTTGTTTTACCATGCTTCTAGATTTTTCATTTTTGTGAAGAATTCATCCAGTGTGTAAAGTGGTCGTTCCATCAGCCAGTCATGCAGTTGTTTCTTGAGTTTGGTAGAGCTGAGGTTCTTCAAAGATTCAGGTATTGCATTGTATACCCATGTATGATGGCTTCTTACTTTTTGTAAGAGTGGTGAATTGGAAGGATGTAATCTTTAGCTCGTCGTGTATTATATAGTGGTGGACATTTTCTCCTCAAGTGTAAGGCTGTTGGTATGTCTAGATAATCACAGTGTGTATTTATAGATAGATGACTGTTAGGATTCTTAAAGTTTTAAAAGATCCTCTGCAATTCTCTGTTGGTGCAAGATCAACTCATAGTTTGCATACTCAAAGCAAACAACTATTTTCATGTCCAGATTTTGTCATTATTTATTCCTACAGATAAATTGAAATTTTATGATTTTCCCGGTTAAGTGGCCACCCTGTTATATCATATGATTGCAAAAATGTATAACAAACTAAAAGTTTGTTAAATCATGCTGTGACGAAAAAAGGTTGAAGAAAAAGAATTGCACCTTAAGTGTTTAACCAGGCAGTTACAGTATGAGTAAAATTAAGAACAGAATAACTAGCTTAATATTTTACAGGGCTATAACGTGTGTCATACGGTATTAATGTTTTGTTTCCTCTTGAAAAAATATCAGCTCTTCTTTCCAAAGAGATGAAAGTAAACAGTGCAAAATTAAGGTACCCAGGTTAAGTGTTAGAGAGGGCTCTTAGCCCTAACTTCACCTGGTAAAATAAGACAATCTTTAACTTTTAAGAATACCTGGTACCATGGAATGACCGTGGAAACCATGCTGTCTAGGAAAGTTTAAGAATGCCAAAAATATGCATGTGACTTTCGTCAGCTGAGATTGTTTTGTTTTTAAGAAAATTTGCTTAATCTGAAACATTTGGTGACCCGAAATCAGTTTGGTCCCGATTATTATTTCGGATTAGCAGGACTTTACTGTATTAATCTATAACAAGAAAACTTTCAAGCTACAAATAAGAAAATAGTTTAATCATTGTTCAGGTTGATCATTTAAGCAATTGTTTAGGTTGCAGAACTGGCAGGAATTTATTTATATTTTAGAAAGAATAACACATGGTTCAGACAAATACTTAATTGGTCCATAAATGCAGGAAAAGAATATTTACTTATTCCTGTCAACTTGTTTTTTCCATTCTCTACCAAATATAAAAATAAACTGTCACACTTGCTTGTAATTAACTACGTTTATACGAGCTGAACCATGAAAGCTTTCAATATCTTCTAGTTTCCACAAACCAAACTTTTCTGAACATATCTCACAATTTTATTTCCTGGTTAAAACAAGTTGACAGTAGCACATCCTAAACGATAGTGACAATTTTGATCGTGTAATAATTCTTGCAAGTCAGATGCTGGAACAATTCATTTCTCATTTTTGAATTGAATTCATGAATTGTTCCCATCACCAAGAACGTTAAAATCTGCTCAATTCATCTCATATTTTTTCCTTTACAAATTCATCACTGTACTCAATATCATAGTGTATTGTAACCCACTAAGATCATTTTCAATGCCAATATATTGGCCTTACCACACTGTCCTCTTCTGGAAACATAAGAATATGTATGATTACAACAATTAACGTTTTGACCATGTTATCCCTTTAAGCTTCATGAGAAGTTGATGAAGTTTCACATTTTGTTATCTGTATACACTGCAATTTATAAGAGTTAATTTCTTTCTTAATATTAAGGTAATAAGAGTATTGTAAGACAAAATATATTTCTCCTAATTATATAAATATTTTTGTAAAATGTGTGTTAAAATATTTAAAATTATAAAATATATTTTTCTATGATCATAAGATAAAAACCAGCCTCTGAGTGCATTCAGGTTTACCAGTATAGTCTTCCATTAATAGCAGGATTTTCTGTACATCTCTTTTGACTCTAGCACATATAACGACAGCATGATAGTACAATAAACAATAACCCTCAACAGAGAAACATTGTATGTTACAAATTGCTGTAAACATGAGAAACAAAAGACACATGATTAACGATGATTCAATAATTAATCATCGCTCAATGACAATTTATAGTTTAACTTAAACAAAGATATTTATTACAATAAGAATGTTTAACGGCGTCAAATAGTTAAAAAATTTGGTTGTTAGATTGTTAAAAAAAAGGTTAGGTTAGGTTAGGTTAGCTAATAATAATCTATTTAGCTATGTAAAGCAGATCGGAGTGTCCAGAAAAAATTATAGTTCTACTACTTTTTATTGAAATAAAAATAATTGTATTTCCGGAAAATATTGATTCCTTTTAAGTGTGAAAGTCTGTATTTAATTACACTAGTTATTGAAATGGTGTGATTATCCTAGTAACGTAGGTCCTATTTTGTATATATATATTTATTTATTTATGGACATAGAGAGAGAGTGCGTCTACAACCCCGCAACCCTTCGCCGGGCTACCTGAGGTGGCATGTCGCACCTCGAGTGCCAGTTTTATGGCCCTTTGGGTCGCTGGGATTAACACAAGTAGTCCATGTCGCACCTCGAGTGCCACCGGCAGTACTTGCGTCAGATCAGATGGGACATTTAGTCCGAGACGATAGAAGGAAGTGAAAGTGGGTCCTTCCACCAGTTTATCACTAATTATGATTGCACAGAAAATCTATGTTGGTAGATATAAGGGGAAGGGACTAATATTAAATAGATTGTTATTTTCCAACACATGATAATTTAGCCCATTTAACCCCTAACTGCTGGGTTTTCTGCCTATTTTAGTGACTTTAATCAACTTACGATTAAATTATTATTTCTTTTTAATAATACTGTTCATCATTATACATATGTAATATGTATAATAATAATACATTACAACAAAAATGATGAACTTCATTAATTAAATCCCAAATAAAATACGTCTTGTAAAATAATATTTTCTATTCACTTGTATTCACAGAATCAGTCATTATATTCACAAAATAATACAGACAATATTTTAAAATACATACAACATGGTCACGGCCTCTAAAAGTGTTCCACAGTTCAATGTATTCCGCGAAACACAGCACCACACACAATGGAACGGCACACTTTTTGCACATGAAGCATGACTCTCGCCGTTTAGGCTCACACCGTTATGTATGTTGCACACATGACACGCTCTAGTAATAATTATTTTTTCTTTTGTTTGAATAACAGATGGAAAGTGCAGTTAGTTCAATCAAAGAGTCAATTTGGGTTTTCTCCAGAGGAGGGTCGCTCTCCCCTACCTGTACTCCTTGCTTCCAAGTTGCTCTCTATTAGTTGAAGTACAAGTTCCATATGATAGCTTTCAAGTATTGGCTATTTACATGTTTTTGTAAGAAAAATATGATGTCATTTTAAAATTGCCACGTCGATTAGATGGAAAAACAATTTTTTATACCATCTGGTAAATCGTCTGATACATTCAACGTACTATCATCATATCGAAACGGTCAATTGATCCCATATGGTGATTGTAGTCATTTCTGCAGTTTGGATTTAAAATATGTTCTTGTTTGTAGGTTTAATTTCCCAGTTGTAGCCATTTCAATATTGTGTTGAGTGGCATGCGAACTTCTCTTTTTGTCTTGCCATCTCAAAACTATCATTGTTCCATCGTTCAATATTTCCATTTGGCCTACCTCTAAGGCCTTTACATATTTAGGTATTCTAACTCTGTTTGATTTTTTTGTCCCACATGCATTTGTCTTATTGATATGTAAAAACTTGAATAAATCAGGGCTATTGTACCAATTGTCAATATATAAGCAATGGCTTTTATTGAGGTAGTATGTTAAGAGGGTGGTACCAGTTTACCACTTTCTTATCTATTGTATGTAGAATCTGTTCAGTGGCTCTAGAGATTTCATGATAATTGAATACATCATTTCTGGATTTTATATATTAAGACTAGGAGACACCCCTACAATCTTCATGTGCCAATCATGTCACTCTTGTACAATGAAAAATTACATTCAATATCACTGCGCGTGTATGGGCGGGTTAGGCTAAAGTAAAGTAAATATGATACGAAACACGATTTGACTATCATGATACAGTGGTATTGTGTATGTATATATATATATATATATACACACACACACACATTTTATGATAATGGTTTAATACAATAGTAAACTCTCGATTTAACAGACTAAATAGAGTTGACTCTCGTCCGTTAAATCAGGGTGAATTCAGTCCAAGCTGTTATGAGTGATTGCCACGCCATACTAAAAACTGTGAAGCTGCAAACTAATTAATTAATTGTAACTCAACAATCAATAAAATATCAAATATATATATTGTATAAAAATGACTAACCCATAATGATAAAAGGTTTTATGATATACTGTACTGAATAATAATAATGACTATATTTGGATTTTTTGAAGTTTTCTTAGGAAAACTACAATGTTTTATAAATTAATTTTTGTATAAAACTTCCTTCATGGGGGTACAGTATATATCAATTTAGGTACTGAAATACAGCTACGAGTTGTCCGTTCAATCGAGCTCCATTAAAATGAGGGTTTACGGTACTACTTTACATGTATGGTTACTTTACATTATATAAACCACTGTACTTTTATATAATTAACGATTTGTCGAAAAATTATAATTTTTACACCAATGAGTGTAAAAGTTACTGCTGGGTACTTTCCATGTTTGAATATTTACATGTCTGGTACTTACGTTGCTTGGACCTGGTTGCTTCAGATGAATTTCCTCTACTTCTTTATCAGTGTTTATTGTAGGCCCAATTGGATCTACTATGTCGAGTTCACTAATGTCATTTTCTGATTCAATATCAGAAAAAAAGGAAATTTAAGCAGGGTCAGCATCAGAATCGTGCTCATAGGAAAAGCTGTCATTTTCATATAAGCCTAATTCTTAACTAGCAAGCTCTAAGAAGGTTCTAAACATTTTCGTCATAATGTTCTTCAAACATTATCACATAACTAAATAAACATCAAATAAATAATAACACTTGATGATATAAACACAGTAATAAACAATGTATCAGTATAAAACAAAATGGTAACTAGAAACATTAACAACAAATGTAAACAAGCCACTGCCATTCAAGGGCACAGACGCTGGCCAAGATGAAGACGGCGCGAGTGCTGTCACGACCGTAAACTGATTCACTATACTGGGAAACAGGTGTATAAAAATTCCACTAAATTTCAATAGCAGCCAAGACATTGTATTTTAGTTGTTAGTACAACTCACACAGGTGGCAGAAACATTGCTACCATCACTAATACTCATTTTACAACAATAACAACTTCAAAATGAGTTTACAAGGGAGTAGCAGTGAGGGCACTACACATGGGTAACGAGTTTACTTGAATGTAGTAGTTATGGGGTTAACTAAATAGTACAGTCTGTTATATAACATTGCACCAACTTGCATCTGAAATTACAAGGGAGTAGCAGTGAGTTTACTTGAATGTAGTAGTTATGGGGTTAACTAAATAGTACAGTCTGTTATATAACATTGCACCAACTTGAATCTGAAATTACAAGGGAGTAGCAGTGAGTTTACTTGAATGTAGTAGTTATGGGGTTAACTAAATAGTACAGTCTGTTATATAACATTGCACCAACTTGAATCTGAAATTACAAGGGAGTAGCAGTGAGTTTACTTGAATGTAGTAGTTATGGGGTTAACTAAATAGTACAGTCTGTTATATAACATTGCACCAACTTGAATCTGAAATTACAAGGGAGTAGCAGTGAGTTTACTTGAATGTAGTAGTTATGGGGTTAACTAAATAGTACAGTCTGTTATATAACATTGCACCAACTTGAATCTGAAATTACAAGGGAGTAGCAGTGAGTTTACTTGAATGTAGTAGTTATGGGGTTAACTAAATAGTACAGTCTGTTATATAACATTGCACCAACTTGAATCTGAAATTACAAGGGAGTAGCAGTGAGTTTACTTGAATGTAGTAGTTATGGGGTTAACTAAATAGTACAGTCTGTTATATAACATTGCACCAACTTGAATCTGAAATTACAAGGGAGTAGCAGTGAGTTTACTTGAATGTAGTAGTTATGGGGTTAACTAAATAGTACAGTCTGTTATATAACATTGCACCAACTTGAATCTGAAATTACAAGGGAGTAGCAGTGAGTTTACTTGAATGTAGTAGTTATGGGGTTAACTAAATAGTACAGTCTGTTATATAACATTGCACCAACTTGAATCTGAAATTACAAGGGAGTAGCAGTGAGTTTACTTGAATGTAGTAGTTATGGGGTTAACTAAATAGTACAGACTGTTATATAACATTGCACCAACTTGAATCTGAAATTACAAGGGAGTAGCAGTGAGTTTACTTGAATGTAGTAGTTATGGGGTTAACTAAATAGTACAGACTGTTATATAACATTGCACCAACTTGAATCTGAAATTACAAGGGAGTAGCAGTGAGTTTACTTGAATGTAGTAGTTATGGGGTTAACTAAATAGTACAGACTGTTATATAACATTGCACCAACTTGAATCTGAAATTACAAGGGAGTAGCAGTGAGTTTACTTGAATGTAGTAGTTATGGGGTTAACTAAATAGTACAGACTGTTATATAACATTGCACCAACTTGAATCTGAAATTACAAGGGAGTAGCAGTGAGTTTACTTGAATGTAGTAGTTATGGGGTTAACTAAATAGTACAGACTGTTATATAACATTGCACCAACTTGAATCTGAAATTACAAGGGAGTAGCAGTGAGTTTACTTGAATGTAGTAGTTATGGGGTTAACTAAATAGTACAGACTGTTATATAACATTGCACCAACTTGAATCTGAAATTACAAGGGAGTAGCAGTGAGTTTACTTGAATGTAGTAGTTATGGGGTTAACTAAATAGTACAGTCTGTTATATAACATTGCACCAACTTGCATCTGAAATTACAAGGGAGTAGCAGTGAGTTTACTTGAATGTAGTAGTTATGGGGTTAACTAAATAGTACAGACTGTTATATAACATTGCACCAACTTGCATCTGAAATTACAAGGGAGTAGCAGTGAGTTTACTTGAATGTAGTAGTTATGGGGTTAACTAAATAGTACAGTCTGTTATATAACATTGCACCAACTTGCATCTGAAATTACAAGGGAGTAGCAGTGAGTTTACTTGAATGTAGTAGTTATGGGGTTAACTAAATAGTACAGTCTGTTATATAACATTGCACCAACTTGCATCTGAAATTACAAGGGAGTAGCAGTGAGTTTACTTGAATGTAGTAGTTATGGGGTTAACTAAATAGTACAGACTGTTATATAACATTGCACCAACTTGAATCTGAAATTACAAGGGAGTAGCAGTGAGTTTACTTGAATGTAGTAGTTATGGGGTTAACTAAATAGTACAGTCTGTTATATAACATTGCACCAACTTGCATCTGAAATTACAAGGGAGTAGCAGTGAGTTTACTTGAATGTAGTAGTTATGGGGTTAACTAAATAGTACAGTCTGTTATATAACATTGCACCAACTTGAATCTGAAATTACAAGGGAGTAGCAGTGAGTTTACTTGAATGTAGTAGTTATGGGGTTAACTAAATAGTACAGTCTGTTATATAACATTGCACCAACTTGCATCTGAAATTACAAGGGAGTAGCAGTGAGTTTACTTGAATGTAGTAGTTATGGGGTTAACTAAATAGTACAGACTGTTATATAACATTGCACCAACTTGCATCTGAAATTACAAGGAAGTAGCAGTGAGTTTACTTGAATGTAGTAGTTATGGGGTTAACTAAATAGTACAGACTGTTATATAACATTGCACCAACTTGCATCTGAAATTACAAGGGAGTAGCAGTGAGTTTACTTGAATGTAGTAGTTATGGGGTTAACTAAATAGTACAGTCTGTTATATAACATTGCACCAACTTGCATCTGAAATTCCCGAAAGAAACAAAACTAATTTGTGGTATAACTTCTGAATAGTTAAAGAATGTTAAGAAAAATTCTCATAAATATAATAAACTGTGTATCCATGAATGAAGTTGTTTGCTTATCTCAAGATATCATATTTCTCTGAAAAATGTATTTATTACCTAAAATACAACTGTGATATGTAATATATTAATGCCATTAGGATGAAATGTCCATAAATTAGCAAAAGTTAGCGTAAGATGTTGATTAATATTAATACTATATACTATTTTGTTTGAAGTTGTTAATGGTGGAGTGTCTATTGTGATTGTAAGAAATGATTTGGTATTTTCATGCGATGATAGAAAATGGCCAATCAATCTATTTGTGATGTGTTGTTTAATGTTAACGATCAGCTATAGTTTTATATCCATTTTAAATTGCACTGGAAGGTGATAATTAGTTTTAACCTGAATTATGTTTATACCTCAGTGGAACATGACAAGTGATACTGACTTTTAACTCTGGGTCTGTTTTCCAAACTACAACCTAGTTTATATATCTAAACATGAATTTAATGTAAATTTATATTAAATTCATGTTCAATCATCTGAATCAGGTAGTAGTTTTGAAAAGCACAAATTAGGTAAAAGGGGGAGTCGTGGCAGTGGTGTACATCTTAGTTTTAGTTGGTTCTTTGGCAGCTACTTTATGACCTATAACCACCGAGAGTTCTTAGCTACAGTAACAACAAAGAAATGCTGTTAGAGGGAAGACCTGAGTGTCAATGCTGTTATTTTAAAGTTCAATATAATTGTCTATTTGCAACTTTTGTCACTTATTTAGAATTGCAAAAATGATTTTAACACTTTCAGTAAGTCAGATACGGATGATGCTGAACAAAATGTAGGAGATTGCATGCATCTAATGAATCAACAGGAAATAATTAAAACAAAAAGTTGTTTGAATGATTTATAAGAGCATTTTGCATTGTACATCACTGTTTCAACATGCATACGATATTGCTCTTATGTTTGGGGCAGTTTCGTACTAAGTAGAGTTCCATTAAACTCTTAATGTTACGTAAGAAAATAAATGTACTTATTCTATAAAAAATGTTTCAAGGAAAAATGTGTTAAAAATTTACTGTTTTGTATTTAACATCTCTATTGTCAATCTCCCCTCCCTGATTTTTATTTTTCATTCATTTAATTTTCCATGTTCAAACATTTAATTAAGAATGTCTAGCGTTAGTCAGCCAAACTTATCCTGAACTGCATCTTCACAATTATTAGTTAAACCTTACAATGATTATATTCTTATTCCATCCAAACATGCTTGTTATTTTGATACTCGATGTATTAAAAAACAACAGTCAGTTTTAAATGACACAGTTGTCCAGTGGTTAGTTATATTTATTTATTTAATTTTTTATTATTAATTATAATAAAATTTTTATGTACCTTTTTCCTTGTGAACTGAGCAACATTTATTAAAAAATAGATTACTTTTTTAGTTTTTACTACATACAACATCTAATGTTAAATTCTATATATTAGATGTTAACATTAGAGAATTTAACATTAGATATATATAGTTATTATAGTTCAGAAGCCATGGTTTGCTTTTAGTAGTAATAGGTTGAAATAATTTAAGGTCTATATTTTCAAAAAGTTTCAGATATTGGCTTTAAAATACTACATCATCAATCAGTTAGTAAAAAATAATATTTCCAGGATTATAACTAAGATAATATAAAGTTAATTAATTGTAATGAGTTATTACTGAACAGAACCAGACATTGCTTCTTCTAGTTTATATTTTTAAAAGCACATACAAATTTACAAGATAATATTTCTAAAATTAAGTTTACTGTCATTTTGTCTTATCAGTTTTTTTCATTGAGCCAGATAAAGTGAAGATTAAATAATTTCAGTCAGGAAAAAAATATGTGCTGTTTTATTGATGATAATTCTGTAATTCTTTGATAAAAGTTGTTCAGCATGCCTAATGAATAGTACGCCACACTTACTTTTACTTGGTGATTCTTATTCATTGTTTATATTTTATCTTGAACTAATTATTAAGATTAAGGTACTAAAGCTACTTTTAATAAATATAAATAATAAAACTGAAAGAAGATTCTTTCTATCACCTCAGTGTTTACAGTAAGCTTGTCGTCATAATCTGAATCAGGCCGTAAGTCTCAATGAACCACCTGGCTGATAACTTGGTTTATCATGGATCACCAAACATGACTGTCCTGGAAAATGTTCATATGCATTCGTGTGAATTGCAAAGTAGTTTGGGTTTGGCTGACTTTTTAATGTAATTTTTATGCCATATTGTTGAATAATATTTATATATTGTTTAGCTTTCTTAATTGACTGTGTCAAACTCCTGTGTGCGTCAGCTGAGTTCAGCTCATTCTAGTAGTACACTTTAAAGTCAAAGTTGACAGAAATTGGAGGAAAACTGAGGACTTGATTCCTTTGATTTCTTCTCTCAGGACTTCATTTGTCAATGTAGCCACCAAAACGTCAGCAATTATTTTATGTTGTACACTGCAGTTTGACATGGCCAAAACCAAAGGCTAAGATAACTAAAATATTGTAATTGATGAACTATTTCTTGGATCACTTAGTCACTAACTATACAAGTTATAAAAATATTTAATACTATTTACGAATATCAAATACTACTCATCTTTAATTTTGTATTTTTTACACAGTGTTGAAATTGTTTTACTAGATTGTTTTGTAAAATATGAAAGATTTCTGCTCAACTCAAATATTATAAACTACTTTTAATTTAGGAATACAATCAAGTATTTATATTCAATTTTGTTTTGCACCAGAATTTCAGAGATTAATTTATTTGTTATAAAAATAGTCTATTGAAATAAAGTTTTATTTAATATTAATTGTTTGTTATATTACCATTCCCAGCCATATTACTTTATACTTTACCTATAATTTCCCATTTGTTACATGGCCTATAATTTTCTTAACGTTTGTTACACTGAACATGACTAAGATTGCACATACTGTGATGCTGAATTGGGGTGTATGAACATACATGGGTATGTGTAATTTAATTTATATGGTATTTTATTTCAAGTTTAGATATAGATAGACAAAGGATTCCTGGTAGTCAATCTGTAGACTTATTTGTATAGCTGCATGCAATGCTGACACTAGTGTGCCCCGCCATGGTCTGTATAGCAGGATGACCATATAATTCTGATCGCCGGTCCCAACGATGCTTATTCTGAGAAAACTATTAATAAATATATATTTACATGTTAAATCAGAACTGCAAACTATAAAAACTTGTAAAGTTCTTCTTCTCAGAATTTCCTTCAGAAGAATCCTGGCCCTGTTTCATAAAAATACTGAGTATAATATGAAAACTAATTTACACAGTTTTTAACTTTCCAGAACTATAAGAAAGGTCACTTTAATGGACATTACAGCTCTTCATAGCATTGTGTAAACATATAAGTTATTCATATGAACTGGTTTGGCAAACAAGCAAGGAATATGTCTAAGAAAATTTAAGGAGTGATGCTTTAGTCCAGGAAATGAATCGAGAATTGTGTCAGATGACAAATCAAGTAGGTTCATTTTATCAAGCATTACATAACAGTATAAGAGTGCATGATGCTGCTCACATGAGATAAATTCAGTTAAAACCCGCTGAAGGCCTTCTGATCACCATACAGCAGCAGACAAACATATTTTAACAGGAATAGTTGTTGTTTACTGAAGTGACATATTAGATGATTTTGATCATACTATTTCAAATAGACAATTACAATATTTCTTTATTTACATATTTGTTAAGAACAGTAATTGCATCATAAATACAACTTAAAGTAAATAAATAAACGTAACGGTAACCATGATAAACACACAGTTATTGCCGGTGACTTACTTTAAGTTTATGAAGGAGAGGACGACAATGGCAGCATTAACTACTAGCAGTGTCTTACAAAGCAATATTATTATTAATAATGGGACAAGTAGGAAAATGTACACTCGTTAGTGGAAGAAATAGGTTAAAAAATGAATCTTTTTCTCATAAGTTTTTGAAAGTTGATTGTGATAAGTCTAATAGGTTTTTATTTTTTATAACTGCCGTGGTGTCATCAGCGAGAGAATCAGCTCACTTTTTATTGCCATATGTATGTCATTTATGTATATTAAAAAAAGAAAAGGTCCCAAATCCGAGCCTTGTGATACACCTAAATTAACTATTTTCCATTTGGAGCTGTGTTAAGCGTTATTTAAAAAAAAAAAACAAATGTCCTTTGTTTACAACTCTGGAGATATGACTGTATCAAAGATAACATGGTCCACTAATTTGATATCCCTTAATTTTTTATTAGAGTATATAATGTTCAACAAAGTCAAAGGCCCTGGACAGGTCATAGAACACCCCAGCGGTGCTCAATTACCCATTCAAAGCCTAAGACACCTCATCCACAAATTTTATTAATACCGATCCTGTATTTAAACCTCTCCTGAAGCCGAATTGATTTTCACATATTAGACAATTGCTGATGAAATATTGTACCGATCTAATTAAAATGATTTTTTCAGTTTTCTTTGAAAAATTACTAAGAATAGATATAGGGCGCTAGTTGTTTATTTCTTTTTCAATACCGTTTTTGAATATGGGAAAGACATGGGAATATTTTTTTAGGGAAAACACCTGTACTCTTTTGTATAATTACTAGCAACGTGTGGGTTAGCCCTCTTAAAAATAGGCACAACATTTGATGTTTTCATTTTTTCAGGGAAACACCCTGTTTCAAAAGACTTTTTAATGATTCCAGCCAGGGCATCAGTGGCACCATCGACACATGATACAAGCAGGCTACAAGGAATCTTGTCAACTCCTCTTAGATCTCAGGGAATGTATCACCTCAGTAGCAGACATAGGAGCCAGGACAAAGTTTCCCTCTTCCAAGTCAACCGGAAGAACAGGGACGGAGCTATCAGTCGCTAATCTTAAAATTTTGTCCACAAAATGGTTTACTATAGTATGGGGATTATTAACTATCACACTGTTTATTTTCAGGGTTAAGTTTTAGTGGGTATAATAATTTTCTTCACTTAAAGAACGCACCACAGCCCATGATTCTTTATTTGTATTATTAGAGTTCATTATTTAATTCCCATAAAGTCTCAGCAATAAGAAATTAGTGGATCTTTTGGCCCTGCAGTAGGCCAATAAAGATTCAACAAAGCATCATGGGAATGACATACCTCATTATTAATCCACAAATTGACCTCACTCTTAATCTTAAGAGTACAAGTTGGGAGACTTATATTAAGAATATGCAAGAAACTGGCATATAAATAATTAAAAACATCAACAGATGATTCGATATTACTAACAGTGGGCATCCAGTCCTGCTGCTACTCAAAATTTGAAGCATAACATAAGTGTTAGAAGTAAATTTTCCTCTGGAAACCTTATTTGCTTGATTTCTTTTGTCAATGTTACAGAACATGTAAACAGATAGTAAATAAAGGTCAGACAAATAAACGAGTACAGCATATGGTTCATGAAATAAACCAAGAACACCATAGTCAACAACAAAATAGTCCAACTGAGAGTAGGTATCATCACTTATCCTAGTAGGCCCATTAAATAATATATAAAGGTTATGGCTATCCAATAAATCATGTAACAATTAACTCCTCCATGAGTGTTCAAGGTGGTTGACATTAAAACCAGCACATATAAATAAAGAAACATAAATTGATTTCCCACTCAATTTAGTCTGGTAAGCTTTGATATATTTTTAAGCATGAATAGTATTTATTACATTATTTATTATTTTAATAGGTCGTCATTAAGATTAAATTTTTTCTTCATTTGTAAGCATGCAGATAGTATTTATTATGTAAAATATTGTTTTATATTGGAGCTCTATTTAAATATATATGATGTTCTCTGTACAAGCATGCATGGTATTTATTGTATAATTTAGGCCTATCGATGATTATATGCTTGCCATAATTTATTTTAATATTTATTTTCAAATGAAGTACGCATCGTACGCAAATTATATATCTAATGACTCTAGTTTTTCATTTCTAAGCTGTCTACTAGTGTTTATGCCGTTTATTTGCTTAGTTAATTGTAACAAAATTGAAATGTTTCATGTATAATATTTATTATCAAAATGTAAGGGGCTTGAGAACAAAAACCAATTTATTTTTAGTAATATATTAGCAGATAATTATAAAATATTAGCATTGACTGAAACTTTTCTGAATTCAAGTATAAATACATCGGAGTTATTTCCGGAATCATATAATGTATTTCGAAATGATCGAACGCTGGAAGCATCAGGGTTGTCGATTGGTGGTGGGGTATTGTTGGCGGTGGCAAGTGACATCGTTTGCACCCGAGTAGAAAAACTAGATATAAACACGGGAGGAATTGAATGTGTGTGGGTAAAAATACCAAACAGTAAAGGTGGGTAATTATACAAATACATATGCGTTGTTTACATTCGTCCAAGGTCACACTTTGCCACATATCAGACATTCTTTGACAGCTTACACCAAATACATTTAACTAATAATTGTAATATTATCATTTTAGGTGATTTTAATTTACAAATATACGGAATGTTTTATGATCTATCAATGGGTGATAATTTATGCAAATCATTGCTTACTTTTTTGAATGAACAAAACTTAATGTTAAGAAATAATATTTGTAACTATCAAGATAAAACCTTAGATCTAGTTATTACAAATATTGATAGCACTAATGTCACACGCTGTCAAGACCCATTAGTGGGGGAGGATCCTTATCATCCGGCATTGGAGGTGGGGTTTGCTATCGCTACTCCTTTATTTTGTAGGTCAGGGGCAAGTGCTGAAGGTGGTTATAGTTTTCATAAAACAGACTTCCTACAACTTTATCACCATATAGCTAAAATTAATTGGGATGAATTATACTCAGTTACAGATGTAAATAAGGCACTTGATATTTTTTATGATAAAATATACATAGTTCTTAACAAAACTTGCTTAAAAAAGAATTCAAAACCATGCAAGTATCCCTTTTGGTTTACAAAAACAATAATATCAAATATAAAATTGAAAGAAAAGTTACGTAAAAAATTTAAGAGGTATAATAAACAAGAAGACATTGAAAGTTTTAAACACGTTAGATCACTGGTGAAAAAAGATATTAAAGCTTCATACTCTAATTACATACATGACATTGAGGACAAAATTCAATCTAACTCTAATAAGTTTTGGCAATTTGTAAAAAGTAAAAAAACAGTTAAGAATAATATGTTAATAATGGAGTACAATGGGATGCAATTAAACAGTGGTAGTGATATTGCTAGTGCCTTTGAGCAATACTTTAGTTCAGTTTATAGTAATTATACTGAGGAACCTCTTGCAAGTAAGGTGTTAGTAGAACCCTCATTGCTGGGCGTGTCTTGCCTGTCCCTGACCCGAGTTACACGGGTGGACGTGTGTCTTGCAATAAAAAAGCTCAAATCAACATGTACCACAGGGCCAGATTTTTTGCCACAATACCTATTTAAAGGATGCGCAGATTTTTTAATTGAACCCCTTACTTTTATGTTTAATTTAAGTTTAAAAACTGGTATTTTTCCTGAAAGATGGAAAGTTACAAAGGTAACACCTATTTTCAAATCTGGTAAAGAATCTCAATTCGTTAATTACAGACCTGTTGCTATTTTATCAGTACCAGCTAAGATTTATGAGTCAATTATACACAAATTTTTATTTCATCACTTCAGTAAATACCTTTCACCCAGTCAACACGGTTTCATTCCGGGTAGATCAGTTAACACGAATTTGTTGTCTTTTACTAACTATATATCATCTGGTTTAGAATCAATGACCCAGACAGACGCCATATTTCTCGACCTGGCCAAGGCTCTTGATAGGGTGGATCATCTGATTTTGTTAAAAAATTACATTATTATGGTTTGTCTGATAGTCTAATTCACTTATTTACAGATGTAAATAAGTTGATAAATAAATAAATTGATTATTTAGATAATAATCATTTTTAGTGCAAATCTTAGATCTAGTAAAAGTCATAACATTACATTTTAATACATTAAAGTTCATTTTGTCGATTTCACTCCATTTATATACACTATCAAGATCTGCCTGCAGTCTTATTTGGTTAATAGGAAACAGTTCATATATTACAAAGGGCAAAAGTCGTCAACTTTTATAGTGCAATCAGGTGTACCTCAGGGCTCAAATTTGGGACCTTGTTTATTTACAATTATGATAAATGATTTGTGTGAGAATGTGCATTCTGTAAAAGCTTTACTTTTTGCGGACGACTTAAAACTGTTTCAACAAATATACAATCAGAATGATGCTATTGGACTGCAGGCAGATCTTGATAGTGTATATAAATGGAGTGAAATCAACAAAATGAACTTTAATGTATTAAAATGTAATGTTATGACTTTTACTAGATCTAAGATTTGCACTAAAAATGTTTATTATCTAAATGGTGTTGCTCCGTCAAGAGTGGACTTAGTGAGAGATCTGGGTGTTTATTTGGATAGCACATTATCGTTTTCAGTACATATATGTAAATGCATTGCTGGTGCAAGCCGAATGATGGGATTAATTATTAGGCAAAGGAAACATTTCAAAAGTTTAAGAACGTCAATCTTACTGTACAGAGCCTTGGTCAGGTCGAGACTTGAATGTGCGGCTCCTGTGTGGAATCCATTTTATTCAATTTATGAAGATGAGGTTGAGCGTATCCAAAAACGATTTTTACGATATCTTTTTTATAAGTCTTTTAATGTATACACCTATTTAATTCCATACAGTGAGCTGCTGGATATGTTTGGGTTTGAGAGATTAAGCCAAAGGAGACTCGTGATGGGTCAAGTTTTCCTGTGGGGCCTGGTCAGGGGGAGGGTGGATGACTCGGCCGGCTTGGAGAGTGTCTGCTTCAGAGTCCCAAACTTTGGTACCAGGAACAAACAGCTATTCCTACTGCCAAATGTTCGCACTGTTGCTCATGCATCCTTGCCTCTTTTCCGGATGATGAGTGATTATAATTCGATGCTTTCAGCGGGGATCGAAATAGACATATTTCTGGATACAGTTAGGGCTTTTAAATATAAATGTCTAATGTTTTTCAAGTCCCATTAACTAAATAATTTATTTTTCGCAAAAATGTTTATTATTTGCCTTCTATTTTTTTCATATATTTAATGTAAAATGTGCCTTTAAAAGTCTAGATCATTGTTGTATATATGTATATATATATTTTTTTTTCTTCTCATCGTACTATTTACTATATTTATATCGTTGTTTGTTTTGATTAATTGTTAGAGTTTATATTTGTTGCCTAGTGATAAGACTTAAACATAGGTTTAATTGGGTGATTATGCTGTAAACCTCCTACAAGAAAGAATAATGTATAAATGTATGAACTGCCTCAATGTAATTGGGTCTAGTACCTGTATTGGAGCATGAAAATAAAATAAATAAATAAAATAAATAAATAAAGGAGTATTAAATTTGTTCCTAAGTATAGATAATAATAAATCACAACGATCAACAAAATCCATATAATTATTGTCATAAGGTAGCCTAAAGATTACAAAAGTAATAAGCTGATATTTATTTGAAACCAGCAATCCAAGACAGAACTCAAAAGTTCAATCTGTACGTAATTCATTTATTTCACTTAACAAGGGCTTGATAGTGAGATTAGGTCCTGATTTAACTAAAAGTGCAAAACCACCACCACAATTTTCAGAAATGGTTTTATAACCAGGTACTTTGAAAGATTTCAACTTGGATACATTAAGCCATACAAAATAGTTCGGTTTTCTCCTTAAGCAGTATAACCTCCAGTTCATCGACTTCTTTTTAAAACTGACCTCATATTGTATCAAACCTGTTAAAAACCTGGAGACAACAAATTCCAGAGCCTATGAGTCTTTTTTGGGGATTAGCTATATTAATATTAAGCCTAGACCTACCTTCTGAATTTGGTCTAAGTCTGTAATTCCTAGACTGGAGAAATTTGCATACGAGGGTTCTTCAGGTCACAAATTGTTGTCTATAAGTTTATGAATGAAGAGTAACCTTGATACCTTGTAGTAAGCTTCTCACACTGAATTAGGTTCCGATCACAATCTTCAAAACCAAAGCTGTCAATATAAGTTGTTGAGTCTTCAGTTTTAATGCAGGGTTCAAGTCGCAATAAAAAGATCCACGTTTTCCTCTGTGCAATTACGAGACTGATCGAGCAGAATTTGCACTTCCCGGCTGTACTATTCTAGGAATGGGGTTTCAAGTAACACTTTTATTTTTAAGTATCACTTGTTTCCAACTATAACTATTATTTAGAGCAGGGAAATCTGTATCAATTTCACTATCGTTACAGTGACTGCAAGAGTTCAACATTACGAACACCGCCACCATCATGATTTTCTTCAACAACCAAGGCGTCATCACCAGTGCTACCACTCGATTGTAGAAGTACAGAATTATTTCCAGTAAGCACAGACGAATACAACATAAAATCGTTGCTTACATCACTAGACAATTGAGAACTTAAATGATTATTGTAAAGGTTAACTATAATAATAATTTATTTAAAAAATATATATATATATATACAAAATAAATCAATAAAATGTATCCAATCACAAAGCATTATCTTAATAACAGAAACATTAAGTATATTTACATAAACAGATTATAACAAATTAATATTACTCAGGCTGACCATTAACTGCTACTTAAAAATGCATTTAACAAAATAGAATAATCAAAAAGAAGAGAAAGGTGTGTAAAAATTTAAAATGGTAGCAAATTCAATATGTAATACAATTGTGATCAGAATATGTGTTTTAGTTGCTTTTAGAAAATGTTATCTACAAGACATAGCCTGTTTGTAGAAAATTGATGTTGCTAAATAAATTTATTAGCAGTCAGTTTCACAAAAGGTTCAGCTATTTTATTTACATAATAGTATAAACAAATATTGTAATTCCCAATAAGTACAAAGTAAAGTAACATTCTAAATAAAAATATGATAAGCAAATAAATAAGAAACAAAACCTAGAGTGAACAATCCAACAGTGCTGTACAAAACAAAATAAAAGTTAGATTCGCCTTAATTGTTTACAAAAACATTAGTTAAATTTTAATTTTTTTAGTTTAATAAATTGCATAAATAAATGATCAGCATCCTCAACTGTAAGTAGTCAAACTCTAAATTTTCATGAAAATAACTTGAAATTTTTTGCTGTTTTAATGTCAAGTGGTAGTTCGTTGAAGAACAATGGAGCCAAATATTTGCATGTTTTATTAAACACCGTGTTTGCTGGGTATTGCTACATCGTCATCAGTGTTTCTTAGTTTGTTTTGTAAATGGTGATTATGCTGTTGTTTTTACTTTGAACAAAAAATATCTTAAGAACTTCTTTGTAAATAAATAGGTTTCTCAAATTTATAATGTTTCTGTAATACTATTAGTGGGTTTAAATTGGTTATGTATGTTCCGTCCCAGCATATTATCCCATAATTTAGCCTACTATGCAACAAAGAAAAATAAATAAAAGTTCTCATTAAATCAATGTTGCACATTTTTCTTAAAAAATTAAATATCCTTAGAATATTAATTAATTTTTGTTTTACCAAGAACATATGTTTTTTCCAATTTAGCTCTCTATCAAGTGTCACACCTAAATACTTAATATACTCTTCTATTTTTGTTTCAGAACATAAACTATTGCATACTTTATTATTACAAAGACAATCGATACATTTATAAACAATTTTTAACGAAAAATTATAATTTCCTCTAGGACTGAAATTTATATAATTAGTTTTCTTAACACTTAGTACAATTTGGTTGTCTATAAACCACCAAGCTAGTGATTCAAGATCTGAATTTATCTTGATTCTTATTTTGTCCCAGTTGTCTCCAATATAACTAAAATCAGGTTCATCAGCAAGAGATATTACCTGTCTTCTGCATAGATCATTTACACAAATTATAAATAATAAAGACCCCAAAACTGAATCCTGAAGTGCACCACATTTAATTTTTCCAAAATTGCTGTAGACGTTGTTAATTTTAACTACTGTTTCCGATGAGACAAAAAACTGTTAAACCATTCATACGCAATCCCCTAATACAGTCAATTTCTTTAGTACTAAATACACAATTAAACAATTTCTTTAGTAAAATATCATGATTGACTGTATCAAAGGCTTCTGTTATATCCAAGAACAATCCACTAACACACTTTCCATCATTTATACCACTTGATACCCTATTCATATATTCAACTAGAGCAATTTCTGTGTTTAGCCCATGTCGAAAGCCAAACTGATTCATACTAAAAGAGGATATATTTCAAAGAAAATTTACCAACTTTTCTTTGATTATATTTTCAAAGATTTTAGAAGGAAGATAGATAAATATTGTTCTGTAATTGCTACAATCTGTTTTAATATCTTTTTTGTAAATAACTTCCGGTGTTATTGTAGTCACATTTTTATTTAATTTCTTAACATCACGAGATATAGTTTCTAGCTTGCATTTAATAAGAGCATTGTCAGTAATAATGTGTTTAACAAGATTAAACTTTTTACCGATGTTTTCAAATAAGTTACAGTTGTCGTTGAAGCTTTTGGTATAATCCTTCAGTGAGCTTAACTTGTTATCACAATCCACACAAAACCATTTAGATAGATCACCCAACTCAGATATGGCCATATTTATTCTCTTCCATGGGCACACATTCAATATGAAACGACTTATCACAAAATCCACCACATGAAATACCGAGATTACTTTTATTTATCATTTTTTCGCACACGCCACAAGGATACCGAACTGGTCGACTCGACATCTTGACCCAACTTGTATGGGATGGCAGGTTATCTTTTATTTCCGAGCCACATTTAAAAATAGCGTTGTCTACACATAGTGGACAGCCAACATACGATTATGCTTTCAACAATCACTTTTTGTGTGCTAAGGGTTGGGAAGTGCCGCGCAGTGTGAGTGGTATCGTTTGATATTATGTGCGACGGTTATGTGTCTATCGGCTCTTTGAATTTTACATGACTGTTCTCTGGAAGTAACGTAAATTACTTTTTTTGGGTTTTCTAGATTCTCGTTGTTAGTTTTGTCCCCCTACCCTTTAATTGTTCACACCTATCCTAGTAAATGTTTCTTGCCTTTCTTGTTCTTTTAAGTGCTGCTCTTCTGGCGACAAATCAGTAGATTTTCTCAGGAGTTAGAATGTAGTAGTACTGTAATAAAAAAAATCAAAATAAATATTTGTTATTTGTTTCCTGAGGCAGAATCATGCAAAAGAATCATTCAAAATACTGCAAAATAATAATATGACATAAATTATATCAGAACTTTATCTATTCTGAAATACTCAGAAGAAATTAGATTACTATAATTTTTTCATATCTCAAAAGTAAATTTTTTATTTTCCTCCTTTATTTGAGTAAAATTTTTAGTTTTGTTTTGATTTTCAATATAGTATTTTAACACGAAGTAATGTTGAATTTAAATTATTTTGTTGAACAAGTATTATTTTCTTCGATTTTCAATTAGATTTTAATAAATAAGATATTTTAGAAGATTTTTATTTGCTCCTGTGTTTGAGAAATCAGAGATAACAAAAATTAATTTGTAGCTATGCTTTTGTTTTTGGAGAGTATGTTACAAAAACTATTACAAGACTGATGACCTTGACCTAGAAACATCCCTAACTCTTGCTGCTGAAGCAGGCTATGCACTACTGACAGAGAACAACAAACTTAGACAAGACATACAAATTCTACAAGAAGAACATGTAGAAACTATAATAATAATAATATCTTTATTTCTCTTTTTTTACATAACTTACACATTACATAAATTCCCACGATACCAGACTGACCTTGAAATCACAGTTACACCTCTGTATACAAGAGAACAAATATGTGCACATATATGTACAAAATTTAATGATGTTTCAGCATATTAATTAAAGAGAAACCTCCCAGGCTATGCCTGATTGGAGCATATATTAAATTATACATTTACAAAAATATAGCAGCAGCAGAACATTTATATTACTATAAATACATAAAATCATTAATTAATGAAACTCTTAATGAACTCTTAAAGAACTGGAAACAAAGACAGGAACTCTAACATGGGTGTATTGAATACTGTGGTTCTTCTTGTCGAAGACTGTCCCCCTCCTACCTCCACCCACACAACTTGTTTTCAGATGTCTGTTATTTTCCAGCTGTCTCTTATAGCTTGGACCGAGACTGCCACCACTTCCAAGACTCGCTTTAAACTGTGTGTTCTTGTCCATGAAGCCTTTTTCAGTAAAATTGCCACCACCACGACTAACAGAAGATACAGCCACCAGATGATAGCCGCTTACGAACAGGGCCACTGCCTTGTCACCAGTCAGCCCATGCTCACTAAGACACACTATGTTCACATGCTCATCATGTAAAACAACCTGAAGCTGTACTATTTTATTCCTAAGACTTTGCATATTTTGGTCGAAAATGTTAAGGTACTTCTGCTCTGATTATTCAAACTAGCCTCAAAAACCATGCTACAGAAAACCTAATTCGTATAAGGAACAACAGACACTTAGCTAATATGTTGTCTTTATGAACAGCATTTATGTCTTTATGAATGCTATTAACAATTCTAAAAACATAAGAGGAATCTGATGAATCTCGGGATGACACAATTTAGCATACAGGATTAGTGACTGGGGAAAAAGGTCTGAGACAACGCAAGCCAGAAGGGCCAGATGTATGCAGTTCAATGTTAACCTGTCCCTGTGGCAAGCTGATGTGGTGAGCGGTGGGGAGAACTCGCTCCAAGAGATGCATAGGTGGGGAGTGTTATTTAAAAGCTTTGGGTATATCACCATTTGTTAATATGGCATTGAAAACTGTTAAAAGCCAATGTTTCACTTTTGTGGAATTTTTTTTAAATCCTGGGAAGGTGTCATCCATTCCGGATGCCTTCCCTTATTCAGTATTTATATTACGTTTTTGTCAGAAGGTTTGTGGGCTGACTTAGATAAGCCAACAATGCATTTTGCTATGTCCATAGGTCTTGTTTGGAGCCCAGCACTATTTCCAAGGGGCTTACCAGTGGAGAGTTTTCGGAGTAAGGACCAAGCCTGCCTGTTATTGTGAGTAAAATTTAGGTTTTTATTTCATTTAGCCACTTCTCTCTTCTATAATTATTGACAGAGTGCAGCAAGGAGCCAGCTGTGTCAGTTTTCTGTGTTCTTAAATTCCTTGTATTCATACTCACATTCTCGTCTCCATCCTTGCATGTATTCTTTTCTGAAGCCTCTAGGGTTACAAACCTTAGCAGATTAAATGACAAAGCTAGAAAAACCATCATAATTATTTTTTAAAGGTAGAATGAACCTAATGCCATCTTAAAGCCTTAATACAAAGGCCTATCAGTCAGCTTTGTTAACCCTATATCTGGGATTATGACACTAAACATGTGTTAGCACAAGTTGCGCCACTGGCAGCTTTCACGTGCTAAAATTTGTCGTTTTTGACTAAGATTGAAGCTTAGCTATCTTGCTGGTAACAAGTCGTTCTACTATAGATCTATAGGAAATTGCATTGTCTTTATATCGGTTTTATAAGTGCATATAAGATATCATGATTTCTTGGTGCAATATAAATTCATCCTCATAAACGGAAAGGACCATAGGATCGTGCTATATTATTATTTTGGCAAGAAAATAGTATTATTAGACCATTATAAGCTCTAAGAAATTATGAATAATATTTTTGCATAAAAAGTTTAGCTTGCAATATTTTTTTCTATTAACAATTTATTTCGAAATAAACTCTAACAAATTATATATCTACTTACTCGGGAGAAAGTATTGTACAATAACAGATACAGCAAAAAATCCCGAAAATGTTTTTGTAATTTTTATATGCTTTTGAACTTAGAACTTTTTTTTCAAAAAATATGTTCAAAATACATGTTCCGCTTATAAATTTCTAAAAAGTGCAATTTTAATTTTTTTCTATTTGAAAGATGATTCTCGTTGATAATAAAATTTACCTTCAGGATAAATACAGTTCAAAGCAATCTAATACATCTTGGAATTTTTCCAAAAATGTTGTATACCAGGTATAAGGGTTACAGTTACAAAAACACAATGTGCATCAACTGAACATTTTCACTCTACTTGGGATATCAATTCTTTATGTTTTTATCCCAACTCTAATAATTTTATACCAAAGTATGATTTATGATAAGAAAAATGATATGCAGTTTTATTTTGTACGGCTTCATTTACTTTTTTTTAATTTTACAAAAAAGGCTTACGTCACACCCAAAACAGGCGTTCCGGTACACACTTTTTCTAGTGTCCCGGATCTAGGGTTAAAGTTCCATCTGGACTAGAGAAAGATTGCACAACAGGAACCTGAATTCCTACAGATTTCAGAACAGGCCTGTATTTTGAATAGGGGAAGGCCTCATAATAATTAGGGGTTTATTATAGCAGAAGCATAAGTCCCGGCAAAAACTCTGAAGCCAACTAGCTGAGAAGAAAGTACTTGTTCTTTAGCATCAAATACAAATCATCAAACTTATTTCTTTACCATCAAAAGTTGGTTTCAGGCCTGTTGGTTAGGTTTTAACCATTATCGTCATACGGTGAATAACCCCACTAACTGTGATGATTTTTAAGTCCCCAACATAAAGGACAGAGTGTTTGAAAACTGCAAGTATTGCAATTGACAATAAGATATAATGTGGTTTGAACACACTATGGTAGTCAGACACTTATTGCCAATATGAAAATATTGTCATGACATCTTTAGTTTATAGTTTTAATCTCATCAATGCCAAGCGTACGTACATCGCTAGACCATAAGCTTTATGTATGATTGCCTCCACCAGTCTATACCCAGGAATATCGCCTCTTGCACTACATTGTAGTTATTTAATGTGTGTTTCTTGGAGTGCAAGGACATCAACAATGTTTTCTGAGAGGATTTTCGCTAAACACTCACACTTAGCTCTACTCAGACCCTCAACATTTAAATGGCATATATTCAAAACAGAACCTGGAAAATATTTTATAATTCTATTATATATGTTATATATTTTATAGTTTATATTATATGGAAAATATCTTAATAATTTTGCTGGTCCTGAGACTTTTTTTTTTTTTTGTAACTGGAAGGACAATTTAGCTATTAAAATTTTCGTTCATTTAGCAACACCCAGGGGACACATACAGCTGCAAGCTCAATTCAGGATTACTGTGGATGTCAACAGCATCATTCCCAACCCTGCAAAGCAACAGAGAAACTATCTAATTTATTTATCTCTTGGCTCACCTTCTCAAAACCAAGGTTTGACATTTTATGGACATGTATGTACACAAAATCTAAATAACATGGCTTATGCACAATGTTATGGCATATATGAGAACCCTGAAGAGTATACCATGGATACAAGAAAAAGAAAGAAAAAAATACTGAAAATGCTCAATTAAAATCTGTACAAATAGCAGACAGTATTAGATGAAGGATAAACTACTGGGTAGTACAGCCAAAGAACGAAGTTCCAAAGAAACCAAGAACCAAATGGTCTGAAGAAAGGAGGATAGTCCATTATGAATTACGAAGGCGAATCATGAATGCACTGTGTAATCCTACCGGTTGCGTACACAAATAATAATGTATTATATAAATTCATTATTAAACTTGGGAAACCTTAATTTTACTTGAGCAATGAAGAGTGAACCTAGACAATGTTTTCACAGTAACTAGTAGCGCTATAACTTCCATCTGATTTACGATGATTATGGCTGATTTTACTGACAGGTGATGTGGAACGGAGGGTCATTGATGTGACTCATTCCAAAAAGGTTATTTCTTTGACCTTTCTAATGCCTGCAGTATTAGTGGCAAGAGGTTAGATCTTTAAATTTACGAGTAATGCAAGGACAATGGTATTTCCCTTGTGTGCCCCAAAGATTGACATGTGATCTTTCGTAATATTTAATAGTAACCGTGAATATTTATTTCTAAATATATGACAATGTTTTCATGTAAGCATATTAATTACCATCTTGCGACACTCACTGGTTAATTTTCATGATAAAAGTGTTAGTAAAATAATACGCTTGTCTTGAATTTTAGAACTAGGAAAGTTCACTGTTGTTAATACCATATTTTAACCAAATCTCAAAAAGTTACTGATATTCTAACATAAGCAATATTAGTCTTACATTTGTCTTAGATTTGTAAAATCAAAGGATAAGAATAAAAATGCATTATAAGTTTACAGATTTATTGACATATTGAGTTAAATAAATATTCCTTTTTCTCTAATAAATTATTAGCTATAAAATAGAACATTAAATGCATAACTAATCAAATATATTTGAAATATTACAACATTATGAAATTAAAATAACAATTTGTACTGAAATTGGAATGTATTTAATGTATGAGTAAATTGTGTTCTAGAACAAATGGAATTATTAGAATAATAAACAATGATTAATTGTACATAGTACTTAAAAACTTATTATCAACTAATTATAAAATATATTTTTACCAAACCCAATGAAAAATATGATATAAGAGATTATGTAATGTAAATACAACAAACTGACCCTGTATCAATTTTTTTTTAAATTCAAAATAATTCATATTGATTTTAAACTAAAAGCTCCTACACATTGTGATTCCTAGATTAATATTATGTAAAGGCTACAGCAGAGCGATCTGAAACAAAACATAACACTTGTATTAGTGCACTATAAATGGGCGTGCTTGAGTTGCAACAATCTACTAGCAGCCTTCCCATCAACATTTATCAATAGTTTCCAAATCTCAAATATATTTACATACTAAGTTTCATGATTTTACCTTATGTAACTTCTGAGATATTAAGCTATTTGTAAAAATTATTTAGAGAAATCTTCCAACAGAAAACGGAGGGAGATAGGCCACATGTTCAAATGGCATTTTTTGTTTCTTTTAAACCTTAGAAATAACCTCCTGAAATGTAGTTGCCTACTGTCTGATTCAAAAAGTAATGTCCTTGAGTTTGAACCTCTGCTACAAAATAAATACTCATCCGATTTCATTATGTTGCACACCAAAATGTAGCTTATTTAATTTGACGTAATATCATATAACTTGCATATTTTTTGAAGACTTTAAGAATTTTGTATAACGGGTAGAATAAAAAAATAAAAAAAACAGAAAATTTGAGCACTTTTGAAGTAAAGCTCAAATTAAAAAATTTATAAGACAAAAACTACTAAAGATAAAACAATGTAACTTTAACCACATGTGAAAAACATTGTTTTTTTGTAGTCTGTCCAAATTATAGAATTTTAAAATATTTTTTTAATTTTTGTAAACCCTTGCAATCTTAAAACTGGCTGATCATACAAACTTCCAAAATTGTTCAAAAATACCAGATGTAAAAATAAAGTAAGTATATAAGACAGTA
Source organism: Stictocephala bisonia (assembly GCA_035578905.1). Classification (NCBI taxonomy): domain Eukaryota; kingdom Metazoa; phylum Arthropoda; class Insecta; order Hemiptera; family Membracidae; genus Stictocephala; species Stictocephala bisonia. Next base: position 57,650 of record JAQJVL010000238.1, on the reverse strand, counting down.
AGTACACAACAAAAATCTTAAAATTTTATATTACATGATAATTCAACAGGCATCCTTGTCCAGTCAATTGTGAGACTCACACGTTCGGTCACCCTTGCCGGATGTCATGCAGCTGGACTTCCATCCCGTATTAGGGGAAGTCATTAGCTATGAATGACAGGAAGACATTTTACAGCTAAAGGCTGATGAATGACTCAGAGTTACAAGAAATGTGATTAGTACATCCTGCAAATCACCAATGTAATGGGTTCCTCTCATTTTCACGTTACATTCAGCTTGTTACATGTTAAAAGTGAACATCCTGTGAACCATGCCTGCGCCTTTCTCAGAGCGAGAGATTTCTATAATATTGAGTGCGATTGCTTTTTTTAAAATTAAAGGTGAACGCTTAAATGACAAAGATATCCTGTGAATGAAAATGTGCATGAATGTTTAGGGATACCTTTACGAACAGTGAAGAAGTACAGTGCTTCAATGAAGGATATCCTGAAGAATGAAGACTCGCCAATTCCAAGGAAGAAGCCATGTATCTAACGTGGACGCCCCAGGATAGAACTGGAGGATAGAAGTAGAGGTGAACTACTTTGACTTCTACATGAAAAACATTTTTCCCACAGTCGAAGCTCTTCTAGGAGTGTTAAAATAATATATACCTGATTTTCCCGATATCTCGAAATTGACGTTGTGTAGAAGAGTAAGACAAATGAGTTTTTGCTTCAGAAAACTGAACAGAAAACCAGTGCTCATGGAATCTGTTTCAATTGCAGCATCAAGACGATCTTATCCAGAAAACATCAATCATCTTCGTTCAACTTGCTACAATATATTTTATACCGATGAAACCTGGTAGAGCCAAAACCACACAGTGAAATGAGGATTGTAGAATTCAGTGATTGATTCTTTGAATGAAAAGTTCAACAACCTTAATCAGTACAGAGCTCACATTTAAGAAATCTACGGTTGGAGGGGTAGTTTCAAGACACCTTCAGGAGCTGGGAAGAGGATAATAATTCTCTACACTGGAAACGAGAACGGTTTCATTGAGGGAGGTGAGCTGTGCTTCATTGGAAAAAAAGGTACAAGTGATTACCTCAATGAAATGAATTCAACGCATTTCGTTGAGTGCTTTAAACGTGTGTTATCAATATTACCTGAAGAATCTGCCATTATAATCAACCAAGCACCGTATCATACTATGGTGGACCGAGCAACTAAAAACCTGCAAATGTCTTGGAGGAAAAATGAGATAATCGATTAGATTGTAAAGAAGAATCTTCCTATAGCTCAAGAACCAAACATTCAACGTTTGATGAAATCCCAACTGATCGTCACGCTACTTTCTTCTTTGGAACGCCACAAAAAATCCTTGTTCAAGTGATTCGTGAACATCGTGCAGATGTGAAGCTAGTTTGGCTTCCAGTTGCACATTGCGAACCCGATCGAACTAATGTAAGCAATGAAAATAGACGTTCTTCTGAACCGAGTGATTTAAAAAAATTTGTAACATTTAATAACTCCAGATATTATAAGTGAACGCAGCCTTATACCAGAAACGGAGAGCATAGTTATAGGTCTGGATATTCTAAATAGCAATACTATGGAAACAAACCTAACCTATATTCGGCTCAACGTAGGCCTAGGCCTAACCTAACTTTTCAGAACATCAAATCTAAGCCCCAAGAAGGAAAGACAAAACAATCTTACAGTGAAGCTTTAAAATCTACAAGCAGTAAGATAATACACGGAAGTAAGGTAAGCAGTAGCAACACAATGAAGTGGCTATTTGTATCTGGACTTGACCTCTCGGTAAGTGAATCAACCATGCTTGAATATTTGAACAATTTTAAAAATTCTCAGTAACAGTGTGAACTTGTACCCTCAAAATACAGTCGTTACAAATCTTTTAAAGTTGGTGTTCCTTTTGAAATTCATGAAGAATTTTTCCAACCTGAACTGTGGCCAGAAGGTTGTGTGGTTGGCAAATATCGCCCACCTCGCCGCAGTTTTTCAGGCCCTGGCCTCAACAAAAACAGTGATCATTTTTTATCAAAAACCTTAATAAACCCGAAAGTAACATAGGCTTCAACTCGTGTTCTGAAGCATCTATCCTAGACCTATCTCAAATTGGACCTAGACTTGCAGGTAATAGTAACTCATTATCAACAAGGATTGTAACACTTAATGCACAATCATTGCGGAATAAACTGGGGTCATTGAGACAATTTTACTGGACAAACCTGCTGATGTTGTCTGCGTGTGTGAGCACTGGCTAGTGCAGGATGAGCTCCCTCTATATACTCCCGAGGGCTTTACTTTTGCAAGAGGATATTGCAGAAAGCCTCCGCTTACGCATGGTGGCTCTGGATTGTTTGTTAATGTAAATTCTGTGTTCGAGGTTATTGACATATCTAAATATTGTATCTATTTCCTGTGTGAAGCCTCTGCTATTAGGCTGACTAGTCTAAACTTTGTAATTGTAGTCATTTACCGTACACCTGACTCTAATTCAAGAGACTTTGTAAATAGGTTAGAATTACTATTAATGGAACTTTGTTAACTCAAACATAAGTTTTTAGTTGTAGCAGGTGATTTCAATATTAATATTTTAAATCTATAAAGTGACACCCAAATGTTTTTAAATATGATGAGACCTTTTGACTTGTATCCTGCAAACAGTAAACCTACAAGAAATTTGTCTTGTCTTAATAACATATTCTCAAATGTTCCAAATAATTCCCTATCATGTTCTCTTACTGAACAAAACATTATTTCAGACCATGCAGCTGTATGGGTCAATTTTTCGATACCTAAAGGCTCAATAGACCTAGCAGTAAATAACAACTTTGGGCATACCGGTAGTTTTAATAAACGTCTTGTATCAGACAATAGTGTAGACAAACTTGGCAATAGTCTAGCAAACTATGATTGGTCGCCTCTTTATGCGATCAATAATGTAAATATAGCTTTTGTATTCTTTTTAAATGTTCTTGTGTCATATTTTAATGTATTTTGTCCTGTTGTAAGTATTAAAAATAAGTTTTACTCAAACCCGAATAAGCCTCTTAACAAAAACAAGAAGTGGTTTACTCCGGAGCTTGCTATAATGAAAAAGCATCTCCTGTATCTCTTTGACAAATGGAAATTAAGCCTAAGTATAAAAGATAAAGCTAACTTCAACAATTTTAACATGCAATATAAAGCAGCTATTAGGCAAGCAAAAATCTCAGCAAATGATAATGAAATTGTTAAGTCTTCCAATAATGTAAGGCCGCTTGGCAAGTGATAAAGAAAGAATCAGGGAAGGGAAGAGTGATATGTGACATTCCTTAATCCCCCAACGAATTAAATGAATGTTTTGTAAATTTTAAGGCTAGTGTTGTCACTCCAGATGAGAACAATGTATCACATGTAGATTTCTTAAATAATTTTCAGCTTTTAACCTGTAATGCAGGTGAAAGAGAATTTGTATGGTGTCAATTAGATATAAAACAAGTGTCCTCAGCTGTACCCATAGTGAAAATATGTATGGGTATTCTAACTATGTTATCAAAAAGATTATTACAGTAATTGTAAAACCCCTTACCTATTTGATCAATTGTATGTTATATATACAATTATGTTAGTATACCCAGATTGCCTTAAAACTGCTAAAATCACTCCTGTTTTTAAAAATGGGAATAAAAGTTGTCCTAAGATAGTCGTCCGATAGCTATAGTTCCTATTGTAAGTTATAGAATCTTGTCTCTTCAAACAACTATATAACTATTTTTCAGACAACAATCTCTTGTACATACACCAGTATGGCTTTAGACTTAAACATTCAACTTCTATGGCAGTTGAAACTATTGTTAATAACATTTTGAGAGGATTTGAGGATAAACATTTAGTAGGCACTTGCCTTATATATCTAAGCAAAGCATTTGACACGATATTATCACATGAAATTCTGTGTAGTAAATTAAGTTTTTATGGTGTGAAAAATCTAGAGTTCCAGCTACTAAGTTCATACTTATGTAATAGGAAACAATATGTTACAATTGGAAGTTCATCCTCTGAATTTTTAGATGTAGTTACACAGGTGTACCTCAGGGTTCAATATTAGGGCCTTTTATGTTTCTCATGTCTGTTAATGACTTTAGTTATAACATTCCACTACTGAATGTACTGTATGCCGATGATACAACCATTATTGCCTCAAATCCGAATATTGAGGAAGTTGAGTTGCAACTCAACAGTGCTCTTTCACAAGCCAAGTCTTGGTATTCAATTAATAGCCTAGCCTTAAATGAAAATAAAACTGAATTTATTTATTTCTCATTAAAGAACAGTTTACCAGACGACTTCACTAAATCTGTAAAATTGCTGGGGTTGACCTTGGACAGCAAGTTAAGCTGGAATGATCATGTCTTAAACCTTTCAAAAAAAAAACTGTCTCGTGTAGTGTATTTGCTAAGAAAGCTTAAAAATTGTGTTAGTCACGATGTTCTATTGTTAACATATTATGGTTTATTCCACACTCACCTAAGATATGGTGTTCGCCTTTGGGGCAATTCCAGTTCATCAAACACTATTTTTCTCTGGCAGAAAAAAGCAATTAGAACTATTATGGGCATTTCTCAGCAAGGATCATGTAAATCTAGCTTTATTCAACTTTATGTACTGACACTTCCTTCAATGTATATCTTGTCTAACTTAATGTTTCTAAAAGAAAATCTAGAAAAATTTCAAACTTTTTTAGAAATGTGATTCATGTTCATGATCACTAGAAATAAGCTTAATGTTGTTGCCCCCCATGTTAGGTTATCTAAAACTCTGAAAAGCCATAGCTACCAACAATATTTATTGTTTAACAAGCTGCCACTAAATTTAAGGAATCAGCCCTTAAAAAGGTTTAAAGATTGTGTAACTTTATTTTTGAAGCAAAGTGCAGTTTATTCTGTTGAGGAATTTTTAAACTCTTAGATAATAGCCTATTGGACTATATTATAATTACTATAGTAATTAATAAATAATAGCTTTATTGATTTGTATAAAATATATTATGAATGTAACTAAACTGCTGGTCTGTTGTATTATGATGTAGCCTTTTGCTTGTATCAGGTCTAATGGCAGAACAAATCTGATTGAACTTATCTGGGCGTTTGTTAAAGCGAAAATGGCCAAAGTTAATCTGTTTAACGCTGGAAACAGAAGAAAAGAAAAGAAGAAGTATGGAAGTGATGAAGACGTTGTGCAAGAAGCCCTCCAGTCTGTGACTCCTCAACTATAGAAGAAGTGTGTATCACACATCAAGAAAATAGAAGAAGAGTACTGGGAGAAGGATGGTCTAATGGAAACAATCTACGAAGTACATCCATTAATAATCAATGATGACAACTCTCTGCTCTCTGACTCATCAGATGAAGACAGCATATTTTCAAATTAAAATGAATAAATTCAGAACAAATGAACTTTGACAGAAATTTGTAAATAATGACTATAATCTCATGTAAATATTTTGATCAGCCATGTTCTTGACAATCTATATTGAGCAACATTATTGTGTACACAATTTTAAATACTGTAAATAAGTTATTTTTTTAATTTGACAATACTTTTATAGCTATAATATTTTTAATCCTGCCGTTGGAGGTCCAAAGCCCTCATGAGAAAAGGTGATGAAAAATGGCTTAAATTTATATAGAAAACATGATTAATTACTATTCAATACTTCCACAGTAATAAACCTTTTGTGCAGTGTTTAAATACTTCCAGGCGCACGATTCCGCAACGCCGCAATGCTCAGTTGAAACTGGTTTTGAAGCGCTTTACAGCGCAAATCGCTCAAAATTGACTCCACATGGATGTCTGTTGAATTATCATGTGATATAAAATGGAAAGATTTTTTTTCACACTTACCGTTTTATAATCTTACTTTATTTTTCAATCTGGTATTTTTGAACCATTTTGGAAGTTTGTATAATCAGCCATTTTTAATATTTCAAGGGTTTAAAAAAATTACAACAAAAAGTTTGGAAAAGAGTAAAAATTTTATGATTTGGACAGACTACAAAAAACAACCTTTTTCACATGTGGTTAAAGTTTCACTGACTTATCTTTAGTAGTTTTGTTTTTTTTAGTTGAGCTTTACTTCAAAAGTGCTCAAATTTTGTGGTTTTTTTTATTCTATCTGCTATAAAAAAATTCTTAGTCTTAAAAAAAACACATAAGTTATATGATATTACGTAAAATTAAAAAAGCTAAATTTTTGTGTGCAACATAACGAAATTGGATAAGTATTTATTTTGTAGCAGAGGTTCAAACTCAAGTATATTGCTTTTTGAATAAGACAGTAATTACAGGACCCTCTGTATATAAATACAAAATATTGAATTATATTTCACATTTATTATAAACTCTGCTGTCAAACATACAATATTGCACAAGTGAAATTACTAGTTCTGACATTTATTTGACGATGAAGTACATCCATTATTCTAATACTAACAAGCTTTGAGATGTTTAGTTGGCTTTCAGATAAAATACATACCATATTAAGAGAAAAGGTTCAAGATTTGCTTAGGCAGCCCTCATTTTACCATTGGGTGGAATCACCATTATTCATCACCAACTAAGACACCGATCATAGAGATATAAGCGAATATAAGGGGCTAATGAGTGTAGATGAACAATTGTAGTCACTGTTATTAACTAAAGACAACAGTTCATTAGAAAGAGCCATTTATTAATAGCCCAATAGCCAGGGCAACTAAGGGACATACAGCTTTACTTGGAATCCGAACCACGTAGTGTTGGTCTGATTTTCAGCTAATTGACAAGCCTGATATTCAGTTCCCTCACCTACACAATATCCGAACACTGACTACCACCCAACATGGACATCTCAGATTTCTCTAGTAAAGCCCACATCGTTGGCAACCATTGAGCAGATGCCATGTCGATATTAAGAACAATGACTATATTCGCTCATTAACACTCATCACACTCATTCAACACCCATATCTTGAAGATAGAACAATCTCCTACAAATAATTGTCTACAATCTCCACCACACATTGTCCTCAAGTAACTTGGTTACAGCAATATGCCACTAGTGCTGACTTGAATAGTACCACCACTACTTTAATGGAAGGAACAAGTACAATATTGATAACATAACCTTATTTTCTACTGTGTTTAAGTTCTAACTAATTATGATAGCACAGAGGATGAAAAAAATGTTTTACAATTAATTATAAATAATTTGAAATAATACTTGTGTTTATAATGTTTGAACATTTAATTGGCAAAATGCTAGAAAAGTGTACAGTCTGTTCAGTGAACTGCCTTCCTAATCTCTCCTGTTTTATTGATACTATAACCTCTACACTTTACTGTTTGATGATGTATTATTTGATTTGGAGTAATAAATAATATGTTTTGTAACGCATAAAATGCATCTACAAAGTGTCTACATAAAATGCATCTGGTTTTAAAATTTGTATTACCAAACTTTGATCTGGAAAATTCCACAGTCAGTTACATAACTTTTTGCCTGACTAGTAACCGACATGTTAATACTAGGGTTTTGAATGGTTAACAAATTTCTATCTTCATAGTGAGTGCTGCTATGCTATTTAATTTGAATCAAAATATTCAATGGATAGTTGATCAATGCTTGAATATACACTGTACACGTGTGCATTCTATGCATTTCACAACAATATGCACACTATCATATTTCCCTATAGAATATATTTTACACTAATATAATTTTGTCATTTAATTCTAGTTTAAAATATAATCTTTACTTACCCCTGTTTATTTAGTAAGGGAATGTCGGACTATGAGGAAGGGGACTGCCAGTCCACTACCAAAGAATAAGATAAAATAGGCAGTTAGCTTGTACTTGCTATCCATTTTAAATGGGAGATTCTGCAACAGTAAAGCCATGTTTGATTAATGTTTACACTTATGAATTCAGGTTCCGCTTACATAAAGTGTGTTGTATACATGTATGAGTATATGAAGAACTATCACAACCAGGATGTAACTTTCTAGTGGTTCATTTCATTCATAAGATAAACTGAGTGATAGCCTAACTCTAACTTACTGTAGCCTATGACAAACAGACAAGCAACAACAACTTACAACCAACATAAATACGATACTAAACAAACACTAACTCTTCTTGCGGATACTAACAAAATTTATATAAGCTAACATCTTGATGAAACTCATAACTACTACTGATACATCACTAGTGCAGTAGTACACGTCAACTTTTGACAACCCTAAAAATACTTTTGTCATGTTTAGTATTTGTTGCAACAACTTGACTATTTTATTATTTTTGTGTTATTATATAAAATGTTGTACTGTAAAATAGTTATAGGAAATAAATATATTTTATTTCATTTCATACAGTATGTATATACAGCGTATTCAAGATGGGATGCGGTTTTACATGAAAACTAAGGAAAAAGTTCCAATAAACATACATCTTGAAACATATAGTTTTCTGTTTGTCAGTCTGAATGTGTTTTTTAAATAAATTTATCATATTTTAATAACCCCTTCTAAGTTTTACTGTAGAAAAATTTTGATTTGTTTGATCCTGTACAAATCTATTACCAACAAAATTATTTATAACTTAAGTTAACTTGAGGCAAATTTACGTTTGACTTTTTCCTGGAGCATAAGGCCTTAGCATAGTGAGAAAAGGTACTCCCAATGAATTTAAAATATCAAGCAGAATGTCTGTTTATTTTGACATGCATACTTAATTTAATATTTAAAAAATCTGAACTTTTTTGTCTATAAGTTGCTGCCTCTCGAGAATATAAGCATATTAATTATAATTTTTATTAAAGAAGACCTTTACACAATCAATTTAAAATTAAAAATTCTCATTTAATTTAATAAGCTAATCAAACATTGAGCTCAAGTTAATTACTTTTAGAAAATGCATAAAATTAGTTACATATTTAAATTCAAATTACATAAATTTAGATTCATTCTTGAGAAGACTACTATTTACAAGTAACACAAGTTAATTATTATTAGAAAAATGTATGATAAAATATTTACACTGACAGATCAATCCATTCCTCGGGCAGACAACGAAATTGGAAATAATTTCAAAAATTGAATTACATTACATTACTAATCCAATTATGAATTATTAATTTTTTTTTGTGTAAGTCATCAATCAGACATTAACAAATTTAGATACATTATCAAACCATACAGTTGTTGCCATTATCTGAAAATATAGAATATACAAATACAAGGTCTTATATGTAACGTTCAACTGACTTCCTATTCCGGCTGGCACTTCCACGCTAATAGCTCTTTTCACCTGCCGAAACTAACTTGGACTGCCCACATTGCTTCCGTATCGTCACCGACCTCACGTCACTTGCCACCGGCGTCGTCTTCCGATTGGTTGACCCCGTTTTAATTGGCGTTTTGTTACCATATATGGTAATAATGTACGCACCACGTTGCGCCTCGAACATTTGGAGGGCCACATACTTCCACTTTTTATGATTTAAATTTTTACTGTTAATTATTTGGTATGTATATAATTTCTATCAATACATAATGTTTCATATAAATACTAATGTCATATACTCTTTTTGCCCTCCAGGTTCAAGTTCTTGCTAAAATAATTATTACTAGATTGCCCTTGTCTGAGTTTAATAAATACTAAAACTCTGTTGCATCAATAAATACTTTACTTAATTAATAAATAATAATACATAAACACGCAATAATTTCACAAATACTTTGTAATAAATGAACATTAAATAAATTATCTACTATTTAACTTCTACTTATAATAAATCAAAGCAATGTACATTTAATAGTAATGTATTACACAGTATATTCAATCATCATTTTGCACAGTTTCTCATTGGTGTCCTCTTTAATGTTCATATTATGTTAATCATATAAAATATCAAAATTGTCATTACGATTTATTCTAAATAAATACACTCATAATCTCTTTATGTATATAGGTTACTAATCATTACCTAAGTTAATATTTAATACATTAAATAGCTCTATTTTAGCTTTTGTTATTAATATTCTTATATACATGCAATCAATTTTTAACAATTAATTTCCCTTTAAATGTAAAACTTTTCTATCAATTACATACAAGCCCGAGCAAAACATCTGTAGCTGCATACTCATGGCGTACATTGTACGAATCGCTTACCGCTCCACATGACTGACACATCACAACAGTCCTGCGTTCTCAAGTTACTGTCTACGCTACTTCTTACTGTAATTCACTTTGCACTAATTCCTATTCTCATCAATTCACTGTGCTTTTTAATTAAATACCAATGTGGCAAATATAAAGGTAAATTGAAAGGTATGAATAGGTAACTAAAATATCTATCTCCGTTTTATGTATTATTTATATTTATATACTCACATTTGTACCCAAAAATGTCGACACATTTAATTTTTCCTATTTAGTCACTCACCTATCATACTCTTACACCCGATGTCATTTGCTTCACACATATATACGTTCACATACACTCATAGTACATGAATACACCTAACCTTTTCTAAGAACTCCTGTAGCTAGATAATATTATCGTTTCTATTCAAAGTTTTTTTTTGTATTTTATATATATATATATATATATATATGTATGTATGTATATATATATATGTATGTATATATATATATATATATATATATATATATATATATATTGAAAGGAAAATAGGATTTCATTTGGATAGGATTCTGTTTACCCCTATATATGATCTTCTTCCCTAGTGAGCCTTTCTGCTCAATGCTTCTTATTAGCTTTGTGGTGACTTCGATCTCAAGTCCTGTGACACCCTACTCAATCCAAGTGCCCAGAACCCAAGTCCGTCTCCCAGCTACTGCTTGTTGGGTTTACGGAAAAGGATTCTGTTCCAGTAGGAAGGTGGTAGTGGAAGTTCAGTCATTGGTTACATTCTTTTATGATACAACTTAATCCTCACAACATGGATTGACTCAACTTTAAGCTTGCCGTATTTAAATATTTCAACCCCATATGTGACGTCATTCATTTTTGTTTTCACCTTGAAAGGTTCTCTATATTTTGGTATAAACTTATTGAAACCTTTGGCATGGCTATTTTCATACTCTACCAACACTTCATCCGCTAATTCTAACTCTAAGTGTTGTTTTGTCTCTGTCAAAATATCTCTTCTGCATTTGTTGTGCCCCTGCCATTATCTCTAGAATCTTATTTCTTATTACCTCCACTATTTTTATCCTCTCTAATACTGTGTCTTCAACATCCTTATAGGTATCATCACATAGTCATTGGGTAAATTAGCCTCTCTACCGAACATAAGGTAAAATGGTGTGTACCTATGCTCTTGTTTACTGTTATGTTATAAGTAAATGTTACAAAACTAACATAATTACTCCAACTCTGTGGTTTCTCTTGGCAAAAGTGGCTTACTGCTTTGCACAAGTTATAGTTAAAACGTTCTACAACCCCTGTACTCTTGGCATGTGTGAAGCACTCGGGCGTTGTTCAACTCTTATAGCTGATGTGAACTGTTTTAAGATACGCCCCATAAAATGAGTCCCTTCATCATAAGTCAATACTCTGGTATAGCTGTAATTGTTCGCCAACTCTATTAATTTTTGTGCTACTGTTTTGGCATCGGCGTTCCTACATAGAAATGCAACCGCATACCTACTACAACTATCTGTACAAACTTAAACGTATTTAAACCCCTATGACGAAGTAATTGGACCTCAAAAGTCCATTATTACTTGGGTGGATGGTACTTGTGGCTGTAAGAGCCCGTAGTTTCTTTGATTTTTTGGATGTCTCAGTTGGCATTACATTAAATTTACATTACATTACAAATTATAAAAATCTTTGTCTATAAGTCATCAATCAAACATTACTGAATTTAGATACAAATTTAGAAAACTTATAACATTATCAAATCATACAATTGTTGCCAATATCTTAAAATATAGAATATACAAATACAAGGTCTTACATGTTACGTTCGATTGACTTCCTACTACGGCCGGCAATTCCATGCTAATAACTTTTCACCTGCTGAAACTAACTTAGACTGTCCACATTGCTTCCGTATCGTCACCGACCTGATTTAAATTTTTACTGTTAATTATTTTTGTTGTATATAATGTCTATCTTACACCCTGAAGATTAGTACATGCTAATTGGATACAATTGCCACATTAGCATGTATTGTATTTTAAAAATTCAACTTATCAGTTATCAATGATTCGATCTTAACAATCTGTATACCAATTTTTAGGAAATTAAATTATGCAATTGTTGTGTAACTAGTAGGTTTTTTGATAAATTTACACTTTTTCTGACATAAAGCTTTGAAAACTAAAAATAGCTGCCATTTTGAAATGGTACAAAATAGTAACTTAATTCTCTACTCGTATACTGAATTAGGTCTTGTTATTCCTCATACATTTTCCAGGTTTGAAGTTAATAACATCAGGGGTTATTGAGATGATAAATTATGTAAAAAAAAAAAATTAAAAAAACACAATTAGACAGACTAAACATTTGAAGACATATGTTTATAGAAAATTTTTTCTTATTTTTCGTGTACCTAAGTCTTGAAGGATTTTTATGTACACCCTGAATACATCAATGCCTAACCAACAAATGACAACACACCAAACCTCAGACTAAATGATTTAGCACTAAATATAGCGAGGAAAGCAATAAATAGGAAAGAAAAACGTCGTGAAGCATAATTGATTTTTTACTTGGACTCTCACAGCAGAATGTTCTTCGCAGTCGGTTGAATGCAAATTTAAACCCTGAAAAAAATAAGATCAAAAAAGGCACATCAGTCCCCAAGGAATTTAGTTAATTAGTAAAAAAAAGATAAAAATAAACGGAACAGCCAACTGCAGAACACTATTCCCATGTAGTGTATGGAAGGGAGACAACTCCCAACCCCCTGAACCCATTGTGAAGAGGGGAGAACAAACATGCTACATCACTTAGCCATCCACAGCGAGGAACAGGACAACTGAAATTCTACCTCGTAGAACAATATATTCTTGTAAATTACTCTAAGAAAAAAACGAAATCTTATCGACTAGTATCACTAAGCCCCTAGTCTGCTGGAATGTGGTGATGCAGTATTGATTTCCCTTTGACAGATAAAAAAAATATTCTTACGGCCAATAATATTTCTTCAAAGGGAAAACTGTGCTGTTCTGACAATTCTTCCCATTTTTGGACACTTTAATGAGACTGTGGCTGGCGATGTGAATTTGTGGACAATTAAAGGTCGTGACCACAGAGGCATTAATTTTTTGGTTACTTAAAAATTACACAATGCTTAAATTAAATCTCCTAAACATGACCATATCACCACAAGTAAAGTTCACATTTACATGATCCTTAATATTATAATTCTATTCCAGCGGCTTATAGCCTAGTGTAGGCGATCTAGTACCTCACTAGGTTCATGCTAGAAGGTAGTACATATTTAAAAAATGTTAAATTATCTTTATTATTTTCAAAATAATAAAATGATGGACATTTTATTTTTATTTTTAACAAATAGCTAAAAAAACCACTTGATTTATAAAAATTGTGTAAGTTACAAAGAAGTTTGTAAAAAACTTTCTCATTCCAATGATACCTCATTTGTAAAAATCACTTAAGAAATAACTATTTTATGAATCAACTTTAATTCATATACTGTTCAAATACTGTAAAATTAGTAGCTAGGCTTATTTGTTTGCTATGCATCATTGCACAAATGATAATTATAACCACAAAAATATTACAAAAATTAAGCAGCTTATTTGTATTCATATTTTAGGAACTCAGAAATGTAGGACAAAGTATATCAAACTACTTTGTAAATAGAAGCAATAACAAAGCCGGCACATCGTCAAGATGGTGAGACTAGTCTGACTGAGATGCTTTCTCATAGTTCAACGCTTTGTTTAGTTCTCTTCATCAACTACCGTAATATTTGCAACAAACCACGATGCCAAGGGATTGGGCAACTAATGAAGTTTCCATTGCTACCACAATCCTGCTGTGCCATGAACTTCAAAATTCGCTACAGTAAAAAATTATTTTCTGAAGTTATACAGTCGGCTTAATTACGCTCACTGCCATTTTAGTAGCATACAAAGTAAGCGCAATCACTCCCATTACCAAACTGAGAGTTAATAAGAATAGAATATAACAATATAATTAAAATAAACATAAAATGTTACTAAAACAAATATAAATATATATAATATTAAAAAATATATAAAACTATATATAAAATAAATAAAAGTGTAATTAGAATAAATAATCAACTAGAAGATAAACATATAACCTATCATTCTTATCAGTGAAGAAACAATGAAACAGAATATTGATGCTTGAACAGACCTGCTGTTTCTTGTCACAGTAAAGACTGATGGCCACTGATTCAATACAAGCACCTCAGTCACCAGTCTGTATCAAGTGAAAAGTAAATTGAGCACTTCAGTATACTCTGTTTCTGCGTTGAGAATTCAGTATGGCTCTTATGGACAAACACAGCGCTACTAGCTGGTGCAAAAATATAGAGCACTGTCTGTCTGCCCACTGTCATATAGCATCCTCACGGTTTTGCTCGGATATTATATTACAGTATTTTTCTTTAAAAAAACATACGTCTAAAAATGTCTCATAAAATTTAATTAGGTTTTAAATAGTGTATAAATCAATCATCGTTTGTTAAAAATGTATTTAAAGAACAAACAAATTATTAACTATAAGTCTGTAGATATTTTCGTACATGTTACTGATATATTTATATATATATGTATATATATAATATATATATATATATACAAAGTAAGCGCAATCACTCCCATTACCAAACTGAGAGTTAATAAGAATAGAATATAACAATATAATTAAAATTAACATAAAATGTTACTAATACAAATATAAATATATATAATATTAAAAAATATATAAAACTAAATATATATAAAAATATATACATATATATATATATATATATGTATATATATAAATATATGTGTAAGTAGATAGTATAATGTATTTTCTAGGACAAATTTGGAGACATATGGTTATTTAACCATAAACTCTCCAAAAAACACTTTACCACCACTATTACACAAATTTATACAAAAATTAACCCAAAATTATCAATTTTTTAAAAATAAAATAACTAATACCTAATACTCAAATAATCAAAAAAGTTATCAATATTCTTATTAAAACTACCAAAAATGAAATCAAAATTCTTATAATATTTTATTCAAATGAAATTCTTATAATATTTTATTCAAATTTGATAATTGCACAATCTAATTTCGATAATTCTTATAATATTTTATTCAAATGAAATTCTTATAATATTTTATTCAAATTTGATAATTGCACAATCTAATTTCGATAATTCTTATAATATTTTATTCAAATGAAATTCTTATAATATTTTATTCAAATTTGATAATTGCACAATCTAATTTCGATAATTCTTATAATATTTTATTCAAATGAAATTCTTATAATATTTTATTCAAATTTGATAATTGCACAATCTAATTATAAAATTATAAAAGTTCATTAATATCATTTTTTATCACATTATACTCTAATAATTTTTCTGAAACAACTACCACATAGCAATTAGTCTTACTTGTAGCTAAAATATCATAATCAAAATCCATATTTATAATTATATCATTTTTTGAACTAGAAATATTTACAGGAGTTTTTGTTGTATCAATCACATATAATGGTCTATTATCTAAAAATTCTTTAGGATCATAGTACATTTCATTATTTTTATGATAAACCTTTTTATAATCTTGATACATTTCATACATAATTCTAAATTTATCATTATTAATGTCTAAATTCATTAACTCATCTGGATAATAATGACCATTTAATTTAACTCTAATATTTTTTACATACATGCTATCAAACTTTGAAATATCAAACAATTGATCATTTAATCTTCCTTTTTGAAAACCAATTATAATAAATTTTGGATTATTAATATTTCTATAAATATTTGTTATATCAAAACTATAATTTTTTCCAACAATATTTTTCACTTCAATACACTGCCAATGATTAAATTTGAATGTTAATTTTTCACTTTTAGTTATTTCATTTATCAATTGAATTTTACTTGTTGTTTTATAATCAATTATTGGAACTCTAATGTAAAATTCTTCAATAGTTATTTTTCCTTTTTCAGGTAATGTAGCATCATCATATGTTCCATCAGTTTTTTTATCTCTCCATCTATAAATTGCATCATCATCTTCAGATCTAACAAAACTTATATTGAAACCACCTTTGTAAATTGGAAAATTAATATTTTCAAAAAAACCTAGTCCAAGATGTGATAAACTTCCAATTGTTTCAAATGTTTTTTTAAAATTAGACTCAAATCCATTATTAAATTGTTCAGTTTTTGAATAAGTTATTGTTCCTTTAATTGTACTTAATTGACCTGGATATTCAACTTCATCTATAAGTTTATTATGTTTTTTCACTTCTATTTTTGAAAATAAGAATGGAATGAAATTATCTACAAGTTTAATATTAGTTTTTGTATAATCAGAATTATCAGTTTTTGTTAATTTTCCAGAAATATAAAATTGAAATTTCGAAGAACAAAATCCATCACCAAAGTCAATATTAAATTCTGTTTTCTTATTTGGTTCATTTAAATGTTGTTTTGATAAAGGATAAAAGTTTTTATATTCAGCTCTCTCAATAATATAATCCATCATTTATAGAGAAAAAATTTTAAAATGAAAGAAAACAATTTATTCAATAATTAACATCTTCAGGCTTTTGTTTAGATATTTCTAAAGAATGTTCAATAATAAACCTTGAAGATACATTCTGATGTTCTAAAACTAATTCCCAATTAATAATATCTTTATTTTCTCTAATGAATGATTCACTTAATTCTTGATATTCACAAATAACATCAATATGATCTCTTAACTGATAATCTATATATTCTCTAATAAAATCAATACTCAAAGTTTGGTATCTAGCAATTTTTCTCCAATTAATGTTATTTTGAAATAATCTCATCATATAACTACTTAGTTTATATTTTTCTGAAATATCTTCCCAATCTTCATTATTTAATTTATTTTGGTTTCTAATAATAAACAAATCAAATGACTTAAACAAAATCATTTATAAAGAAAAAAATTAATATCATCATAAGAAATGGATGTTGTTACAAATAAAAGTAAAAAGAAACTCTTCATTTATATAACAAAATTTTTAACATACTGACTTTTATTTGAATTACAAATACAACATTTTGCTTTCATTCTCTTTTTATCGATTACTTTCAAATCTTTAGAATTGGTTTTTTTCTTACATTTTAAACAATATATTAAAACCATTTAATAAATAAAAATTACTTTACATTATCAAGTTTTCTATGTATAATTTTAAAATGTTCATACACTTCCGTTACAAAATCTTTAACATGTTGATTAAAATTTGAATAATCTTTTGTATGAACTTCAAATGTTTTAATAAAATCATCTAACTGAATCTTTACAAGCACATCATATGGATAAATCCCTTTACTTACATTTGATATTCTTCTTCCTTTTACATCTAAACTATTCTTAATATTTGAATTTGTTGAATCAACAATTTTAATGTTTTCAGATAATTCGAAAAGCTTTTCAATTTGTTCTTTAATAACAACATCATTTTTATCAATACCTGGTTTCACACCAACTATTCTTTTCTTTTTGTTTAAACTTATACAATCCTTTTCAATATTTATTGCTTCTATAATTTTTCTATCATCAACAATCTGCCTTCCAAATACATCAAAAATATTTTGTGAATTCATATTTATTAAGTAATAATTTGTTAATAATAGCTTTAAAATCTTTATTTTTTACAAGTTCATTTAAAACATAAACACACAAATATCCACAAATAGGTGGATCTTCATAATATTGAATTTGTGAATCATTATAAAATATATCATCTTTCCCAAAATATTTAACCATTTCTGTTGGTGGATTTACATTTCCATATGAATCAAAATAATATTTAATTTTATCTTTTTTATAATAACAAACCCAATGTGTACCATTTCCTAAAATTGAATCTAAATTAACAACTCCACATTCAAATTTTTTAACTTTTTAAGGTAATGTATCTCTCATAAAAACACCTTTGAAATGTTTAATATTCTTACATAATTCTTCAATTTCACCAAAAGTTAAAGGTTTTATTTGAAATTTTTTTTAATATTTGTTTTTACAAAATTTAAAGTTTTCAAATCCAATCCAGATCCACTTACATCTTCTAATTCTTTATCCAACCAATTTAAAATATTTCTCACAATTGGAATCATATCTTTTTTAACAATTGGAGCCGCTTTCTTAACATATGGAATAACTTCTTTAACAACAGGAATATTTTCACCAAAATCTAATAAATCTTTTAATAAACCACCATTTATAAGTTCTTTCAATTGATTATAAGAAAATTCAATTCTAATACCTGTATTATTTTTCTTATGTTTTTCAAGTTTATTATATTGTCTATTTGTTAAAAATATTTCATCTTTTCCATTTTGTAATTGATCTATTGTAAATTGAATAGTAACAGGAGTTTTCTTTTTAAAAGCTGATTTTATTTTATCATATTGATTCTTACTAAAATTAACTTTTACAGATTTCTGCTCCATTTATATAGATTAAAATTTTTCATACATTTTTAAACCCATTCCAAATTTTCTTTTTAACCACATAGCACCTGCAGTTGGAATAGCTACAAGTCTTTCAGAAATAGGTTCATCATGTGATAATGCTATATTTATTGCTTCATTTTGAAGTTCTTTATCTGCAATTTCATTTCTTGATTTTGTATCTTTATTATCCCTGTAAAAAATGTCATGTTTCATTGCTGCTCTATCTAAATTATTAATTCCATTATCACCTTCTTTTAATCTCTTATCTAATCTTGTACCTGGGCCAAGATAGTGATAACCAGGTACATGCAGTTCAAAAGGTAGGTTATTAATAATATCATTCAAAATTCCACCACCTTCTTTTAAAATTGGTGAATTAATTGAAGGTAAAATTCTTATTAAATACTTGATTCCTTCAGGTTTTTCAATAGCTTTATCTAACATATTAGAAATAAAATCCTTAATTGCTTTCTTTTCATTAAAAAAATTGTTATTTCCTGCTTTTTCTTGTGCATAGATATAATGCATTCTTTTCATCAATTCGTTTAAATCATTAATAAATTTGTATTCAATTTTATTTTCATTATATTTTTTTAAACCTGAACCCTCAATATCATTTTTATTTTCCCATATTGGTTTAATTAAATTCATATATTTTTTACCTCTACTTGATTTTGGCTTTTTGGTTGATGGATCATTATTTTTATAAATTGAATCAGATTTCCACAAAATTTCTGAATAATTCTTCAAATCATCTTCAGAATATAAATGTTCAGCAGGATCATCTTTATCTGTTAACAGTCTCCATAATCCTTGAGTTCCTTTATATATTTTATCATCAATTATAATATCATTATTTTCAAAATTAACAGGTAAATTACCAATCATAAAACTTCTTTTTTTTCTATCCCAGTAAAAACCAGATTTATCATCTTTTGCTCTTGGAAGAAACTTTTTACCAATTTCACCAATTATTACATTTGTTGTTCTAGGACTTATTGGATCAACCATTGTAGATTCTTCAATAATTCTTGGTCTAAATTGTGTTGAAGATGGTAATTTTGGCAATTCAAAATCACCTTCAGATTCACTAATAGAATCATTTGCAAATTTATTAACAACAGGAACCAATTCCATTAAATTTTTGTTTTCATTTAAAACTTCACCTATTTTATTTTCAACTTTACCAATAGCACTTGTTATAGGTTCAAATGTTTTTTGTTTAATTTTCTCATAATTGTCTTCAATTTTAATCTGTTCTTTAAATTCTTTAATTAATTTTTTTTCAATTTCATCAAGTTTCTTAGCTTCTGCAACAGATATATTTTTCTCCATTTAATGAGAAAAAAAAAAACATGAACATAACATGAACACAACATGAACATAACATGAACACAACATGAACATAACATGAACATAACATGAACATGATTTGTGTTATATTGAACATGATTTGTGTTATGTTGAACATGATTTGTGTTTAATTGAATGTGAATCAGTTATTCTCATTAAATATATAAACAATAAAGAAATTAAAAATATTAATAACACAAATATTTTATCAGCAAAAATACAAAAAGCCATCATTATTTAATGTCTTTAAATTTATTCATATATTTTGGTTTTGATATTACATTTATAGTTAAAAAACCATAATCTTCTTTCCAACATTCATTACAAATCTCTTTAAATTCAACAAAAGTCATATCTGAACCAACAAAATTTTCATAAATCTTCTTAGTATAATGTTCATTCTGCTTAAAAATACAAATCATATTTAAATTATTTCTAATCAATTGAATATCAACTTTTGAAAAACATTGTGATAAGTAAATACAGGAAATATTCTTATGCCTTCCCATAACAAAATATTCTTTAATAATATCTTGGTTTTCTAAAATACAATCATCAAAAACAATTAACGAATTCTTTTTACATTCACTTAAAGGAATTATATCCTCACAAGAACTAAAGAAATAGGATAATTTTTTATTAACTTTTGTTTCAATATTTTTAAATCTTTCTTGTAATTTTCTATATGCTGGTTGTTCTAAAGATTTGCTAAAAACATATAAATTTGAATATGGAAATTAGTCTATTATAAATAAAGTTTAATAATAATGTTGTTTTTCCAGATCCACTTGATCCTATTATTAACAATCTAATAGGTTGATCACACTTACATTTTTCATCATATGATTGTAATTTTATTTGATCTTTTTCCTTTAAAAATTTATCCATTTAAATAAGATGAAATTATTTAAGATTTCAGGAAATTCTTCTAAACTTGAATTAAGATTAGAACATCCTATTCATTTAGATGGAAGTTATAGTTTAGGTTTAAGTGGTTTTTATTCTGATAATTATGTTTTTTAATTTTAATGTAGATGCTCCATATTGTATTACATTCACTTCAAATGATATAACTATAATATTATGGATTATAATAAAGGATATTACAGTTTTGAACAAATTAAACAACATTTCATTAATTTTATAAAAAGAATTTAAACAATCAGATAAATCTTTAACTTTTAATGAAAATAATTTTGAAATGGAAACAGTTTTTAATAAATTCAAATTAAATCACCAATAAAAATTTTTCTAACAGTGATAGTTATTGATTTACTAGGTTTATGATGAAACACAAGCAACTATTGAACCAAATAAAATATGTTTAGGAAATAGAATTCCAAAGTTTAGACCTTTTGATGTTATTGAAATTCATTGTAATTTAGTTGAACCCAGCTTTGAAAATTATAAAGAACAATCTCATTTATATAAAGAATCAGAAATTTTATATTCATTCTTTCCAAATGTTGCTTTTGGATCAAAAATTAGTGAAAAACCAAATGAAATAGATTATGTTCCAATTAAAAACTTAGATAAAATACAAACAATTACAATATCAATACAAGATAGTGAAGGAAATCTTTTAAATAATGAAAATGTTAAAAACATAGTTTATTTGAGATTGAAAAAGAATTTGTAAATTTATTTCTATATAAATGGAGACAATTGTTGACTTGGTAAATAACAAACTTAAATTTAATAATAAAGATGTTCTTATAATTTTTGATGAGGAAAATAATCCATGGTTTAAAGCTAAAGATATTTGTGATATTTTGGAATATGTAAATTCTAGAGATGCTTTAAAAGATAATGTTAAAGAGAACTATATTTTAAAGTACAATAAAATAAAGGGTAGCCACCAGCTACACATTAATATGTCATCCACAGACAGCTTTTATTAATGAACCAGGCTTATATTCATTGATTATGAAATCAAAAATGAAAATGGCAGAGAAGTTTCAAGGATTGGGTTTGGTGAACAAGTTTTACCCTCAATCAGAAAATATGGTGAATATAAATTACAAATGAAAATAAAAAGTTAATGAATGAAATTAAAAAATTACCTAATTGAAGACAATATAAAATCTGAAGTAATTGTAAAGCAAAGTGTAAAAATTGCAAAGCAAAGAATGAAAATTGATCTAATGGGATTAGATGTTGTTTGTAAAAATTTCAATGAAATGAAACTTCATGAATTCATTTTAATTAAAAAGAATCATTTGTGGAATATCCTTATTATGTAATCAGAGCTCAAAAGAAAGAAATAAAAAGAACATAAAAAAAGCTAAAAATAAACTATCAATAATAAGAAATATTGTTAAAATTTGAAGATCCAAATAGTATTAATCTCTATAAACAAATGAAAGAATCTTTAATATAATCTGTAATGGAAATCATTTTAAAACAAATATGATGGAATCAAAACTTTTATATGAAATATCTAAACTAAACATTGAAAAACTTAATAATTATAACATTTAACAGTTTTGAAAAATGTTCTCTAAATTTTTTTCTAATAAATGGAGGAACAAATACTAACACATCAATTCTATCCTATTATGAAAAATATATATAAACATTTAGATTTAAAATCTTTCATAGCTTTATTTAATGTATCAAAAAAATGAGGGAAAATGTAACAAACTATTTTAATACATTTAATGAAAATGATTGGCTTGATTTTTTTCAAATTAAAGTAACAAAAACAAAAGAAGGAATAACAATTATTGATCTTGGAAATAGCAATGACCTCAGAAAATTTTTAAGAAGACAAACTACTTTTATTAACACATTTAAAGAACAATTAATCAAAATTGATAATATTGTTAAGATAATTGATTATAGGACACTATCTGAAGATTTTGTGAGAAAGAATATAAAATATGTTAAAATGGATAAAATAAGTGGTTTAGTTAAGCTATCAGAAGATTTTATCAGAGAATATAAGAGTAAACTGGATTGGATGATGATTTGTAAATACCAGAGTTTATCTATAGAATTCGTTAAAGAACACAGACATTATGTTTATTGGGCAATACTACTTAAATATAATAGAATTCCAACTAAACACTTTTACTCATTAATGTTACAATTTAAAGATGTAATTGAGAAAAGTATGGATGAATGGAATCATTATATGAATTGTGAGTATAATTTTGCTGATGATTTCTATTGGGAATTTGAAAAAAGAATATGTGTTCAAATAATTTTTGATTATTTTCTTTAAAACTTTCTTCAATATATTCTAAAACTTGATTTAAAAATGGTTGTATATTAAAATTGAAAGTTAAATGATAAACATAATAATTTTTAAATTTACAAATATATTTTAAATACTTATTGTTTACCTTATGCTTAAATAAATATATTTTTTGATCAGATTCATAATTTATTATTTCTTTTGGAATAATTATAGTTTGCATAATTCACCAATTTTGTTTAATTCATCTAATATATATTATTCTCTTTTATATTGCTAGAAATTTCTAACTTTTTATAACCATATGGGATTGTATCTATTCTGTTTTCTAAAACAATTCTTTTATCATCTTTATTACTCAATGCTAATTTATTTATAGTAATTGTATACAACTCATGATTATAACTTTTTATACAAGTCATTTCTCTAAATTCCTCTTTATCTTCAAATAAACATTTCTTAAAGTTGTTCATATGGATTGTTTTTATTTACAACATTTCTTTTAATTCCCTTACATCTTACTGGACTTTTACCATCATATTCATAACAATACATCTTTGATCTTAAAACCACAATATTCTTCTAAAGGAACACCATTCAATTCATCTTTAAATTTTCCTATTACTTTTTTATTCTTATCTGTATAACATTCATGGTCCTTTTTATAATCACTTGTATCAAATTCATTAGTATTTTCTTTAATAATTTTATAAGGATCCTTCTTTAATTCTACAAAATAACTGTCTGTATCCATATACAATAGTTTCACATCTGGATCATATTTCTTTAGTTTATCATAATAAAATTTATACATATGTAGTTTTGATAAATCCAATACTGAAAATCCAATGTAAATTGGTTTGTTGAATTTAACTTTTTCTTTTATCATGTGACTTGCAATACAATCATTATCAAATATTTTAAATGTTTTGAAATTTGGTTTTTTTTGCTTGTTTCAAAGAAAATTCTTCATTTCCAAGTTTTATATCACATCTATTTCTAACATTTTCCATAGATTTACCAAATACAGAATTATTCATCAATTTATAAAAATCTTTTTCAAAATCACTTGTTGCTTTGGTTCGCATGTTTGTATTAAAGTCAATATATTCTTTCATGTAAGGTTTTTGATCAAATGCTATAACTCGACTTACATGTTTTAAAATCATTCCTTGTTCTAAATAATATTTTTAAATTTCTTGAATGAATCACATAATCTGTTTTATCAAGTAACGTAGTACATAACTTATTTTTGTAATGTTCTGGTGCTAATGGTAAATCTTTGTGTTTTTCATGAAGTTCTTTAGGATATTCTAAATCAACTTCAAGAATGTACCCATAAGATTCATCACCTGTAAGTTCTAAAATGTTTCTTTCCACTGATCAGTAGTATATGTTTTAGGGTTCATCCAAGTTTATATCTTTATAAGGTAATTTTTGTGATAAGGCCCATCCATAAAGATTATTTGCATCAACATATAACATATAATTTTCTGGTTAGTTGGATCATAATTTTTAACATATTTGTTATTTGCTTTACAATATCTTGTAACACATTGAGAAATTCCTCCTCTTATTCCTTTTTCAATCATTAAATACATGTCATAATCATGAATCAATTGTAATTCAATCTTTGTTAACTTTAACATAGCATCCCATGGTGACACTTGGTGCAGTCAAATAATGTGCAGGATCTAATTTGTAACAATTCAAACAAATTTTTCTAAAATTCTCAAAAATATCTGCAAGTAATAACACATCTTGAATATTATATAAATCAGAATAATTTCCAAGATTTTTTACTTTTAATTTATTCCAAACCTCTAAATAATGATGATAATCCTTTTCAGAAATGCTTTCACCTGTTAAAATTGAATCAAAATCACTTATTTTTAATTCTTTTGTATAATCTAGTTTCTTAATATCATCTATAAATTCATAAGGAAAGATGCCTTTACCAGATAATATCTTAAAGATTTCTTCTTCATCATTTGGTTTTCTAACTATTATTTCATTTATACCATTATTTATAAAATTTGTTGTATGTTTAAAATCTTCAAGTTTTAAATTTTTTGCTAATTTCTCAATTGATGAAGCTAGAAATCTAAATGTATCAACAAATGAAAATTTAATGAATTTTCTTGGTTTATTATCACTATCAAACTCATAACCATAACCAGAATTTACTGTATAATTAATATATTTTTCATCATTATTTGCTATTAAATCAACTTTCCCATATTGTTTAGCTAATTCTTTAATATATAAATGTGTATCATAATTACTCATATTATGACAAAACACTGGAATATTTTGAGGGAATTTTAAGTTTAGATTACAAGTTGCATGTGCTGCTCCTCTAAACTTTCCTGATAAATGACAATGATCCCTTACTTTATCTATTTCAATTATACTTTCACATATATTACAAATGTTTGAACTCTGATATGAAATTTCTTCTTCTTCAGTTAAATTCATTGGTTTTTTTATTTTTTGAGTTATATTTTTTAGCAATATATTTAGACAATTTATTAAGCACCTCAAATAATTTTGTAGGGATATTTGGTAAATCTTCTTCATTTTTTGCTCTATAACATATTGGTTTATACATTCTATTTGTTACATTTGAGACTAAGTATAATGTAAACCCATAAGCAATATGTTTCTGAATTTTAGTAGTTGTTGATTTTTTAGGAGAATTTTTACAAGTTGGTATTTTCTCTAAAATGCTTTCAAAATCCATGTAAATTACATAAGGATGTTCAAACTTTTTATTATTATTTTTGAAAAAGATTGTTTGTCCTTTATAAGGCATTATAGGTCTGCAAGGTTCTAAAGATTTACAAATTATTTGATGATTATTTAAATCTTCATTTTTATAGAAATGACTTAGACATCTTCTACAAATATATTTCTTTTTGGTGTTTTTAGACAACTGACTGCTTACTAATTTACTTAAATCTGTTATTAATATATAATGAGAATTATCTTCAACTTTATGATAAAGCAAATCAATTTCAAGCTTTGCATTGTAAATTTCTGAAATTTGTAATGGAACAACTTTTTTATCTTCATCTATCCTATAAACATTTATAGACATTGATGGGTAATTATATTTTTGGTCAAATGATCTTTTTTCAAATATTTTTATATCTTTCAAACTCATTGGATAATCAAAACCTTTAAAAATTTCATCATTTAGGTATTGAGTATAATGTTTTGCCCTCTCTGGATGATCTAATTTCTTCATTTCAAATTTATCTATAACACATCTTATTGCATAAATAAAACAATATTCATCTTTATTTTTAAAATTAATACAACATTTTTTATAGTTAATTTCATTAGGTAATTGAATATAAGAACCAGCATTCAATGAATTATTTTTAGTTAATTTCAATTGTATCTCAATACATCTTTTGAATGTCCAACCAGAACCTTTATCTGGGTTATTTAACTGTTCTCTTAAAATTAGTTTATTAAACTGATCATCAATAAAGTCATCAACATTAAAAATATCATTGCTTTTTAAATGATAATACATTTGTGTAATTTGTAATCCAGAATCAACTGTTGTTCTTTCATATTCACAAGCTAAAGACATTTGCCCTTTAATGTTTTTAAATTCTTGTTTTTCAATTAATTTTTTTATATCATTTCTATTTGATTCTAAATATTCTGCTATATCTAGATCATCATTAGAATTGCTTAATTTATAGTCTTGGAAATATCCTTTACAGGAAGACATTTCTTGAATATCTATAACATTTTCCTTTGGTAATGGTTTATTTTTAAAATGATCATTTAATAATCCACTTAATTCTTTTCTAGTTTTATTTACAATTTTTATATTATTTTTAACAGCTAAATTTTGAATGTAATGTAATGATCTATATCTTAAATTATTAGGATTTTCTTTAACTTTGTTCAATCTTTTAATCAATTCATCCCTAGATAAACTTTCATAATGTCTTACAGATAACTTACTAGCAATATCATTTAATTTGTCAATATTAAATAAGGAATAGTTTGTTTTATCATAATTCTTTTTTATTTCTTTTAATTGTTCTAGATTTTTATTTTGATAATCATTAATTTGATTTTTTTTACACCATTCTTTTAAACCATTTGTTTCTTTATCGTATTTTATTTTATTTTCTGAATGTATTTTAGAATTATAATGCCTGTCATAATTCTTAGTTAATATAGATTTATTACAATAGGGACATTCAATGTTATTCTCGTTAGACATCTCTATTTATTAAAAAAATTTTTAGAGAGTTTTTTTAAAAATTAAAAATATTTAATTTTGTTAAATTATTTGGATTTGTTTCTAAGAACTTTTTGAAGTCATCATCATATTCTGGTTTGATAAAGAAATTTATATTCAAATATTTAAATATCATTGGTAATAACTTCTTATAAGATATTTTGTTATTTGTAAAAGTTAAATATTTATTAAAAATTGACTTTATCTTTGAAATATCATCAATATCTAAATCAAAATCAATATTGTTATGATAATTTAAAAATTTATACTGAAATATCCAACCTTTAACTTTATGCTTTTTAAAAAACAATTTTACATCTCTATCTCCAATTTCTTTAGATAACTGTTCAAATATACATATAGGATATTGATTGAATTCTTTTAATATTTTGTTTAAAGTAATATTTTTATTCTTTCTTTCATTTATTCTTTTTTCATAAATAATTTTTTTACATCTGTTACAACCAACACATTTTCCAATAACAGTTAAATCACTATTGTTTGAACATTCAGAACAACCAATCATCATTTATTACAGAATTGTTTTCTTTAATTCATAATCATAAAAACTTCCAATAATTTTTTCATCATTTAAATCTTTTATACTATATGTAACAGGATCTGTATTGTTTATTTTATAGATTACAAATATCTCTCTAGACCAATTATTTTTATATTTATTTGAAAATGTAGACTTTTTGTTTGAAATTCTAACTCTATCACCTTTTTTAAATTTAGATTTTGTTATTATTTTTGGTGGAACATATTTAAAAACAGTTTCTTTTAAATCTTTTTCTGCTTCTTCATTCACTTCATTTGGTTTAATTTTTATAGTTGAATGATAAGAATTATTATAATCTTTAACAATTTTTGGTAAAATATCAATCCATTTAAAGTTTTTATTAATTTCAAATAGAACTTTCATTTTTTCATTTTGTGTTCTATTATATCTTTCAATTATACTTGATTTTTCCTCATTTTCAGTATGGTACATTTTGATATTGTATTTGCTCAAAACTGCTTTAAAATCTTTATTTAAAAATTCCAGACCTTTATCAGTGTGTAATAGATTTGGAGATTTATGACCAATTTTTATGGCATCTTTAATTATTTCTTCAAATGCTTTTGCAACATTTTTACCATCTTTTTTCTTTAGAGGTTTTGACCAAACATATTTTGAGAATGTATCAATAACATTTAACATATATTTATAACCATTATTTTCTTTTTCATAATTTCTCATAACAATTAAATCAGCAGCCCATAAGTCATCAATGCTTAAAGTTATTATTTTTCTTTTTAGAAACTTTTTTCTAACTGGAGCATGAATTTCTTTTGCTTCAATTATTTGATCCTCCTTTTTTAACTCTTTTTTAATAATTGGTTTCATTTCTTTTTTAATAATTTTACTCTTATTAGTTTTACAAATTGCACATTTTGTAGCTATTCTGAACAATCCATTTTTCATTTCTACAATTTGTGGAGAGATATTTTTAGTTTTCTTTTTACATTTGTGGCAATGTATTAATTCATTTAAATGTTCCATTTAAATGATTTAATACATTGCTTTTTTCTTCTTCGAAATTTTTTATCTTAAATGGAGTTCTTAAATGAATTGAATGATGTAGGTGAATTAAGATTTAAAGCATATAAACCTTTAAAAGATTTAGAACTAAATAAAAAATATAAGATTATAAAATTAGAAAAATTGAAAGATAAATATGGTTATACAATTATTGCAGAATTAGAAGAATTTAAAGTACATTTGCCAAGTAGATTTTTAAATGTTTTTGATGATAAGAAGATTAAAGAATTTAACAAACTTGAAAATATTAATTTGATAGTTACAGAAATAAAGATTATTAAAGAAAAAGAATCTGCAATGATCAAATTTGAGTAAGATATTATAAGAATTTTATTTGAATAAAACATTATAAGAATTATCAAAATTAGATTGTGCAATTATCAAATTTGATTAAAATATTATAAGAATATGAATAAGTTATTATAAGAATTTAGATTTTATTTTTAGAAGATTTATTAAATGTTTTTGAGTAAATTATTAGATATTTTGAGTAAATTTAAGTAAAAAGTTGTGTAATAGTGAATGGAAAGTGTTTTGTAGAAATATATGTATAGTATGGGCAGTTATGGAGAGTTTATGGTTAAATAACCATATGTCTCCAAATTTGTCCTAGAAAATACATTATACTATCTACTTGTATATATATATATATATATATATTTTCATTTACAAGAAAAATATTACTGATAAAAAGACAAATATAGTAAAATAGAAAATAAATTATCAAGTATAATGCTCTAAATTAATGTCTACTTGAAGGAATCAAGTTTTAATTAGCCTATTCCCAGACAAAAAATGAACGTTTATTTATTAGTACAACTAATTTTTTGTACCTAAATTACATTTAGTTTGAAATAATTAATCGATTTTAAAACAACTACGTTTGTACATAATAATTTATGTTACGTTATTAGATGTATTTTAAAACAATATTCAAGAAATGTATGAATTGTGTTACAATAAATAATTAATTAGTTTTAGTAAATATAATCTTTCAAACAAATAAAAACTAGCTCAGTTTGTGTCCTATATTATCCCTAATCCATCAATACTTCAACTGAGGACAAGGTGGGCGAGTGACTCATTTAGGCCTTTCGCCCTCTTCATCTTATCTGTTGATGCAAAGGAATAAACAAATATTCCCCAAGAAGGAAGTACTGTACAAGCATACATTCAGTGTTGGGAGGAGGTTTGTGGTTATTGCTTATGTTTTTCTGAATGTCTTAAAAAGTGATTTGAGTGAATTCAATAATTATAATTTCAGTGATTCAGTGTGGTCTTTAACAATGGAAAAATAATTAAAAGTGGTGAGAGGAAAACAGTGCTAAATGTAAATAAGTATATCGAGAAGTGTTACCCGGATAAAAATGTCACTTTTAAGTAAAAAAAAAACAGTGAGATTACGTTAATTAGTGAAAGAGCTAGGATTGAAGAATTATAAATTAAGAAAGGAATGAGATTGTGAATAGATTGTCACGCCAACAAAAATACCTAGAAAAAACGAAATATAAAACAAAAAATTACAGTTAAATTTTTATCTTAATTTTGACTATGTAGTTATCAAAATAAAAAAAAAACTGCTTCCAGATGAGATATGTTGATAACACTTAACTGATTTCAAATTCCTTGTATGCTTAAATGAACAAACTAAACAAAAAAAAAAATAGTATTTATAAATATATTCAAAGAGAGTAATAAACGGCAATAAGTTAAGATCAACAACTTACTAAACTTTTGGAACGGGTAGGTTACTAAAAAATAAATGTGACTTATACACTAGAAAACTCCTACTGTATTGTAAATGATTTGATGTCCTGTTAAAATAACTGAAAAATAATAGCTTTATGCCTGCAATTTTCATTGCCTAACATTGTAAATTAAACTTTAAACAACATATTTTTAGCATAGCCTAATAGGTTTTATATAAAAAATAATATTTTTCATGTATTCATATTTTAGCACCGATGGCATCGTGGATGGTTTAGAGTGAGTCCAACTCACCAACACGACAACTGCGCGCACCGCACAGTCATGTTTCTTGTCACTTATTACCGACTAAACTATGCATATTGGTGAAAAAAGCTTCAAATAAAAAATAAAGTACCAGTTTTTATCATTGACTTTCCCGCTGACGAAACTTAACTGACCAAAAAATAAAAAACTTCCCCACAGGTCGTCTTTTCTCAAATATATGAACTAATTTTTAATTCTATTATATTATTACAAATTAGTTTTATTATATAGTCAATTCATACTAACACAGTAAGCATCCACTACTTCTGTATAAAGTTTACACAACATTTCAAAATGTTCAATCAATATTTATTCACTTAAAATGCAGTGTAATTGAATTGTGGCCTCTAAAAACTGAATCTCCAAGGCCTATATGTTTTTAAAGCATAAGGTAATTTTTTTTAATTATTTACTTATTTTTTCATTTTATACCTTTAATAACAGGCAATAAATATTTTCCCAACCATTTCCATTCTAAAATTTGATTTTATGATTACTTTTTATCAGCGAGCCAACGTTATTATAATACAGTGCTGTACCTCAAAAACTCCCACTTGATTAGCATTGCTAATGGGCTTACCATACTGCATTCTCAATATGAAATGAAGTATAGACAAGTAGCTTGGTTTAACTTTGCTTTATTAGTTTTAATTCTTTTCTTATTGGGTCTTCTGAGTAATGTATTAGTCGGCTTCAAATCTTTTCATACTCTGATAATACAATTTTGGGATGTTAAAAAAACAATATTTGGTAAAAACTAGACTTTGTAAATCATGTTTTTGTGTGAAAGAGCGATTTTTTAGTTTTGAACGGAGGTTATCTATTTACATCGTGTGGCTGTTATGGTTATGTTGGGTTTTTTATTATCGCCACTTTTCAGTAAGGAAAATGCGATCCAGGGATGTAAAAACATAATCTACGGTACAATAACAAAACCTAACCTAACTGTTCAGAATTACCTCTTGTTGTTTATTATGGAAGTAATAAGTCATGCAGATGTTTGTTATAAAATTCATAAAAATTGTTATTTAATCTAAACCTACTTATATTTGGTATTAATATGTTCATAAATATGTAGGCTATAATATATTAGATTAATATTCAAACAATGATTTTTTGTTACAGTATGTGACATATAAGTAAATTTACTATCATGAATCATGAAAAGGGAGGGCACCCTAGAAACAATGTTGGGGTAATCAAATAACAAATGTGAAATATCCAAAATATTCTACATTGTATCTAGTTTCAGTAAATATACACATTACAAATCATAAACAGATAACAAAAATTTACTACAAATGTATAACCACAGTCAATACATAAGCTAAACAATTGTTATCATGGTAACAGTATAGTTAAAAAATGTCCTAAAAAATTATTTACACTGAAGAGTTCATTTTATACCAAAATTTAGTTTAAAAATCCTCAATCAAACAAATAAATAATAAGGTTACTTAAATATTTATAGCTGTAAAAAATAGTTGTATACAAAATAATGACACTATCACATTATGATATAATAAGTTAAACATTTTATGACATATGTAGGTCTTTTGTATTACACAAAAATTTCACTTTATGTTATTATAATATCACCAAATACACTCCCCACTGATCAACCTATTAACAGTCTATAAAGCATTATAACTTCATAAAGAAATTTCCATGGTTATATATTTACATACAACTAGAATTCTGACAACGGCAAATTTATTGTATGCGAAATCACTTTGTCAAGTAAAATAAATCGATGATCAGTGTGAATATCCATCATTTGCCAATGCAAAGTCACAAAAACAATGTGGGAGCCCACACTTACCGGTTTGATAGTTAAGCAGCTTTTTACGACTTACAGAACCTGAGTTTGTGCACATTTCAGGTTTAATTACAGGTAAAAAATGAAATTTTCCTATTTTTGAAAACATACCTAAAAATGTATGATAAAATATTTATTTAATATTTTTGGATTCAGGGCTCAAAATACTAAAATAATACTGTATAGTTTCATTAAAATCTGTGATTGTCGAGTTGAGAGGACTTGTTGCTTGAACCATTAAGAGAAGAGATAATTTTATCATGCGAAAAACTTGTTTGTTTGCTGGAAATAATAAAACTTGATCTATATAAGAAAACGAAAGATAAGTTCAAAATAATCAGTATTTTAATATTTTTTACATTGAACACAGAGGAATGATTGGTGTTGTGAAAAATTACGATTTTCAACCATAAAAACACTTCGCTAACCTAAAATAAGCAAACTAAACATATCCTGGGCAAAAATTCAACATTTACGTTGAATTCCAGTAGTATGACCTCCAGCAGATATGCGTACCATCTCAGGTTTTTGTGGTTAATATTTGGTGTTTATAATGGTCGTTTACTGGCCGCTAATCGCAAATCACTACAAAAGTAGTTTGTCTGTCATCATGGGAAGTAATTCAAAGTAAAAAAAACAAAACAAATTGGAAAAATATAATTTAA
The DNA here is from genome assembly GCA_035578905.1 of Stictocephala bisonia. NCBI lineage: Eukaryota > Metazoa > Arthropoda > Insecta > Hemiptera > Membracidae > Stictocephala > Stictocephala bisonia. Next base: position 23,993 of record JAQJVL010000238.1, on the reverse strand, counting down.
AACAATGGAAATAATATCAAAAGGCTAAAATATGTTAAGTTGATTTTTTCAAATGTTTCCATCAAAACTAATTCCTACGTAACAAATTCTCTAATTTCTACACATGTCTCATGAAAATATATCAAATTCTTGACACATTTCAGACAAAGCTTATTTAAAAGACCTTATTAAGACTTATCATTGCTTACAAGTAAAGTAAAGTCCCGCTAATCCCAACTTCGGTTATCCGAAAATCTGGTTAGTCCGAAACAGAAATCGGCAAAAGATTTTGGGAAAATAAAAATGAAAATACTGTAAGAACCACTAATTTATATATCTAAAAATGACAAGAAAATATTATTTCAAGTACTTTTCAATGTTACTTTGGTGTGAAAAATCAGTTGAATTTCTTTGCTTTAAAGAAGAATTCCTTTCCCTCAAAGCTAAATTATACCAGCGTCTGAAAAACATGGTATCCAGTGGGGTCACGGCAGAGTGTTGCTCTACGTGGCATAGTGCGAGATCAAATAAGTTTATTCTATTAATCTAGGTAATTTTGTATTATTAAACTTTTAGTTTATTAAATTAAGATTCCAGTTGTGTATGGTTTATTGTTAAATATGAATTGAATATTTTTTTGTTTTGTTACATGTTTATATGGTTAAGTAGAAGAGAGGACTGTATAGTCCTAACTTTGCCACTAAAATAAAGGCTTTTCATTCATTCAAATGCAGCCGCAGCGTCTGTGTGGTATACCTGTTTTTCACGTTTATATTATAAATAACAACAATAACCCTATGAGTGCCAACGTCAGACTAGGACGTGGCAAAATGGTACAAGAAAACAGAACGTCGAAATAGGACACCACAGCTAAATTCTGTGAGAAAACCTAACGTCAAACTAGGAGGACGTGGCAAAAAAGTGTAATATATTATTAATTATGAGATCCTTTGTTAAACTAATTGTAAATGTAATCACGAAAGACCAATATTTTTATGAGTAAATTGTAACAGTGCATTGTCATAATATATAGTGCATTAAATAATTCATAATTCATATAGTCATGACGACATCATGGGCTTCTGTCAATCAGCTGTTTCATAGACTTGTGTTATCTTGTTTAGTCGAGATTTTTACATTTCAATTTAGTTTATTTTGGGGTATTAATGCTGTTACCTTTAGATTTGTGACTCAGGTAGGAGGAAAAAGTAAAAAAGCCAATTTATTTACAAAACATGTAAAAAGGGGCTTCCTCCTTGCTGTCTACCATTCCACCCCAAAGCAGAATGCTTTCAATCTCCGCCAAAATTTCAGGAAAAAACGTAACGATTTGTTAGAAACAAACAAATCCTATAAAGCGCATGAAATGTGCAATTTATTTCTGTGGCTTGGTGCTAAAAGGGCCAATGTCCAAAATTTCAGTTTTTTAGTTATTGCCCCTATGTCATAGGAAATGATGCATTTTGTATAGTGCCAAAAGGGCCAATCTCTAGCTCTTTTGTTTACTGAGATACTAAATCATTTAGGGCTGATGTCCAGATCATATGATATTTTCATAATAAAGCAAATAAAGGCCAACGTCAACTTTGGCCCCTTGGGTATATTAAAGTTTAATTTGTAAAAGGGCCAAAGTGTACATTGGCCTTTTTTCAAAATACTGTGTCATCTTGTTTTCTTGACATTGGCCCTTTTGTGAATCACATGCACATGAGTGTTATGTGTGTCTTATGTTGAGTGTGTATTTTGTGTAAAGATTGTAGGTTGACTGTTATGTAAAAATATGACTTCTCGAGGAAAGATGATTTTGGAAATGGCTTTGGAAGAAAAGTCCGGTCATGGTAAGGAAAATCTTATTATATTACACAACTCACTCATTTTCTTAGTATAGTGTTTTGACCTGTTATAGGTTATGTTGTGTAACAAACTAAAGAATTGTTTTGAATGCAGATGGATAGGTGGAATAATACTAGGCTTTTGCTTACAGTAGTTGCCTGAAAAAATCTAATTACTTAAAAAAGTTAATTTGAAAATTGTAAATTTTAACATAGGGCCTTATGGGTTGCCAAGTTGGAAACGAAATGACAACGAATAATGTAAACAAAAACATGTCATAGTTAACAGCTGTTTGATTTGTGCAGTATAGTAGAAAACAACATATGTTGTGGGTTTTAACAGCTGTAATAACAGATTCTTTGAGAGATTGGCAGAACAAGTATTAGTTCGCTACACTCACAGCTTCCTTCATCAGAGGCAATCTAAGATTATCAAACAGGAATTGATTGATAAATGAACGTACGGAAACTGCTTTCACTGTTCACAGTTTCCGTACGGCCGAGGTAAGTATAAATCGGGGCATATAGAGAAGCTGCGAGCGTAGTGAAGCAGCTTCCCATTATCGAAGCCGTAGGCCGATGCAACTCGGAATTCACGGAACATATATTGTCAGTGATACTCCTGAATGGGGTATCTTTCATGTGGTAATGACAATGTAAGTTTTTTGCTCGCAATCGTGTCACCGAAAAGGCTCGGTTTTCCTGGTACTTATTGATTAAAGTTTCAACAAGTTGTTTAGGCCCAAATCAAGTTTTTTCAGATTTGGATAAGCAAAATTCAAGTTATACGTGCTTATAAAGTAAATTATTACATTTCAATTAGTACGGATGCCACTAATAACACAAACCAACTCAAATCACTTACACATTATAATGGCGTGTTATAAATCAAACCAATTTATGTATTAAGTTTAAAAAAAATTTTCTTATCAAAATCGAGGCCTATGGTTTATTGGCACGGTTGTTTTGTTTTAGGTTCTCTTCGACAGCGTCAACAGAAACTGGAGTTGTGCAAGGCTGACGACGAATTTTTAAATTTTAACAATAAAATCCAAGTCGCCAGCTCACCATTGCAAGATTTTGGCGATAAAAATGATCCATCCTCTGACGAGTACTTGCCGTCAGCAGGTAACTCAAGTGATAGTTTTGAAGAAGAAAATGATCTAAACGAAGCAAATGGATTGAATGATATTATAAACCAGCCCCAAGAACCCAATGCATCGACCAAAAAAAGGGACGTGGTCGCAAAAAGGTTGAAGGAAGTACCACAAGGAAAAGAAAGAGAAACCCAAGCGCATGGGCTAGGGAAATACGGAAGAAAAAAATAAATGAGGGAAAAGAATATGAAACATCATCCGGGAAAAATTTCCAAGCCAAAGAACTTAAGGCTGCCTGTACTTGTCGGTTTAAATGCTTTGAAAAATTTTCTGAAGTTGATAAGACACTCCATCTTTGCGGCATATTATTCTCTAAGCAAGGACGAAAAAACTCAATTCATTGCAGGGTTAGTACATGAAAAAGATAAAGATCGCCAACGACTAGGAAATGGAGGAAAAATGGAGAGTAGGCGGAAATATATTCGCTTTTACTATCTACCAAAATCTGGCGAGCAAATCAAAGTATGCCAAAAAATGTTTTTGAACACACTCGACCTCACATTCAAGAATGTCAGAGTTGTCGTAGAGAAAAAAAGGAAATCCAGTTCAGGTATCTGTCCTGGTGATCAAAGGGGAAAGCATGGGAATCAACCTAAAATTTCTGAAGATGCGAGAAAGTTAATTCTTGACCACATAAAAATGTTTCCTGCGTCGGAATCCCATTACTCCTGTTCTCACACCTCGAAGAAGTACCTTTCATTCGACCTGTCAATTTCCAAGATGTATAGATTCTATGTCGATATGTGCAATGAAAGAAATGTGAAAACTCAGAGTGAGTTTTTTTACAGGCAGATGTTTGTAGAAAACTTTAACTGTCAATTTAAAAAGCCAAAAAGTGACACATGTTCAAAATGCGATAAATTTGATATGATTATGAAGTCTACTGACAAAGAGTAGGAGCGATTGAAGGCAGAGCAATTCCTAACATAAATAAATAAGCAATTAAAACATAAATAAAACATCTAGATTTTGCTGAAACTGCATACAAACAGAAGAAGTTAGATAAAATGTTGTCAATGAAAGAAAAAAAGCTAGCAGTTGTCTCTTTTGATTTACAAAAGTGCCTTGCAACGCCCTTCTTAGTTAACGGTATATCATTTTACAAAAGACAGCTATGGACATTTAATCTAACACTATACAAGACAAGATGTAAGGAACCCAATCCAAAAACAAAATTGTGTTTCATTTGGGATAAAACTATTGCCAAGCGAGGAAGTCAAGAAATTGCTTCTTGTCTGTTCAAGTATCTAAAGGATGTGTTAGATAAAGAAGTTACCGAAGTAATCTTGTACAGCGATTGTTGTCCAGGCCAAACAAGAAACGTATGTAAGCGCAATGTTTCTTTACGTTGTGCAAAAGTTCCAATAAGAAGGACGTTCTATTGTAATTCACCACAAGTTTTTAGAACCAGGTCATACGCATATGGAAGCAGACACAATACATTCTCTTATTGAGAGGGCGAAGAAAAAATCTGTTGCTCCTATTGAAATTCCGAGGGATTGGGCAGTTTTCATCAAATGTATTGAGTGTAATCCAAGACTTACAGTGATAGAGATGGATCAAACAGAATTCATTGACTTTAAATCTCTGATGAAAACCGAGTTCATTCACAGGAATGAAAATAAAGATGGAGAAACTGTGTATTGGAATACAATAAGATGGCTTAAGTACGCTTTTAATAAAGAAACACCTGACCAGTTGCTTTACAAAACCTCATTGGACAAAGATGCGCCTTTTAAAGTCTTAAACATCAGCAGGGAAAAAAGAGAAACACGACGGGGCAGTAAGATAAGATCTTTATTTCCATAAAATATTCAACTGAATACATTGGATTTGTCAAATTTATACTAAAATACTACAACAATATGGAAGGCAATAGGCCTACAAAACAGTGTTTTGATTAAAGTCTGCTACTGACCAGCAGCCACTTAAATCCATAGAGGCAAACCACCTGCTTGCAGAGACGATCGGAACTCAATCGAGCGAAACAGCGGATCCGAACTGCTTTCTCTCTTCTACTTCAGCTGATTCGTTATTACAGGTCCATGACGATGTGAATTACCGAGTTGTATCAAACTATAAAGATGAACGTATTAACGAAAATGAAGAATTATTTAAACTGATAAAATCAAGAAAAAATCCAGGAAAAGCCAAAAGAGAATTGTTTCTCAACAAGAACAAAGGGAATTCTGTCTCCAACTCAAGGAAGCATAAGCGTGATTTCATCACTGGTAAATCTGAGGTTAAGGACCTAGGCCTAGTAACAGTAGAAAAATTAGGCTTTCTATTTGTGTCTCGATTGAGCCCCACAACAAACTGTGAGGATATAAAGTCATTTTTATAAAAGCAAAAAACCAGATGCTACTTTGAAGTGGAGAATATTACATCCAAATATCCTAGTAAATATGCTTCCTTTAAAGTGGGAATACCTATACAGCTAATGAGTGAAATCTACAAGCCCGACTTCTGGCCTAGAGACATTCATATATCTAAGTTTGTGACAAAGAGTAAATATCATTTAAACGGGAACAGTCAAATTACTCCGGATAGGAATTAACCCCTTTGGGTACATTGACTGGAAGCCAAAATAAAAACATAGCAGGTCCCGAATGGAATAACTGCCCTTCAGAGAGCCCAACTAGGCTTAATTGTGCTCATCGTTATTCGACCTTAACTGGTAAGTTAAGCTTAAGTAGTTACCTATAGTTTCTTACATCAGAACGTACAAAATATGGACTATGTTAAATTGATGGAACTTGAAAGAATATTAAAAACATTGAACTTGGACTTTGTAGCTGTCAGTGAACATTGGCAAGACTCTAACACTATAAGCTCATTTTCTTTAAAAGGCTACTGCCTAGCCACTAGTGACTGACGAGACCATCTAAAGCATGGTGGACTGGTTATTTATGTGCGTGAAAAAATAAACTTTAAGTTGATTAACTATTTCTCAATACTAACCGTACCTTTTGTATGTGAGTTGATTGGTTTACGTATCAGTAATGACCTAGTAGTGGTTTTGTTTTACAGACCACCTACTGCGGACGTTAATGTTTTTTTTGAAATTCTGACAAAAGTTTTTTAATTCTTAGTCAAAAGAAGTAAAAATGCAATTGTTTGTGGTGATTTTAATATTAAAATAAACATTCAAGATCAAGTAACCCATAAATTTTTGAATTTGTGTTCAATGTATGGATTTTCAGTGACAATAAACAAGCCAACCCGCAAAAAAAAACTGTTTGGACAATATTACCAATGAATACATACCTATAGATCGATGTGTATTCATTGATATTCTGAGAAAATGTTGAACTTATTTACTGAAACAATGTTACACTAAATGAAAAACTGTTGCAGTAAATAAATAAATGTAAACAATATCATACAACATTTTTGTAGTTGATATGTAAAACTGGAGAAAATAAATCATATGACACTTCTTTATATCATTGTAGAATGCAGTGGTTAAAGTAAAAATAACACTTATATTTGAATTGAAAAATATGAACTTTTATAATCCAAGACAAGACATGTTATCATACTTTATATGAAACCTGTCATAATTAAAAAAAGACGTTTTGAGAACAAAGAAAATAAATAAACACCTATTTTATATTTTAAGCATTAGCAGGTAGCTTTGAAAAGTATATCAAATGAAATATACTAACACGTTGTTATCATTATCACTGTAATTCACAAACTACATTATTCATGAAAGTTAATATTAATATATAACCAACAGAATTACATGCTTTCTTCAACGTTCAATCGAACAAAACTTCTGTGGTCTAAGACGGTAAAAACTGATATGTATGCAAGCACCCATATGTTAGTAATTGGGCGGCAACAGCAAAATTGACATTGAAAATAGTGCCTGCCGGCCTGCGGCTAAACATCGACTACCAACTCAAATATTTGCTGGTTCATATTGCTGCAGCCCTTATTCATCAATACTTTTTATTAATGAATAAGTAATTAGAGAACGATTATTTTTTACTATCTTTTGAAATGAAAACTTATAGGCTAAACAGGTTGGCTTACAATAAACTTATTTTCATCGCTGGTGCTAAAATGTATCAGTGATTAAGCAATAAATTAAGATGCTGTGTTTGCTGGTTCCATTCTTTTCTATTATTATATAATATATTGGGGGAATGTGTAAAGTCTTCGTGATTCTTCTCAATATCTAGTCAATCGCTAAACACTTTAACTTTTTTTTATTATAGATCAATCAAATTAAACCGTTTTGTTCAAATGTTTGAAATATTTATTGGGTTTTTAAACAAAGTAAACTTTTTTACATAAGCATACCCAATTTTGAATTGTATTGTAATTGAAATGTGAAACAATATATAATAATTATGTATATGGTAAATAATAATAATAAAATTACATTATAAGTATATCAATATTACACTATATTCGTTTACTATTTATAGAGAAATAAATATAATGCTTGCACATTTTTCTCTACAAGTGATTACATCAACTGATTCCGAACAAGCTATTATTGAGCCTACTCCATGTTAACAGACTCTAGGCTGATAACTTAGAGCAATGCGATCATTTTGTAACATATCATTGTTTCTTTTCATGCACTGATATTCATACTTCTTTTAGGCTTAGTCATCCACGACTGTAATTTTGTGTTAAACTTACTTGTTTGTAAATTATGTTAATATTGTTAATTTACTTAGTTCAACTCTTGTTTTTGGATTGGCACTGCCGTTAATATATAAATAGCCATATGGACTGTCAGATAGACCTGCAAAAGTCTATATAGTGTATTGAAAGTGTAGGCTCCATCAGATTGATTCTAGGCGTTTGTTATTAAACAGTTGTAAAACTCACTAACACTGTCTAGGCTGTTGTAAGGTCATATGTGATTTATCCACCTTAATGTTGGTATTAGCCCAGTATATAGATTAAAAATTGGTAATTAAATGCACTTTCTAGAAACCTCTGAAAATGCAATTTCTTAAAATTCATGTTTATGGCCCCTGGACTATTATTTTGACAAACTAGGCTACTCTTACCTCCGTCAATAATTCAATATAAAACACTTTATTAAGCTGACATGTTTCGTTGCTATCACAACATTTTCAAAGCTTGCAACTCGTCAATCACATAAAACTAAACATTAAAAACACAGAACACACGGTGACACGAACATAAAGTACATTTAGATAGCGCTATCATCCCGACCCGGCACTGGTTGGTAGAAGACTGCCAACTGGTTCTACCAACCAGTGCCGGGTCGGGATGATAGCGCTATCTAAATGTACTTTATGTTCGTGTCACCGTGTGTTCTGTGTTTTTAATATTTAGTTTTATGTGATTGACGAGTTGCAAGCTTTGAAAATGTTGTGATAGCAACGAAACGTGTCAGCTTAATAAAGTGTTTTATATTGGATTATTGACGGAGGTAAGAGTAGCCTAGTTTGCAATTTCTTGTTGAAAAGTGGTGAAATATGGGTTTAAAATTCACTAGAAGGTTGATTTGAGCCACGGAAAACTTGTTTTTACCGAAAAATTTAAAAACTAGTTTTTAACGAGATAGGTGAAAAACCAACTTTTTTAAAATTGGAATTGTTCAACAATTTTTCTTTTCATTGTACTTGTTTTTTAATGCTGAAAAGGAATATATAATTGGTTTTACAATCAAATTAATTTTTCGACCTGAAAAATACACTCTTATACTTAACCAAACATAAGCTAATTTCACCCAATCGTCTATATACTCAACAAACATTCATAATTTGCATTAAATTCGAGTCCCGGGCCTCTGTGACGGCCTGCTGGCCATCACTGCGGCAAAAATATGTGCGAATTTGATTTAGGTGGCCAGTCAGAGCTCCTATTAACATTGTGCATATGGACACAATAGGTGATTTGCCGCAAACGAAGTTTTTTGGTGATCTGAAGAAATAATTCTCTTAGACCAAAATAGTTTTCTAATTCTTGTTCAGCACAAAAAACTACATCGAACTACAAAATATGATGAAAAAATCACGAAAAATAACGGAGATAAATAAAAAAATAACACTTTCAAAAATTTACTATTTTCGGTTTTTTTCATATAGAACTTTATTTCCGCGGAATAAAAAGTGTATTCTCATAAAATATACACCTGATTGAACCCACTGGGGATAAAAGTCAAGAGTGGTGAGGCTTCTAGAAAGTGATACCAGAATATCTTCATCTTCAAAAGTCAACTATTGCATTAAACATTAGTAGGCCTATAATTTATTTATTTATTTAATTTTACAAAAATGCTACAAAACAGGCAAAGCCCAATTACATTATAGCATTAAATATATATCTAAATAATGAACAGCATGCTTACATTAATTTACTACAGAATATAATACAATAGGTCTATAAGGTTTTTATTTTATTTTTTATTTATTTTGTTTTTCCAAGAGCACTATAATAAAGATAAATTGAAAAAAGCTAAGCGTAAAACAATATCCAAGTAATAAATAAGTTCACAATCATGGACAAAATAAATTATCAATAAACATCTTCAAAAGACAATAATCAAGCACAATAATTAACAATAAACAACAGTGATCAGCAATAGGACAACAAATAACAATAAAGGATGCAAAAATTCAGACGAAATAACAACATTAAATAGAACTATTAAATAATATCTAACTTTTAAATTGAACTTAGAGTGGATTTTGAGGTCTACTAAATGATTGTGATATGGTACAAATTAATTAATTAGATAATTCTTTTGAGTATCTTACCATTCCAGGAATGCCACCAGGCTCACTTCTTCTAGGAACAGAAGTTCTCATATTTCTAGCAACGGAAGTACTAATATTTCTGGCAAGGGATGAAAATCTGGGTAACATGGTCGATAGTGATGATTTCTCTTACCTTTTAAAAACACTTGAATACAGTAAAACCTAAAAAGTACAATTTTTAGGGTTACGCGGTGGAAAAAGACAGACACTACATGTACAGTACAAATAGTGGTTTAGTTACAGTGACAGTGACTGACTACTGACTAGTGACTGTGAGTTGGGTATGAATGTTCTTATTCTTCTTCAGTGTGGTTGTAACATAAGACGTATGAAAACTAAACGCGTTACGTGTATTATTGAAGTTTACCCAAATGGTGTATTTTCCCAAATGGTTTACCAAGGAGTTAAAAGATGGTTGTCCTGAAGAAAATATTGCATGCACAATATAAGAAAACCCTCATGGACTTCGACTAATATGCATTTAGCAGTGTGCGTGATCAGTGTAAAATCCTTTCTAGGCCTTCTAAGGCTAACTATGTCCACTTCGTTGACTCAGCTATCTCATCTAATGTAAAGTCTTTTGGAGCTTTGTCAGCGATTTAAGACGAAAATCTTCTATCTCGAGTGACATGAACTTCGGTGACTCAGTATCTTCCGATTCAGGAACGATGTTTAATATGTTCAGCACATTCTTCTCTTCTGTGTATGCGCCTGCTGACAAAAGATCAACGCCAACGAAGGCGTATGACACGCCTTTTATCTTCTCCGAGGTCTCAGTTACTGCTGAAGCAATCCATAAAAGGCTGAGATCTCATAACGCTTCTAAGGGATGCGGTCCAGATAACATTACTCCTGGAGTCCTGAAGCATTGCCACGCCGAATTAGCCCCCATACTTCTCTTTTTGTTTAACTTGAGCCTGGCCAAGGGAGTTTTTCCTGAAATCCTGAAGGAGGGTTACGTCGTACCCATTTTCAAGTCTGGTGACAGACAGGACGTAACTAATTATCGGCCGATTGTGATACTCTCAGTTTTGGGAAAGATATTGGAGGGTTTGGTACTGGACATCCTTCAGCCACTCTTCAAGAACATCTTCATTGAAGAACAGCATGGCTTTATGGTGGGGAGATCTACCGTAACTAATCTTCTCGTATTCCAAAGTTATGTTCTTGAGGCTTTCAGTTGTAGGCAGCAAGTTTATGCCGTTTTCATCGATTTTAGCAAGGCGTTTGACAGGATAAGCCACAATCACCTAGTTAATAAACTGGAGGGTTATGGTGTCTTGGGAACTATGCTGGCATGGTTCCGTAGCTATCTTTCCGACCGTAAGCTGGTGGTTCGCTTTGCTAATCAAACTTCTGACGCCTTTGTTCCATCTTCTGGTGTGCCTCAGGGCTCCCACATTGACCCACTTTTGTTTTCTATATTTATTAATGACATCAAGGAGGTCACCAAAGTTCCTTTCTTACTGTTTGCTGACGACATAAAACTTTTTCTTGAAGTATCCTCCAGCGCAGACTGCGAACATCTTCAGCAAGCTCTTAACTGTGTATCGAAATGGTGTCAGTGCAACGGGTTATCCATTAATGCAAGCAAGACCAAGCTAATGACATTCAAGAGAACCACCTCCACAATTGATTTTAACTACTCCCTTGATGACAAGCTTCTTGATCATTGTACATGTACATCCATCAAAGATCTTGGAATAGTTCTCGACTCCTCCTTTGGCTACAGTCACCATATTGACCAAATATGCTGCCAAGCGTCTAGTATAATGGGGCTGATTATGAGAACTGCTAGACACGGCCTTAGCTCTCCTTACCACGCTTCAGTTGTTTGGTCTCCTAACCAACTGTGCCTCATTGACAGACTGCAGTCCGTGCAAAATAAATTCCTAAGGTATTTGGACTGGAGAGAGCCTGATAGGCATCTGAACTTGCTACGGCTACATCCACTGGTCGTTAGAAGGGAGGTTGCAGATGTTGTCTTTCTTTACAATATTATTATTTCAGACAATATTTTATAATATTATATGATAGTAAATTAACTGCTAAAATATTTCTTTAATTTCGTGCGGCCTTTTATTTAAAAAAGTGTAGTTTTACAGCTTTCTTGAAGATACCTACTTTTATGTTAGGTAGCAACGCATTAAATACTTTCACACAAATATGATAGGAGCCTTTTTAAAATGAATTAAATGAAATGAAATTATGAAATGAAACTATCTTTATTCCATCTTAAACAATACACTTTAAGTACAATATAATTTGGTAGGAATAAACTCGACCATCCTACACAGTTGCGATGGCCGGCAAACAAAACAAAGAACACTTATCAGTCACTAAGTCCATGACACTGAGAATTGGTGTTCGGCCTCTGTAGTGTTATCATTTACTTATCTACATGTGGACAAATTTATCTTATACTATTCACATTGCATTGAAACAAAACTAAAGAATAGTTTCGAGGAAAATTATTGTAAACAGTTCTTACCAATAGATAGGTTTGTAGCTTTCGTTTTATAACCTATTTAACTTTAAATTTTATTAAATCTAAATCTATATACAACTTTTTACACACTTACAAATATATTTATATACAAAGAAAATGTTATTGAATTATTTCTATTAATTGTTTGGTTTCCTCAGAGCTCAACAGCCATTTTTTAACATGAAAATTAAATGTTTTAATAGATTTGCAATTTTTAACTTCAATTGGCAACACATTGTAACATTTTGGGCCCAAAAAAACAAACGATTTTATAAAACAGGTTTTCTTCACTTTTGGCCTTTTAACTATTTTATTTTTTGTATTCCGCGTCATGTATGGATGATTATATAGTTTTTCTGTTCCATTGTTTCCACTTCTTTTGAAAAATATTTGTAGCACTTTAAACAGAAATAAATGTTGAAGCGGTAAAATATTCAGCTTTTGGTAAAGCGGAAAAGATGATTCTCTCTTGTTCTTAAATAATATTATACGCAAAAAATGGTTTTGAGTTGCTCTGAGTTTTTCCATTGAATTTTTATAAGCTCCTCCCCAGCAGTGAATACCATATTGCAACCTAGAATTTATAAGAGCAAAGTATAATGTCCGTAATAGATCTTGGTTACATTTATTCCTCAAATAGTAAAATTTCCTAATTTGATGCTTTAAGGAGCCTTGTAAATACTCAATATGTTTTTCCATGTCATTTTACTATCTAAAAATACACCTAGGTATTTAAAATGATTCACTACCTCAATTTTCTCACAGTTACATATGTTCGTTTCATTACAATAAAAATTATGAAAAACTACATCATTGATAAACCTAAAATCTTTTAAATTAAAATTAACTATTTTGGTTTTAGATACATTTACAATCATTTTATTTTGAACACACCACAGTTTCAAAATGTTTCAAAAGTCCTGCATTATACATTGCCATATTTCCTCTTCGTTTTCATTATTATATACTAAAACTAAATCATTGGCAAAAGCATAGATTCGACCTTTGAACGGCTTATCTAGGAGATCATTAATATAAATTAGGAACAAGGTGGCTGAGAGTACAGAGCCCTGCGGCATAGCCATTTTTCATAGCCATTTGAGCCATTTAACCCACCAAGCCCGCAGAAGTTAAATACCGTTGGCCTCAAAGTAAGTCTTACATGAATCTCGGATTCTAAGTCTAAACATTGCTCTGACGAACCATTTTTGCATTCGAAAAACTCTGAGAAAATTTCTTGAACTAATAAGCTCCCAAAATAATACCCCATACCTGAGAATTTATTCCAGACTCAACAGCACAAGGGTTTTCTTTAATAATACATATATCATTTTTTAAGTAAACAGTGGTACTCATTGTAAAGTCCAAGTAAACAGTATTTATATCTAATCTTAGATCTTATGCAAGCAGCCGGTGTCATGAATAGAATCTACATTTTCCTGTGACATTCGCGTCAAGGTACTATATACAATATTTACAAGATAACCGGACGTTTCGCCCATACTGTGATGTGGTATCCTCAGTGGTTGAATTTCAAGGATTTATATGAAACAATAATGAATACACAATTAAGGAATTGACGTTTTAAAATATGGCTACTGGATTTGTGTACTTATTTTTGTTCAAACCTCTGTTTCCCTTTAAAAAGCTACATAAAAAAAAACATGGAATACAAACAAATGGTTGATGAATAACTATCATTACATAGCGTTGGGAGAAGGGTTTACGAATTATAAAAATGTTGATAACATTATGTTTTTTAATTAGCATAATACGTGTTGGTACATATAATTAATAAAACATTATGTATCATTTCTGTTCCAAGTTTATGAGATTTTACACAACAAGATGTGATAAGTGAAATTGGATTCTAATGTAAACAACAGACAACGTTTGCAATATTCTTATTGATAGAAACTTCAAAGAAAGTTACGATGGGTCATGTGTTTGCGTGCAAACCCAAACACACTGAATGAATGTATGAATTAACGTTTATTTCCATATTAATAGTACAAACATTAAAAAGCTTAAGGAACGAGTTTACAAAAAAAAATAAGCTTAGTCTATACAATATTACAAAATAAATACATTTTAAATTTGAACATGTATGTATATATATAATAGAAATTAATTAAGCTAAATAATAATAACAAGAAATGAGCCTACATGGGCAGATAGCCTGTGCGTAGTCTCAGTTGTTGAAACATTATATTTGCTTGACATGAATAAATCAGATGAGTTCAAATCTCATACATAACTGGAAAAGAGACTAGACTTCGAAATGCGAGAAACAGGAGCAAAATTAGTTGAGTCAAATGAACGAGATGTGAGGGAGGGGTGCGTCAAGGTCATCTCCTCCCGTAATTGGCCCCGATAAGCGTCTCTACCTCGTCCATTTCTAAAGAAAGTAGCAATTCTTTGGCACGTTTGATAAATATTTGCATAGATGGTGAGTCAAAAATTCTCAATTTCTGATATTTTGATTTGATATTTCGGGATAAGATATGAGAAATATAAAATGAATTTGTATTCGAAAATGATTTTGTCAACTGAATAGTATTAATACCAATATTACTGAAATAGCAGGTTCTATACGTATGAGTAATTTTTGAAAAAATCGTGTGAAAATGTTTGTATGTATAAGGAAAGAAGGTGATGAATAAAAAGCTGTCGGACTGTAAACAGGGCAGATTATCTGAACAGAGTATCAGTAGGATAACGTATACTCTTCTTAAATCCAGCTTTTAATATGGCCTTCTGGACAATGGTAAGAGGCTGAATTACACAGTTATGAGCTTCCCCCAGGCAAATATGCCAAAGGATAAAAGAGACTGAACATATGCAAAATAGGCCAACTTAATCTCAGCAGGTTCCAAAATATCACTCAGCTGTCTAAAAGCAAAGATATATTTGCGAACTCTATGAATGACATAGTTTACATGCTCTATCCACTTTAATCTAGAATCAAAAATAATTGTTACTCACAATGCGCGTTGCAAAAGACTCACCGTCTGGTTGCATTTTTGGAAAGACCCCAGGATAGCAAGAGTGGTGTGAATAGTGGTAGGAATAGTGGATGGCAATAATATGAGAGCTCAACAGTGACTATGCATCAGTATTACACAGAGCTACGTGGAGAGGACATAGCTAGCAGCAGCAACAGTGAGATGGAATCAAAAGTTTTCTTCAATCGTTGGTTGAGCAGTTTAATGCCCAGTTCAAATCAAGAGTTCTTGACTAAAATATGTTCAGAACTGAATGAGATGAAACACTACATCTTTCAATGGATAAGGATACTGCTGTTGTAGATGGTATTTTAGTACCCTTGAGTGATGCGTCTTATGGTCAAGGTGATACGTCAACATTTCAAGTGCTTCTGCCTAAAAGATTTGTACACCTATTTCAAAATGAAGATTTGAGGAATATTGAACCAGGTATGCTGTATTTGATGTCCCATGGAGCGACACAAGTAAACTTCGTTCCAGACAAGTGTCCGAGTAACAGCGCCATTCCTGCATACATATGCTATTAATACAAACTTGCTGTTGGTTATGTTTGAACTGAGATTATCAAAATCATATTGGAGTCCGGAAGCCGAAGGAAAACTTAATAGTATGGACAAAATTGCCGATTATGTTTAAAATATAAAATTTAAGTGGATAAAATTAAAATATAAAATTTAAGTATTTAAGCATACTGAAACAAAAACTACTTGTGGTCCTGATTTTATCGTTTGCAGTGATGTACTAGATCGTGTTAACTTATTTATACAATTATTTTAAAGTATAGGCTCTGAAGAATGTGGTGAAGAACTAAAAAAATTGACTAATGGTGGAGGTGAAAGCAAATTACAATAACAGGTGGTCGAGCTGAAAGGAAGCGAGGAAGGACAATCCAGTCGTTAAGTTTAACTTTTTAAATAGATAGTAAAGGGGAAAAAGTAAAATAAAAACAACCTTCTGTGCAAGAAGCATTTTTTCAATCACAATGACTTAGACTTCCAAAACCATATGATGTCACCACCAATGACGTCATACCCACTCATGACGTAAATGCTGGATCAGCTGTTGTCCCATAACCGGCAAAACCAACTACTCATGGGGGCTACAAACGTTGATCATAGGTGGCCACCTAAATTGATTACGGAGGGCTACCCAAGATTATCACAGGGGGCTCCCAACATGATCAAGGGGGGCTATATAAGTTGGTGACGGGATTTATTCAAGTTAATCACGGGTGGCTCTACCTAAGTTGATTAAGGGTAGCTACCAAAGAAACACGTGGGGCAACCCAAGACGATCACGGGTGAATACACTAGTTGATGAGGGGGTCTGTCCAAATTGATGAGGAAGGCTACCCAAAATGATCACGGGGGGCAACTTAAGATGATTATGGTGGGTTACCTAATCACGAGGACTACCTAAGTTTATCACGTAGGTCAGCATTTTCATATCCACATTTTGAAATTGTTAAAGGGGAAAATCAGATTTTAAAGAACGTTTGTTATCAAATTGGCTAACGTTAATAATGTGCAAGGTTTTAAGTTTCCAACTTCTTATTATAATCATGCTTAAATGGGGGGATATATTTAAAAAAATCATACGTTTTTTATATAAAGAAACGTTGCCGACTTTATATGGGGACACAGACTGTAATATACGATCATTGTACGAGTACATACGTTTCTGTAAATTTAACAACGTCTTTTGATGTGTTCTAAACAAAATATTGCAAACGTTTGAATAAAAAACCTCAACTGTGCACGTAAGTCAGCATTTTTATAACAGCAATTTTGAACATTTAATTTTACTGCTCTTTGTCTGCAAACTATAGTACACACAGCAATACAGTATATAACATTTCTTGTATAGCACTTTATTGTAAATGTGATGTGTTCTAAACGTTATATTGCAATAGCAGCAAAAGAAGAACTTTAACTGTGCACGGAAGTCAGGATTCCATATCGTTATTTCGGATTTTTTTGTAGGTTATGAGAGGTGAATTATTATTAAATATAACAGCAGATTTTTAAGAGTGGTTCAGATAAATATTGTGTAGAATTAAAAGTTTCCAGCTTCTTTTGATCATACTTAAAGGAAGGAATTATTCCAAAAAATCGTATGTTTTCGACAAAACTCAACATTGCTGACTTTTTGTTAGGAACTATACATATACTGAACAAAAGTACATGACACTTTTTGTAGGCAATTTAATTCATGATTATTCTATCGGTATTTTATCCTGATTGGTTAATATTAACAATTGATGGTAAACTTTACCTCTTTTGTTTAACATTAGAATGGTTTAGTGTGTAGTGACAGTGATGGACACCTGAAGATGGAGATTAGTCTCCGAAACCGGTAGTGTCAGAAAAAACTGAAGATTGGTGGCGGAACAAAAAAGAGGTAAAGTTTACCATCAATTGCAATTTAATTATTAATTTGAATATTTCATTTGATGGTAGCCAGCCATGATCAACTTGGACAGCTCCAGTGATCAACTTAAGTAGCCCACTATGATCATCTTAGGTACCCCTCCCCCTCCGTGATTAACTTGGGTAACCTTGTGATCAATATGGATTCCCTTAATCGAATTGGGTAGCTCACGTGATTAATTTGGGTAGAAGCTAGCAAATTACCTAAGTTAGTCCCATGTAATGAAGTTGGGAGGTTCACTATGATAATCATCTAGGATAATCACTCGTAATCTTTTGGGGACTCCCCGTGATCAAATTGGGTATCCCCATGATCAACTTAGGTAGCCAGCCGTAATTAACTTAGTTAGACACCGTGATCAACTTATAGCCCCGTGATGAACGTAGATAACCCCCATGATCTACTAGGGTAGCCAACCGTCAACGACTAAAGTAGCTCGCTGTGGTCCGCTTGATTAGCGACCCATCATCAACTTGGGTAGCCCCCGCGATCATCGTAGTTAACCCTCACGATCAACTTTGGTATCCCCTGTAATCAAGTTTGGAAGCCCCCTGTGATCAACTTGGGTAGTTACTGGCAATCTTCTTAAGAGGTCCCATGGTCAACTTGATTAGCCACCCGTTATCAACTTAGGTAGTTCCCGTGTTCAACGTGGGTAGCCCTCATGATCAACTCGGGTAGACCCTTGATCAACTGGTTAGTAGCACGTTATCAACTTAGATAGCCCTGCGATGTACCTTGATTTAGTCAGCCCTTTTTTATCGATCTGGCTAGCTCCCCGTAATCAACTAGATTAGCTCCCGTAATTAACTTAGATAGTCAACTGTGATCAACTTAGGCAACCAACCATGATCAAGTTGGGTAGTCCACCCAGTTATCTAGTTGGGAAGCCCCTGGGGACTAACTTGGGCAGCCATCTGTGATCAACTTAGATTTCCCTCGTGATCAACGTAGGTAGGTCTCGTGACTAACTTGGCAGCCCCCCCTGATCAGGATTGGAAGCCTTCTGTTATCAATATGGGCAATCGCCAGTGATCTTTTTGGGTAGCCCCATAGTCAACTTGGGTAGCCACCCATTATCTACCTAGGCAGTCCCCGTGATCAACGTGGGTAGCTCTGGTTAATGACCTTGGGTAGCCACCCATCATCAACTTGGGTATCCCCCCTTGTGATCATCTTGTGTAGGCCTAGCCCCCTATAATCAATTTGGTAGTATCCCGTTTTCAACTTATATATCACCCTGTGTGCAATTTGGCCAGCCCTTGTTGATTAACCTGGCTAGCTCCTTGTGATCAACGTGGATTGTCTCCGTGATTAATTTGAGTAACAACTGGTCGGTAGCTTAGTTGGTTAAATCCCAGCTTCACAAGCTAAAGATTTTTAGTTCGATCCCAATCAGAGTTGTAACACATTTTGAAAGGGATCAGCTGATAACCACCGGCTGTTCATTTGTCATTGTGCTATTAATCAATAAAACTGTCTGAGGAACAATCGGTCTTAGTTTGTAACAATGACTACATTCGCTCATTTACACTCATCACACTCATTCGAAATCCATATTAGTAGTGAAATAGGGACAGAGCAAGACTCACTTTTTTTTGGGTTTTCCAAGATGGCGGCGGTCACGTGACCGGATCCAAGATGGCGGCGCCCATATCCCGCCAAATTTCCTAACCTAACCTAACCTAACCTAACCTAACCTCACTTTTCCTAACCTCAAATTTCCATTTCCCGCCAAATTTCCTAACCTCAAATTTCCCTCAAATTCCCAAATTTCCCTCCAAATTCCCACATCATACTATATGAAATACACTGTTAACCTTGTTATACTATATAAAATACAGTCTTAACCTAACTTTTTCCATGTTATACTATATGAAATTCACTGTTAACCTTGTTATACTATATAAAATACACTTTTTTTGTCCAATATGGCGTCTTTTTCCATATTATACTATATAAAATGAACTTTTTTTGTCCAATATGGCGTCTTTCCCTCCCACAACAACTCACACCCCGTGGGAAAATTCCCTCCCAAAATTCCCTCAGCCAAGATGGCGGCCTTTCCCTTGTTATACTATATAAAATGCACTGTTAACCATGTTATACTATATAAAATACACTCTTAACCTAACTTTTTCCATGTTATACTATATAAAATGAACTATTTTTGTCCAATATGATGCCTTTTTCCATGTTAGACTATATAAAATGCACTTTTTTGTCCAATATGACGTCTTTCCCTCCCGAAATTCGCTCCAAAAATTCCTCATCCAATATGGCGTCTTTCCCTTCGTATACTTCCGGCGACCGTCGACTACCTTCGTACGCGTTGGCTGCTGGTTGGGCGCGCATGCGCCCCTTGTTACTCTACTCATATATACACTATAACAAATTTAATATTCCATACACTATAATAAAATTAATATTTCATATACTCTATGTGGCTGACGTGATCGCAGCGCCCCTAGCAGCAATTTCCCAAAACATAATATATATTAAACAAATTAGACATCACTTGACCTCAAAGGTCATCTGTTATCACATCTGCTTCCGTTACCACACGGGATGACGTAATCAGAGTTTCAGGTCTGAATCTACACAGGATTACGTAATCGGATTTTCATGTCTGGACAGGCGCGTGACATAATTGCCACCTTCAAAATTCAAAATTTTAGGGCAGTGTATGACCAACACAGACTTACTACGTATTGATTTTAAACTAGTAAATAACGAAAAACAATTAGTTAAATGGACAGCTAGTCCCAGACTTAAAACATTTTTGCTTACAATAAAGATATCGCGGGATTGGCTTTAAAAAAACAAACAATTTTCCTAAACAGACCCATTTATGTTGGATTTACAGTATTGGAAAACGATATTGATACACTAGCATACGGACACCATTTAATTAACAAAAAACGAGCTTTAGAACACGACCATGATTACACAACTAAAAAACTAAAACTAAAATAAAAACGTACCTTACAAAAGCAAACTCATCTTGACGTAAGTCGTTTTAGCCCTACTCCATCCTCTCCATGACTGACTACCACTCCCTTACTTCCTTACTTTCTTATCACTCGCACTAATGGCGTCAATCGGTTCACTTGCCTCTCTCGCTGCAGTGGAACTTTGTAAAACCTTTAACAACCTTTTCGAAATTAAACAATTAAACCTTCCAAAATCAATTCAACAATACTTGATACAAATTTACTTTTCTAAAAAAGACGGTCCACCACAGTATCACTTTGAAAACGTGAGGTTGGACACTTTTCTAAATTGGCCAGTCCCATTCCTCAACCCACATGTAATGGTAAAAGCTGGCTTTTATTATTTAAATTATGGCGATGCAGTTCGCTGTTTCTCATGTGGTATACATATTGGATGTTGGGAAGAGGGTGATGTTCCATTTGATGAGCATAAAAAATACTCTCCAAACTGTAGGTTTGTTAATGACCTACCTTTAATTCAATTTGCTGGTAGAGATGTTTGTGGAAATAATTAGCTGAATTTTGCAACTAACAGTGCCTGTACCTTTCGAACAACTGTATGAATGTGGCTCTGGGGTGTAAAAACCCGTATCCAAAAGCGAATGTGGCTCTGGGGCGTAAAAACCCGTATCCAAAAGCGAATGTGTGTTGCTCGTTAGGTAAGTAAGGCTTTACAATTCGCAGGGAGGCAGTAAACTTTATTTCTATTATTTTTATGGTCGACTGCCACCATATAGAGCGAGGTTGGGGCTCTATACACCAAAAAAATCCAAATAAATTGTTAAACTTTACCTAAACCCTTCCATTCTTCCACTATGAGTGTAAGAGAGCAGATAGCAAGGGAGCTACATGCTTCAGTTAGAAAAAAATTCCCTACTAGACCTGTAGAAGTTAAGGGAATACAAGACTTGTTCCAAGCTGACTTGGTCGAAATGATACCATACTCAAAGTTTAACAAGGGCTACAAGTACATTCTCACAGTAATCAACTGCTTTACCAAATACGCTTACGCAATACCAGTCAAGGACAAGTCTGGACAGGAAATCGTTAAAGCCATAACACCCGTATTAAAGTCCAATAAAATGAAACATTTACAAACAGATGCGGGTAAAGAATTCTACAACGTAGGATTCACAAAGCTAATGAAAAAATATGGTATAAACCATTACTCGAGCTACAGTGATAAGAAGGTGTCCATCGTAGAGCGGTTCAACCGCAGTCTCAAAGCATTAATGTGGCGAAAGTTCACGGAGCAAGGTAAGTATCAATGGGTCAAGATACTACCTTCTTTGTTGGAAGAATACAACACAAGAAAACATAAAACTATTGGCATGGCTCCAAGTCATGTGAACAAAAGAAACGAAAACGTAGTCAGAAAAAACATTAATAAAAATAGACAAAAATACAAGAAAGTGGATAAAAAGGTCCGTTTTAAAGTAGGCGACAAGGTGAGGATAAGTAAGTATAAAAAAGTCTTTGACAAAGGATACCTACCCAACTGGACTAACGAGATATTTACTGTGTACAAAGTCCAAACTACTATTCCTACAACCTACCTCCTCAAAGACCATACTGGTGACGTCATCAAAGGAAGTTTCTACGAAAAAGAGCTACAAAAATCCAAAACAGATGATGTATACCTGGTTGAAAAAGTACTTAGAAAAAAAGGAAACAAAGTATTAGTTAAATGGGCAGGATATGACGGTAAACACAATACATGGGTGAACAAGAAAGACTTGGTATAAATAAAGGCTTCCCTTACACTTTCATTCATAACTCAACAATGCGTGTTATTGAACAGGACACAAAGCTACCTGTCGAAAACTTTGACATGTACACTATACGCACAGGTAGTGACATTAAACACGGACCATTATTTCCATCCACTATAAGGTGCATAGTGGCTGGACCTAGTAATTGTGGTAAAACGAACGTTGTTTTCAACATGTTGTTCGATCCAAACGGATTAAGGTTCGAAAATGTTTACATTTTCTCAAAGTCCCTATATCAACCCAAGTATCAATTTTTAAAAAGTGTTTTACCCGAGGAAATTGGATACTTTGTATTTGATGAAAACACTAAAGTCATACCACCTAAAGAAGCTAAAAACAATTCTATTATGATTTTTGACGACATTGCGTGTGAAAAACATGATAATATACGCAACTACTTTACCATGGGCTGACATAATAACATTGATTGCTTTTATATAGGACAAACCTACAGTAGGATACCCAAACAGTTGGTGAGAGATAATACAAACTTGATTATTTTATTCAAACAGGACGAAACAAATCTCAAACATGTTTACAATGATCATGTAAATACAGACATGACTTTTGAAAAGTTTCGAGAAATGTGCGCTTTAGCTTGGAAAGATAAGTACAGTTTTTTCTGTATTAGTAAGGACTGTGAATTGGATAAAGGGAGATACAGAGTTAGCTTTGACAAGTTTCTAGTCTCGTAATATAAATACGACCTACTTTAATTTTCAACAACAGTTAGTGACAAGCCTCTGTGTGATCCACAACTAGAGCAAACTTTGTAACATGTCGCAAAACAGTAAACATCAAACTCTTACGAGAAGAATTATACAGCTGCAAGATGCTGTCTGCCGCAAGTATCGTGCTTTCAAGTTGGGTAACATGTATACCGAACAAACATTAGAAAAACAGTACAAACCAATTTTAACTGAACTTAGAAACAAAGCAGATATAAAAAATGAACCAAAGGAGGAGCCTATGGACCTCAGTGTGGACGAGCAGGATAATTTTAAGCCAGACTATATGTCAACGCCTAAAGGACCATCGTGGAACACACAAGTGTTTGAAACATCGTCTTCCCCTCCACCCTCAGTTAGTCAATTAATACAAAGTCCCGCAAAGTTTCACGAGGCGTCACAGTACGTTTTAGAGACATTTAACGCGCCCATAACACAAAAATACATGTTAAAACTTTTAAAAGACGAAGCCGGTGTTAAGAATAAAATGGACAACATATACGGGCCACATATAGACGGTGATAAATTAATGGTGGGTAATCAACTGCTTACATTTGACAACGAAGGAAACATTCACTTGAACAATGTACAGTACAGAGGAACCGAAGGCCTTTACGAATTATTATTTAAAAGGCAACCCGATGAAAAGGTATACACACAAGATGATTTGGACGCTTATAAAGATGTAATGATAAAAACGAATGCGCATAGAAAAGGTTATTTACCTCATAATCACATTAACCGACCGACAAAGTCCATAAAATATAAAAACATAATTTCCGTATTATTCCCCAAACAAATGTACGGTAAAGGGCTAAAAGACTTTAGATCACGTGACATTTCCTATTGGGACA